>JAFEMH010001410.1:0-478064 GCA_022495995.1 Adenophora triphylla var. japonica | reverse complement strand
TGCAGGGTTGTGTTGTTGCCCCACTTGGATGGCCCCTGAGCTTCAGGGCGTCCTCCGATTCATTCTCGTGGCGGCCTTGCTCATAGTTATCATCTTGCAACAAGAGTCGCTATTGTCGGGGACTCAGCGGTTTGCCGATTTCATCCCACTTGGATGGCCCGCGAGTTGTGGCTATCAGGCCTCAATCTCATCGTATATCCTTTTTCTTTCGATGCTCTTTTGCGGAGTACAGGGCAGCCACGGGGTGAAGGATAGGCAACGTTCCCCTTCGGAGCTTGAGGTAAGCGGCTCGATATGATCTGTGTCCAAATAAGGAGCACCAGGGGTCCATTGTCGGGACCATGTAGCAATTAGAAAGGCGTCGTCTTAGGCCAGTTCTCATCGCCAGGTATGAAGGCCCTTTGGGGAGACAGTTCGGATCGAATAACCCTTTTCGGTGATTAAGCGGGCATTAGCTGCGCCTTCAGCCGGCTTCCAGTTTGTGGCCCTTACGGTTGTATTCCCACGCCATCCGTTCGTAGGAAAGAAAGAAAAAGATCCGAATAACGTTTTACTGAATTCTTCAGTCTTAGGTGGTTGAAACCGCTCCATTTTCGACCGGTTGCTTCCAATAAAGCCCTCTCCATTCACTGCATTCGAGAGTTCTTATAAGGAACAGTTGTGTTCTAGGATTTCGGATATGTACGGATGCGGGCGCGGGCTTTCTTTGTCCCTGCATCCTCTGCAGATATCGGGCATTGACATGAAATGCGTCTTACAAGTGACACCTCGTAGGGGAGTCTGTCTCCATTGGGAATCTGATCCGCATTGCTGGCGGTCCTTCATTGTCGCTTGGTGACAACCAACTTCATTGTGGCTTGCTCCCGTAGGTTCATTTCGGGCATGATTGTTCCGAATTGATTACCACGGGTGCACGGGCCTCAGTTGACTGCTTCGCTCTGCGTGCGCCATCATCATCGTCATCGTATTCGATCGTCATCATTGTCATCGGAATCGTCTTCAGCCATGCTGCACGGGGATATCGGCTGAGAAGAGAAGCGACGGTCAAATCTGTTAGGGGAAGAGGGTGCGTGCGGCCGCGAAGTTGTCATATGCTCCCATTCCGGAAGTGATAGTAGCTGCGATTCGGCTTCTCCTCCCGAAATTGCGGGGGAAGAGTGAGAGGGGGCGGCACGTATTTGACGCCGGGTAGGATATAGAAGGAATCCTCCTCTTAGATTCTTCCTGTTCTCGGGATCATATTCGGGCTCTCCCAAGCCAATTTGCGAAGATGTACTAGCTCCGGATGCTCTTCGGCCTCTTTCTTGATAAGCCCGTCACGAGCGCTCGCCGGAAGCTTTCTTGCTCAATCTTTCTTATTCTAACCATCTTGTATAAATAGTTCTTTCATGTTACGGCGGAACGGCCCCGGTTCTTCGGTATCGGCCTTCCCTTCACCCGAAAAATAGCGGGCCTCGTATTCTTGCAAGGAGTCTCGGCGTGAGACCAAGATGGAGTTGATTCGTTCGATATCCTCGAGGCGAGGGGAATCCGGGTCGGGATCCTCGCGAGGTTGGCCACGCAGGTATTTGGGAACCTTCATCGGCATCTTCGTGGGCGTGTGAAGATTCTCCGCATTCAATCATATTCACACGATTATGGTTCCTTGGCGGCGGATTTTGGCTTGTGTTGGGCCGCTCGGGGCCTTCCAACTTTCCTTGCTCTATTAGCCTGGATTGCCTTTTCGGAAGTAAAGCGGTTGTCGATCGGATGTCCGTGAGCTTGATGAAAGGCACAATACTTTGTAGTATCCACGGGAGCATTCGGATTTGCAGGTTGGAAATTCTCCAAAGGCCGCAGCAAGCCTTCTTTCACCGATCCCTAAAAGATGTCATTCGAGGGCATTCCAAAGTTTTCGAGATTTATGACCCGCGATGCAGGTTGGGCGAGTTTCTTAGAGCAAAAGGAGTCGTGTTGTTACATTCTGTCCCGCATAGTTAATCATCTCTTTGCCTTTAGCGGGAGCGAGGCGGTGTTTGCGGGAGGAGCCCGATATACGCAGGCGGAGTGCGGCGGCTTAGGTTGCGATTGTAGGCCTTTTCAAACTTAGGCATTTGCGAGTTAACCATGGCAGTAAGTGCAGTATGGGAAGTGGCGAGGAGGCTCTCGAGATGTGGTTTCAAGCATGGTTGGAAGATGTCGATTGTTCCTCTTCGGAAGGAGGGATGGCCATTTCACGAGTTTCGAATTCAGCTTGTAAAAGTCCCAAACATTCTCATCGGGGCCAATGACTGCTGTATTGTTTGTAGGTCGACCACTATTTGTTTCCCATTCCAAGTTGGCCTTATATTTTTACGTGAAGGCATTGGTAATTTGGTCCCATGTAGCCACGGCTTCGGAGTTTCAAACGGAAGAACCACTTTAAGGGCTTTGGACTTCAAGGATAGGCTGAAATAGTCGGCTATTGCTGGCTTGATTGGTACATCCTTTGGCTTTCATCGCCAAGGTATACGTGTCCAAATGGGTTTTCGGACATGCGGTTCCATCAAAGAGATCCAGATTTGGCATCACGAATTTGTGGGGCGGGGAACAATGGGTCAGATGCACGTAGGCGGAAGGCGGACTTCTTAGCGATCGGTTCGGCAATCTGCGCTTTCATTTCCTTGTGTTGTTCCATGAACCGGGCCGAGATGAGGGTCTTGTGGCGGAACCATGGCATTCAAGCTAGTGGGTGAGCTAGAGAGAGGAGCTACCACTTTGGAGCGGGCGGGTGGAGAGGAACGGCCGGTCAGGGACGTAGAGTGAAAACTTGTCCTGGGGTGAGTTACTACAGGGAGCATGAGTAGGAGCACAGCAAAGGAGTAGAACCTTGCGGCTTCTTGTGGATTTTCAAGCGGCAAAGTAGGTGGGGGCGGCCCGATGTAGCCGGATAACTTGGATTTCAGTGGGGCCCGTAAGTAGGCTTGAGTGCGGGCTGCTTTGTCCCGGATTGTTGAATTGCATAGGCTGGCTTGTGGTGAAGGTGTGTAACCCGGGGAATGCTGCGGTCCTGGTGATTCGGATGACACCGGGATGGAGGCTTGGTAACCCATAGAAGTCGAGTGAGGAATGGATTTGTGTGAGGAGCTTGGTGAACTAATGCTTGTTACGAGGAGGGGCTCACATGACGTGTGGTCCCGAGAACCAAGTTGTGGCGGCATTAGAGCTGTAGGCTGTTATTCTTTGTGAAGGTCCGGATTGATCGGTTCCGGGCGGAGAGGATCCCGATCAGGTGTGGCATTAGAGATAGCCCAAACCATGAGAAGACATTCCGTGCGATTTTGCCCCAGCTGATTTGTGCCGTCGGGCTGCGTGGATCCGGTGGTACGTGGTTGGGGAGGCTGGTGACCCGAAAATCGAGGAGCATGGAGTTACGGTAGTGGCACCGTAGGAGGTGGAGTGGCGGCATCCTGGTGTAATCGGGGCGGCGAGAGTGGGGTTGGCATCCTCGTCTTCTTCCACGGTGAAGGTGCCATCGGATTGAGGCAGCGGCCAGACCGTGACTCTTAATAGCCTCCATAAATTTACATTTAGGCGTAGCTTCTGTCGTAACCTCATACGTTGCGCTAGCGGATTCCCTTGTTGCTCTGTGCGAGGGTCCGGGAGGCGGAGTGACGTTATCCCCATCATTACCGGGCTGATGCGAGACATTACGAAACCGGAGTTGGAACAAACGGCGAAGGCGACGATGCGACTTGACTCTTCCCAGCGATCAAACGGTGACCGGTGCAGAAACCAAGCTTTGTGCGGAGGCTGCGGGGAAAGGACATGAAAGGTTCGAGATGTGCAGGAATGGAAGGAGGGTAGGTGTTTGGGCTTTAGGCTCATGCAACATGCGATTATTTGTTCACGTTTACTTAAAAACATGCTTTATGAACCTAATCGGTTGGAAAAGATTGCTCTTCTTTTTCGCGAAACTACTACGATTCTGGATCGGTGGGCCCCGTCACTACGTGCATAAGCCCCTCGTATTCCACACTGTATTTCGACCTCCCGGGGTGGGCGGCCCGGGCGAGGGTCTATAGGGCAAGCGGGTCCCACCGACCGAAAGAAAATGATCCTAGAAGTACGGCGGGTAATCCCGAGTCTTAACGAGCATTCGATGTAAATTACGGACAAGGCGACGTCGAAAGTCAAGATCGTGTCAGAGGAGCTCGACGAAAAGTCGGCATGATTTGGAGTGATAAATGTCCGCGATTGATCTTGACTTGTCGTCGGTTAAGCGTAATTAGGCATGGAATAACCGTTAATCCTTGATGACTCGGTGTCAATCTTTGGGAGTCGAGTGTATAATTTGTGCCCGATCAGGCCGAAGTCAGGCGCCGGTCAATATCTTGGTCAAAGTCTGCGGCGGAAAACCGGCGGAACTTCGGCGGTTAGCGACGATTAGGGACCGAGAGATATTGAGTCGGTATGCCGACAAAGGCTTGAAAGGAAAGGTCTATACACGGACGGGGCATGACACTGGGACCCGAGACTAAAAACCAACCGGGTCTCGGACAAAGTGTGTCACGGACAAGTGCGTAGTCGACACGAGGCTCCGTGGGATGTTTGGGTAGTCCTGTGCTCATCAGAGGCGTAATAAGACCAAACGGACCGCGACAAGGATTTCCCCGGGTTAAGGACGTAGTGTGCGGTTAATACGGTCACGTGCGCGTAGTGTGCAAGCGATCTATATTCTTTTACGAGTAAAATAGAGATTTTTTTTTATGTGTCTTAAAAATATGATGCATGATTTTTTGGAAATTTTCTTTTTTTGAAAATCCCTTTTTTTTTGAATTTTTTTTTTATGAGCACATAAGCACGTAAGCATGAAAATTCCGACAGTTAGGGACATTATTCCGACGGTCAAAAATTTTGACTTTCTCCCGAGGCGGCCAAAACAACATGAAAGCCGTGCAAAAAATCAACACACACACAAAAATGATTTTCGAAGCTTAGGGACGGAAGCTTGACCCTCAAAAGCCTTTTTTTTTTTTTGAAAACGGTGATACGGCACGTGGGATTGTTAGACCACAATTTATCCCGACTCGTGTTAGGAGGCGATAGCGGGAAATTTAGTGGTTTCCACCAATATACCGAATACCATTTTTTATTAAAAAGCTTAGTCCCAGTAGTCGCCCTTTGTGACGATACGGGAAAAAATTCGGCTTTCTTGCGTTTCTTTGAAAAACCAAATAAAACCGGAAAAAACGGAGTCGCCACGCCATTTTAATTTTGAAGGGCCAAACTTTGAAAAAAGCCCGAGATCAGAGATTTAGGTTCGGAGGTCATGTTACGCGTCGGGAAGGACGTTAGTGTGCAGAAGCGCGCCTGCGTAAACGAGTCTTCCAAGCTGAAAATCATTTGTGTGTGTGTGTGTGTGTGTGTTTTGGCCAAAATAAGTTGAAACTGGAAAAAGTAAAAATTGGGACGTCTTTTAAGACTTTAAACTGATCCCATGATTTTTTGGAGAATTTTTGGTTTGAGATTTGGTACTCAAAAAACCTTTTGAAGTTGAGAAGTCACTTCTGCCAGAAGAAAATGGCAGCAGACACCTGATTTTGAAATGGATTCAAGGGTCCTAAAACTTCATAATCTGGATGAACTCAGAGAATGAAAGTTTCTCTAGACTCCTTGAATAAACTTTGTGTGAAAGAAATTTCCATTTTGGAGAAGATTTGAGGGGTCAAAACCTCCTGGAAACCTCAGATATGAGATCTGGATTCCCAGAAGCTGATGAACTAGCCTCTGAAAGAAAAATTGAAAAGAGGAGTTTTACTCACCCAAAAAATAAGGTAAAAATATGTCTGGAAAGCTCTGGATGTTGGCTACAAAAAGTGTTTTGTAGTCAACACCAAATTCCAAGTTCATCTGTGTCCAAAAATTAAGACCATGGACTGAGGTCTGAGAAATTTGCTACTGGACAGCAACTTCTCAAGAAAAGAAAATATGATTTTAAGGGGTTTGCATCCATGCTTGTCCCCATTTCCCTAGGTTTTGGTTAGTGATCACTAGACATTTTAGTGGTGAATCAACTATACCAAACCATCCTTGGGAGTACATTAGGACTAAGCATTTCATTTGCTTGGGGAGGGGATTTTACCCTTTGAAATCAAGATTTAGTGCTTGAAAATGGTTTTTAGGGTTTTGAAAGTGCATTTTTGCAAGTAAGCAGAAAAGCTTTGAAAATAATGTTGATCTTTGTAGAAGATCATCCATGGAGAATGGTCTTCCATGGTGATCTTCTTAGATCTAGAGAAAGAAGATGAAAGAACTACATTTTGTAGTTTGAAGATGCATGCATGGATGAGATTTAGGGTTAGGAAGAAGAGGGTTTACCAATCTTCCTTGTGTTCTTGAGTGTTTGGCTTGAGTGTATGAGTGTTTAAGGCTTGAATATGAGAGTGAATGGATGAGTATGAGTTGGGAAAGATTGGAGAGAAAAAGGTGACAATTCTTGAGAATTCTCTTTGTTTTCTCTCTATATTTCGCCAGAGGTTCGTTGCATTTGTGTTCTTCCTCCTTATTTTTGTATTTGGAGGGCTCAATTTATAGCCCTCTGAAAATTACAAACATGTCCGCGCGGATAGGATCGGGCGGCGTGCCTTTGTTCATTAAATGCTTTGCTTCGGGCTTTGGACAAGAAGGAATAATCTTTTTCAAAATTCAAATTGACCGGCCAGTTTATGTTTCCGGCATTGCTATATTTGGTTTTCTTCATTTGTTTTTCTTTTTGAGATTCTTTTTAAGGTTTAACCTTAAATAACAATGCCCATTCTACCCTCACTTTGTTAGAAATGTTAGGATAGTTAGGAATTGTTAGAAATGTTATAACTTCCGTTAATTTTCTAACGAAAATTCTAACAAGCTCAAATTGGAGCACTTACTTGGGGAGACCTTTCATGCTCGTGATGGAGCGCACAGGGTTCTTCGAGAAACATCGGATATGATCGAAGCCTTGGACATTTGCCATGAGAGGGGTTTCTTGTGGATTTTGATGATCGGGGCTCGTGGGAGCGTTGGATGGCTGGTCGCCCGAGAAAATATCGGATGGTCGGTGCCTTGTTGGCGGAGTGGAGACTCGGAGAGTACTTCGGGGACGGGTCTCACGTGGTTATGCTTAGGGACTTTCTCGATCCGTTTTACATTCCGGCTTTAGTTGAGACGGTTTGGCTTGGAAGCGAAGTTCCTTTGGAGGACTTTAATGATATAGCCACTAGGGTGGTGGCTTCTGCTTCTATGGATGCTCCTTCGGTGTTTTCATTTCTTTCCCGAGCATGGAGGTATGACGTCTTTCCTCCTCGGGTTATCCTTAGACGTCAGAGACTGTGTTACGACCACTTGGTACTTGGATTGAGGTACGAAAGGCATTTGGGAGAGACTCGGATGGCTATTTTGAGACGGCGTGAGGCCATTGTGGCGCGGAGGACTGGCAGCCGGTTTCGGAGAGGAGGAGGGCCGAGGCGAGGGCCAACCCTCATGACGGGGAGGCGGAGATGTTGTGACCGACTATAGAGGCTTATGTCAAGAGATAGGAGAGGAGGACTCCTATGTTACCAGCTTGGCTACAAGAGATGAGAGATGATGCTAGGGCTACTAAGGCCCTGACAGAGGCTAGTTTGATAGATCCTGTTCCTACACCAGAGCTTGGTAGGAGGAAGACCGACATTTTTCATGTTCGGAGGAAGAAGACCCGAAGGGGGGAAGAAGAGAGGGGATGCCGGTACGAGCGGCTTAGAGTGACCTCGAGGTTTCCGAGTATCCCTTTCTTGTTGTAGCGAGACACATTAGTTTGATTATGTATCTTAGTTTCTTTTAGCGAGGTTGTCGGTTGTAGGAATGAACCGAGCTTAGACTCATCAAAAAGTTTTTAAGCTTGTAATGAATATGTGAATTGCTTTAGAGTTTTTCAAGACGCCTTCATGGCTTGATCAATTGTATTGATAACAAAGTATGACTTTTATTTGTGCTTTAGACCGAACCATTTCATTTGCCCTACGTTCCCTCATTTTGAGGAGCTCAGGTCTCAGTAGTTCGAACTGCAGTTAATTTGTTTTTTTTTTTGTTTTTTTTGTTGTTTTTTTTGTTTTTTTGGTGCAACCACGTTTTTACCTAGGGCGCCCTTTTCGGGTTTTCAACCTAGTTGGGTATTACTCTTTTAGCACTCTTTTTTTTTTTGTTTTTTTTTGCAACCACATTTTTACCTAGGCCGTCCTTTTCGGGTTTTCAACCTAGTTGGGTATTACTCTTTTAGCACTCTTTTTTTTTTTTTTTTGACTCGGTGTTTTACGCGTAGTATCTGCGCAGCTTGTCACCATTCACCTTTGGGTGTACAAAAGGTTTCCGTCGAGGTGCACGCAAGTTGCATGGCTCCTCCGGAGAAGATCTTCTGAACGACATATGGTCCGACCCAGACAGGCTCCTATTTGCCAAGCGGGTTGATGCGGATAGGGGGCTTCTCTTTCAAAACAAGATCACCTTCCCTGATCTCCCGATGCTTTACTTTCTTGTCGAAGGCTACAGCCATTCTCCCTTGGTAGGCTCGGATGTGTTCCATGGCTTTCAATCGGCGTTCATCTAGCGAGGGCCAATTCATCATGGCGACTTTGGGCCATTCGACCTCGTTGATCGGCTTTCCAACGACACACGGAGTGAGGGGATTTCCTAGCTCGATTGGGAGTACGGCTTCCATTTCGTAGGTGAGAGCAAATGGTGTTTCCCTGTTGCCGTTCGACGGATGTTACGTAGCCCCGAGAGCAAGGTGTAACTTCTCGGGCCAATCTCGACCTCGGACGGCCATTTTCCGGATGATGTTTTCCAAAGTCTTGTTTCTTGCTTCAACAGCTCCGTTGGTTTGGGGCACATAGGGAGATGACTTGTGACGGAGTTATTCGAATTCACGCCGGCGGACTGTCGCATTCCCTTCAAAGTGGGATCCATTATACGAGATGATTTATTTGGCAACCCGTATCTTCATATGATGTTCTCTTTGATGAAGAGGGCTACTTTCTTTGAATTGAGGATTTTGTAGGACTTGGCTTCAGCCCATTTGGTGAAATAGTCCTTTGCTATCGGGACGGAATTCGTGGCCGTTCTTTGCTGGTGGTGTGATTTGCCTATGACATCAATTCCCCAAGTGACGAAAGGCGAAGGGGTTGTCATGGATATAACTCGTGAGGAGGTAAATGGTTGAGATTTGAGTACTCATTGGCATTTGTCGCATGACTTTTGAAGCTGGATGCGGTCGGTTTCCATGGAGATCCAAAAGTATCCCATTCTTAGTATGATTTGCATTAGATCCCGAGCATTCGTATGGGGGCCGCAGGTACCGCCATGCACTTCTTTCATGAGTCCGGTAGCCTCTTGTTTGCCGATGCATCGCAGGAGGGGGCCTTGATAACGTTTCTTGTACAGCATATCTCCCAAAAGAACATAGTGGGAGGCGAGTCGCTTCAGGGCTGAGAGGCTTTTTGCTTTGATTCCTTCTTTATATTCCCCATCTTCATTTTTGAAGGAAGCTTCGCCATTCTTTAGGTACTGATAGATCTGGGTGTACCAGGGATCGCTGGCCGGTTCGGCCTCTGCTTCGATTTCAAAGCAGTAAGCGGGATTTTCTCTTCTCCCAACTCTAAATGGTTTGACAAACTTTCCTTCGGGTATTTCAACGAGAGAGGCTAGTGTTACCAGAGCATCTGCGAATCTGTTGCGACCTCTGGGCAAGTAATGGAAGCTGATTTCCTTGAATTGAGTTACTAGCTCTTCCATGTAAGTGTGATATTTCTGCAGACCCGGGTCCACGGTCTTCCACTTGTTAGAGACCTGGTTGATGATGAGGGCAGAATCACCGTACACTTCTAATTCTTTGATATTTCTTTCAAGGGCAGCCTCCAACCCGGCTATGCAAGCCTCGTATTCAGCAGCATTGTTAGTGACCTCGAAGTTCAATCTTACTGCTATGGGGGTGTGCTCGTCAGTGGGATCGACCAGAAGCATTCCTATTCCATTCCCCTTTTTGTTTGACGCCCCATCGAAGAAGAGTTGCCAGCGATTTTCTCCTTCTAGAGCAAGGATTCCATCATCAGGAAATTGAGGTTCAGGTCCTCGAAACTCATCACTTGGGAAATCGGCCAAATGTTACGCCATTATACGTCCTTTTACGGATTTCCTTGAAACATAAGTGATGTCGTATTCGGCCAAAAAGAATGACCATTTTGCCAGCCTCATGGAGATGGAAGGCTTGTCGAAACGAGATATTTGATGGGGTCTATCTTTGAGACGAGATGTATCGGGTGAGGCTGCATGTAGTGTTTCAACTTTTCCCAGCTACCCGGACCGGGCCTGCGCAAGTCTTTTCACAAGCGGAGTAATTGAAGTTCGCTTCCTTGAAGCTTTACGCTCACGAAATAGATGGCATTTTTGACCTTGGACTTTTTCTTTTCTTGAGCTAACATAGCCCCAATTGCTGTGTCCGTGACAGTTAGGTATAGTAATAGTGGCTTTTGCTGATGTGGTGGGCAAAGAATCGGGGGATTCACAAGGTGCGCCTTGATGCATTCAAGGCGAGCGCGTGCATTGGAGTCCATTACAGTGTAGGCATTTTTCTTCATCAACTTGAAGATCGGCTCGCGGATCGAGTCGGTGATTTACAAAGCGACTTATGTATTGCGATCTTCCCATGAAGGATTTTACTTACGTCGGTGTCAGGGGTGGCTTCATTTCAACTATGGCCTTGATTTTACGGGGTCTACTTCAATTCCCCGTTCTGTCACCATATATCCTAGCACCTTGCCTCGTCTTACACCGAAGGTACATTTGGCTGGATTCAGTCTCATACTTTGGTCTCGGAGGCGGCCGAAGAATTTTCTCAAATCAACAAAGTGCTGGCCATCTGATCCTCTGGAGTGTATTATCATGTCGTCTACATAGACCTCAATTTCTTTGTGGATCATGTCATGAAATAGGGTGGTAGCTGCCCTCTGGTAAGTAGCCCCAGCATTCTTTAGTCCGAATGGCATGACCGTATAGCAGTATGTGCCTCAAGGGGTTGTGAAGGCTGTCTTGGCTTGATCTTCTTCCGCCATTTTGTTTTGGTTATAATCGGCAAAACCGTCGACGAAGGATTTAACCTCATGGTTGGCCGTGGAATCTACCAGGATGTCGATGTTTGGCAGGGGGAAATCGTCTTTTGGACTAGCTTTGTTCAAGTCTCTGAAATCTACGCAGCATCGGATCTTCCCGTTGGCCTTGATCACCGTCACTATGTTGGAAAGCCATGTAGGATATTCAATGACCCTGATGAACCCTGCTCTGAGCATCTTTTCTATCTCTTCTTTCACTTGTAGAGACCATTCGGGCTTAATTCTTCATAATTTCTGCTTTACTGGCTTGACTCCTGGGTCGAGCGGTATTCGGTGTTCAACTATGGAAGGATCGAGGCCCGACATATCTTTATAGGACCATGCGAATACATCCACGAATTCCCTTAGAAGCTCAATTAGGGCATCCCTTTCGGTTCCCTCGAAGAAACTACCAATCTGCGTCTCTTTAGGCTCTTCCGCAGTTCCCAAATTCACACTTGTCAAAACCTCTTCGGCAGCTTGGGCTCGATTTTCCTCTTTCCGGACAACACCTTAAAGATTTCTTTGATATATTGTTCATTTAATGTGTCTGCTTCTTCATCTAGTGAATCATTATTAACTGTTTTTAGATTGTTAGTTAATTTATCATTAGTTAAAGTGGCAATCAGGGGATACTCAGAAAGGTCCATCATTTCATTGAGAACAAAGGGAAATACAGCATTGGCTACAATTTCGTAGTCTTCAGGCGTGAGGCCATCGGACGACTCTAGTGACTCAAATTCAACGATGAGAGACTCGGATGACTTTACATAGGTTGACACAAAGGGACGGGGGACTAATCCAAGCTTGGTGATCATTTCCTCTTTGGTCGCGGACGGGCCTGAGAGAGTTTCCCAATTCTTCAATGGCATTGCTGTCAGTGGCCTCATGACTCGGGGAATTGTCTTTGTTTCGACTTTCTTTCTCAATCATTGCTATCATCTCTTTGACTGAACCAAAGTTGATCAGATCGGGGCTGGTATCATCCTCAAAACTGAGCATATGAATATAAGGATCTGCTTGCGGATCTGCCGCATCCTCGATTCTGGAGAATTCTAACTCGTCGCAGTCTGACCGCTCAATCCTGATGTAAGGATGTATTGCGTCTTGGTGCGCTGCTGGAGCTGCTAGAAAAATCTCATGCCCCATGTTAGAGCGGAAAGGCTTAGCAGGTAGTTCCTTGAGGAGGACGTCCCATACGACGTTCATAGATTCGAGTTGAGTATGACGATGCTTGTCGACCTTTATCACGAAAATCTCTTCGCTTGGAAGGGTCAGAGAGTGGGTTTGGAGAATGTTGACAAATCTGTGGTTGGAGACTGGGGGTTTGTGTGCCCGTATCATGGCGGTGTTCATTGTTTCTTTCCAGTATGCCTCCAAATGTTGGAAATGGCAATTGAACTTGATGTATCGAACTTCTTCAGAGTCTGCCCGCTTGAGTGCGTTGACATAGTTGGCATCGCCGGATTCTGAGGGGTTCTGATGAGACTTGCCCAGATAGTCCCTTGGTCGATTTGAAGGAGGTAGCCCGTGTCCGGCTGCAGCACGCTTGGCGATCGTCTCGGCCGTTCCCTATGAGGAAACTATCCTACGATGACTTCAAGGTCTCCCCGCCGATTAATGAATTTGATGCATTGATGGAGGGTGGAAGCTATGGCTTTCATGTGATGTAGCCGGGCGTCCCAACGAGCCGTGAATTCGGATCAATGTCCATCACGTGGAATTTTGCTGGCACCATCTGAGTCTTGAACCAGAGCTCCAGAGTCACCATCCCCAGATGGGGGCGAGACGTGCGTCGTAGGCCTTGATAGTCCGGGTAGATGGGATCACGTACCTTTCATTGATGCGTAGGGCCCGCATCATGCTGAGAGGAAGGACATTAACGGCTAATCCGTTGTCCACCAATACTCCGTGGAGTGATACGGTGTTGAGCCGAAGAGTGATGTACAAGGCCTCGTTGTGTCCGGAGGCATCTCTTGGCAGGTCTTCGTCGCAGAAGGTGATCATACTACCATATAGTCGGGGATCGTAGATTTGGTCTCTATCCAGAGAAAGAGAGTCATCAAGCCGTCTGTTTCCCGTCTTTCTTTTGCGAGGTAAAGCCTTTGCTGAAGCCTCAGGGTTGTGTCGAGGTTGTTTGTAGCGGTTGCCACCCTTGGTCAGCATATTGATTGAGTACGAACGCCAAACTGGTTTTGATCTTTCTTTGCCGGTATGTGCTTGGAAACTGGACAAATTGAACCTTGCGATCCGCGGGATTAGGCTTCGATTGGGCTTGATGAAATTTCCCGGATCGAGGTGCTCTTGTGTGTCCCAAGGTCTGAACTCTGTTGTCGACAGAACTTTTCGGCCTTCTAGCCACTGTTTGTTCTAGAGCGACATGGCCTGGAGGAAGGGAGGACTGGCTGGAGTAGAGTACGTAATAATCGAACCCTCCAGATGGCTCTCCAAGTGTACCCACACTGGTATCCCCGGCTTCGAACCTTTCTTTCAATTTTTGCTGGGAGGAAGCTTTCTTCTTCTTAGGGGGACGGTCCTCGTTTATCCAATCCTGGTAGTCCCTTTCAAGACAGTCGAGGCAATCACAGATATCCCACCAAATGTGCTCAACAACTGGCGGCGGGTTTGGGAACTCGGTTTGAGCTGTGCTAGAATGACTCTGAGTTGGACTAATCTGGGGAGACTGGCTGTTAGGCTCACTGGGGAGCGAAGGGTCGGATTCTGCTGAGTAACGAGAGGCATTAGGAGCTGGGAAAACAGGCACATATTTGTCGTTCAGGGGAGCCCCAGTTAGTTGGGGGATTGCTAATGTTCCGAAATGACGTGTGGCCTCTTCGATCCAGGCCTGCTGTTTATTCTGACGTTCTTCAAGAGCCCTGATGGCTGACCATATTTCCTCTGTTGTTTCCCAATCTCCGTTCTTCTTACTGATTTCTGCGGGATCGGTATCACTTTGAGAGGGGACACCTGACGGCTGTTGAGGCATGCTGAACTGTTCCATCCCTGACTGCTGTTGGAATGGTGGTACTTTGAATTGCTGCTTGGGGGCTAGTTGGCCTGTAAGTCGACGGGCGGGAGTTCCGGCGGTGGATACATAGGAATCTGGTGAAGGCACCTTGACGTATCCGGGACTATAGAGAGTGGGAGGAGGATTTTCTTCCTTCTTCACGGTAAACGTGCCATCGGGATTGGGACTGGCGGCCAAACCGTGGCTCCTAAAGGCCTCCAGAAGGCTGTCGATTTGAGCTTCATGTCGGAGTCTCATCTGTTCTACCAACCGGACCCAATGCTGGTCTGTCTGAGGGATTTCAGGAGGCGGAGTGGTGTTGTCCCCATCGTTACCGGCTGATGCAGACATTCTGAAACCCGGAGTCGGAACAAACGGTGAAGCTGACGATGCGCTTGACTCTTCCCAACTGATCAAACGGTGACCCGGTGCCCGAAACCAAGCTTTGTGAGGAGCTGCGGGGGAAAAGGCACGAGGGTTCAGATGTCTGGGAATGAAGGAGGGTAGGTTTTTGGGCTTTTGGGCTCATGCAACATGCGGTTATTTGTTCTTGTTTACTTAAAACATGTTTTATTAACCTAAGCGGTTGGAGAAGATTGCTCTTCTTTTTCGCAAACTACTCTGGATCCTGGATCAGTGGGCCCCATCACTACGTCTATAAGCCCCTCGTATTCCACCTGTATTTCGACTTCCCAGGGCGGACAGCCCCGGGCGAGGGTCCTATAGGGCAAGCGGGTCCCACCGACCGAAAGAAAAACGATCCTAAAAGTCTGGCGGGTAATCGAGTCTTAACGAGCATTCGATGTAAATTACGGACAAAGCTGACGTCAAAGTCAAGATCATGTCCAAGGGCTCGACAAAAAGTCGGCATGGTTTGGACTGATAAGCGTCCACAATTGATCTTGACTTGTCGTCAGTTAGGCCGTAATTAGGCATGGAATAATCATTAATCCTTGATGACTCAGTGTCATGCTGGGAGTCAGTGTATAATTTGTGCCAGTCAGAGTCAAAGTCAAGGCGCCAGTCAATATCTGGTCAAATCCCGTGACGGAAAACCGGCAGGACTTCGACTGATTAGGGTCCCGAAAGATATTGACTTGGTATGCCGACTAAGGCTTGAAAGGAAAGGTCTATACACAGATAGGGCATGCCACAGACCAGACTAAAAACCAACCGGGTCTCGGACAAAGTGTGTCACGGACAAGTGCATGGTCGACACGAGGCTCCATAGGATGTTTGGGTAGTCCCGTGCTTGCACCGAGAGGCGTAATAAGACCAAACGGGCCGCTACAGGGATTTCCCCGGGTTAGGGACGTAGTGTGCAGTGTAAGGCCAAGTGCGCGTAGTGTGCAAGCAGTCTATCTTCTTTTTCTGAGTAAAATAGAAATTTTCGCATGTGTCTTAAAAAGTATGATGCATGCACAAAATGATTTTTTTTTGAAATCCCTTTTTTTTTAATTTCTTTTTTTTTTTGAAATTTTTTTTTGAAAATCTTTTTTTTTTGAAAGCAAATGAACACATAAACACATAATTCAAAATTCAAGGCAACGGGTCCGATAGTCAAAATTTTGACTTTTTCCGAGGCGACCAAAACAACACGAAAATGTGAAAAACCAACACACACACACACAACAAACGGTTTCAAATGCCGGGACGGAAGCTTGACCCACAAAAAGCTTTTCTTTTTTTTTTGAAAAGATAAAACTTATTTATTCCCCAGCAGAGTCGCCACTGTAACGATGTTGCCATTTTTCGAAAGATTGGATATTTTTCTTTTTTGAAAATCAATCGAAAAAACACGGAGTCGCCACGCCATTTTTGTTTTAAGGGCCAAAACTTTGAAAAATGCCCGAAATGAGAGATTTGGGTTCGGAGGTCACGTTACACGCCGGGAAGAACATTAGTGTTCACCCGGAATGCCTCGTAAAAACGAGTCTTCCAAGCTTAAAAACCATTTGTGTGTGTGTGTGTATGTGTTCCTTTGGCCAAAATAACTTTAAACTGAGAAAACTAAAAATTGGGAACTCTTTATAAGACAATAAACAAGTCCCATGATTTTTGGTATGATTTTTGGGTTGAGTTTTGGTACTCAAAAGATTTCTTGAAGTTGGAGACCAATTCTGCCAGAATGAAAAAGGCAGTGGACACTTGATTTTAAAACGGATTTAAGAGCTTTAAAACTTCAAATTATTGGGAAAGTCCTAGAATGAAAGTTGTTCAAAACACCTTAAAAAATGTTTCTACAAAAGGATTTTCCATTTTGAGATGATTTGGTAGACCAAAACCTTCTGGAAATCTCAGATATGGAATCTGGATTTCCAGAGACTGATGAACTAACCTTTAGAAAATAATTTGAAAAAGGGAGTTTTACTCGCGTAAAAAATAAAGTAAAAATATGTATGGAAATATCTGGATGTTGGCTACAAAAAGTGTTTTGTAGTCAACACCAAATTCTAAGTTCTTCTGTGTCCAAAAAATTAGACCATGGACAGAGGTCTTAGAACAATGCTACTGGACAGCAAAATGTTCTTGAAGGGAAATGTGATTTTAAAGGGGGTTTTGCATCCATGCTTGTCCCCATTTCCTTAGGCTTTGATTAGTAGTCACTAGACATTTTAGTGGTGATCTACTATATCAAGCCATCCTTATGGTACATTAGGACTTAAGCATTTCATTTGCTTGGGAAGGGGAGATTTAGCTTTGAAATCAAGATTTTATGTATGAAAATGGTTTTTAGGGTTTTGAAAATATGTTTGTAAGAAGTGAAAACAATTTTGAAAGAAATGTTGATCCTTGTAGAGGATCATCCATGGAGATGAACTTCCATGGTGATCCTCTTGGATCTAGGGCAAGAAGTGAACAAGTTACATCTTCAAAGTATGAGATGCATGCATGGATGAGAGAAATTTAGGGTAGGGAGAAGGAGATTATACCTATCTTCCCTTGATTTTTTGAGTTTGAGGCTTGAATTTAAGAGTGTTTGAGGCTTGATTTTGAGAGTGAGTGGGTGTGATTTGGGAAAATAATCAAGAGAAAAAGGTGACAATTCAAGGGAATTCTCACTGTTTTCTCTAGTATTTTCGCCAGGGTTTTGTTGTGAATTCAGTTGTGGCTTCTTTTTCTTGTGACTGAAGGGTTCAATTTATAGGCATTCTGGGAAATCAAACATGTCCGCGTGGATCGTCTTGAAGGCGTGCCTGGTGCATTAAATGCTGCTCCAGGCTTTGGACAGGAAGAATATTTTTCAAATTAAGCAACCAATTTTTGTTCCAGCAGCTTCCATTTCGGGTTTTTGACCTTTCTTTTGCTTTTGTGAGATTCTTTTCTTGGTTTAACTTTAAATATCAATCCCTAATATACCCTTGCTTTGTTAGAAAAGTTAGTAATTGTTAGAAATGTTAGGAATGTTAGGACTTTCATTAATTTTCTAACGAAAATACTAACAACTCAAATTGGAGCACTTACAACGAGCCATCCCTTAAAAAAAAAAAAAAACAAACCTAATGTACAAATGCCTTCCAAAAAAATCTCAACCTAAGATACAAATGCCTTCCAAAACAAATCTCAAATATTTCAACAAATTCAGGACAGAGGAGCCACATGTCCTCAAATATTTCAAACAACTCGGTCAGAGGCGCTACACGCCCTCAAAAGATTCAACAAATTCGGTCAGAGGCGCCACACGTCCTCAAATATTTCAAACAATTCGGTCAGGGGCGCCACACATCCTCAAATATTTCAAACAACTCGGTAAGAGGCGCCACACGTCCTCAAATGTTTCAACAAATTCGGTCAGAGGCGCCACACGTCCTCAAATATTTCAAACAATTCGGTAAATGGCGCCACACGTCCTCAAATATTTCAAACAACTCGGTCAGAGGCGCCACACGTCCTCACATGTTTTAACAAATTCGGTCAGAGGCGCCACACGTCCTCAAACATTTCAAAAATTCGGTCAGGGGCGTCACACGTCCTTAAAAGCCCCAACTTAGGTTCATATTCCTGAATAAGTCTCAAATCTAGGTTCATACTCCTGAACTAAGCCCCAACTTAGGTTCATACTCCTAAACTAATATAAGCCCCAACTTAGTTCATGCTCCTGAACTATGCCCCAACTTAGGTTCATACTCCTGAACTAAGTCTCAAATCTAGGTTCATACTCCTGAACTAAGCCCGAACATAGGTTCATACTCCTGAACTAAGTCTCAAATCTAGGTTCATACTCCTTAACTAAGCCCCAACTTAGGTTCATACTCCTGAAATAAGCCCTAAATCTAGGTTCATACTCCTGAACTAAGCCTCAACATAGGTTCATACTCCTGAACTATGTCTCAAATCTAGGTTCATACTCCTGAACTAAGCCCCAACTTAGGCTCATACTCCTGAACTAAGTCTCAACTTAGGTTCATACTCCTGAACTAAGCCCCAACTTAGGTTCATACTCCTGAACTAATCCGCAACATAGGTTCATACTCCTGAACTAAGTCTCAAATCTAGGTTAATACTCCTGAACTAAGCCCTAACTTAGGTTTATACTCCTGAACTAAGTCTCAAATCTAGGTTCATACTCTTGAACTAAGCCCCAACTTAGGTTCATACTCCCGAACTATGCCCCAACTTAGGTTCATACTCCTGAACTATGTCTCAAATCTAGGTTCATACTCCTGAACTAAGCCCCCAACTTAGGTTCATACTCCTGAACTAAGTCTCAAATCTAGGTTCATACTCCTGAACTAAGCCCCAACTTAGGTTTATACTCCTGAACTAAGCCCCAAATTAGTTCATACTCCTGAACTAAGCCCCAACTTAGGTCTATACTCCTGAATTAAGTCTCAAACCTAGGTTTATACTCTTGAACTAAGCCCCAACTTAGGTTTATACTCCTGAACTAAGTCTCAAATCTAGGTTCATACTCCTGAACTAAGCCCCAACTTAGGCTCATACTCCTGAACTAAGCCCCAAATCTAGGTTCATACTCCTGAACTAAGCCTCAACTTAGGTTCATACTCCTGAACTATGTCTCAAATCTAGGTTCATACTCCTGAACTAAGCCCCAACTTAGGTTCATACTCCTGAACTAAGTCTCAACTTAGGTTCATACTCCTGAACTAAGTCACACTTTGGTATAGATGCCCCCGAATAGTCACACTTAGGTTCATACTCCTGAACTAAGTCTCAACTTAGGTTCATACTCCTGAACTAAGTCACACTTTGGTATAGATGCCTTCAAACAGTCACACTTTGCTATAGACGCCTTCAAATAGTCTCACTTAGGTATAGATGCCTTCAAATAGTCACAACTCAGGACGAAATCCTTCAAATCATTTCCCACCAGTCAAGGCCCCCTCAGAATTGCCATCACACATGAACTACAATTAGGCTTGATTCCCACTCGGGATACGTAGGAATCCTATCAAAGGGTCCAGCCGTCTGACCAACCTGGTCACCTATCTCTTCCTTCTCGACGAGCAGTCCAGACCGGGATTCTTATTTTTATTGGCGAGCCCACTTCTTTGTAAGTGACGTCGCCGAGGGGCTTCTGTAAGTACCCAAATCCGGACCGCTCTCCATCTGATTATACGGAAAATACCATGGGCGAACTTCCGGAGGCCATAACTTCTTTATATGGACTCCGATTGAGGCGTGCCATATATGGTTGGAAAGCTCTCGACGAGTGCTATCCAATGGTATTGGAAAATCTGAAAAAAAGGCTGATGACAAGGGTGTCCGTATGGACACATTTGCAAGTATGGTTATTTTTGTGCTTTTCTTTGTCAAACACGTCAAAAACATTTCTTAACCATGAATATTGACAGATGTGTCCGTACAGACATATTTGACAACATGCCAGAATCTGCCCAAAATCTCCACAAAGTCCACAATATTCCCTGAAATCCAGGAAAACCAAAAATATGAATAATTGCATACATGTCCGTACAGACATATTTGCAATTTTTCAAGGCCTATAAATACAGGCCACCCAAGCTCATTTCAAGCACACCAAACCTGTCTCATATCTCCCTACAGCCTTCAGGAAACTTCCCAAGCCATTCAGGCCCCTTCTGGTCCTTCTCGAGGCTTCCTGAGCCATCCCGAGGCACTCCGAAGCCCTCTCGAGGTGATCCCGGTCCATCCCGGTCCGTCCCGATTGACGTCCAAAACTCCAAACACCCAAACGGCTCAAACCGGTCCAAACCCGCGAGACAAAACGAGTGTGAACGAGTGCTAATTAGGGGAGGTTCTGCTTGAGTGAGTGCATAATTTCTTTCCTCTTTAGATCCCCGAGTATGATATCGTGAGGTAATTAGGGGAGATTTTGCCATTAGTGAGGGAAAAACCCCTCTCCTCTTTAAACACCCTGAGCCAAACACATTTCTCCTACAAACCCTAAAAAGATAGAACTTAACCAACATTGGTGAGTTCTCCTTCCGCACATAAATACTGTCTTAAATTCAGTCTTTAAATACATTACTGCTTACAATGTAGTCAATATTTACTATTTACGCAGACCCAAACCGTACAAACGATCCCACAAGACCTTCCATTGCACTATGGAGGTCTGACGGTGATAGCGGTTTGTTAATATTCCCACACTGTCTTTCATATATTTACTTAATGCATTTTGTTTAAATGCACACACACACACACACACACACACACACAATATTTAAATAAAAGGGTACAGAAAGACTCGTGTATACGAGGCGACTCGGGGGAGCACTAAAAAATCTCTTCTCGAGGCGTAGCCTGACCTCCGAACTCAAAATCTCATCACACAACAAAATAAACAAAAACAGTCTTTCTCAATATTTTGGGCATAATCAAAATGACGTGACGACTTTACGAAAAACAGCACGACCATACAATGCGAGATGTCGTCCGGCCATGAATCGGGTAATTTCAGTGGGAGGGGTGGGAGACGGTGGGTGACGGCGGGGGAGGAATGGACGATAGGAGAATGGTTGTTGGAGACGGTAGGTCGGTAGGTGGGAGGTGTGAACGACAGTGGAATGGAGAAGAAGAAGAAAAAGAAGAAGAGAAGGTTTTCTTTTCTAGATCTAGATTTTGGTTTGGGGGAGGGGAAAGTGTGGGGGTGGCGTGGGAGGGTGGCGCTGGCGATGGGTGTTGGTGGGGCTGAGATGAAGATTGAAATGAAAAAAGAAAAAGGATTTTTTTTCTTTACCTTTTTTGTGTGTAATCTGAATTTAGGTTTGGGTTAATGAGTTTGTTAGGGAAGAAAAGGGGGTGTTTGTAGATTTAACATTTCAATTTTCAAATCTATAGTTTGTTATTTTAAAATTTCTCCCCTTTTATTTCTAAATCAGCAAATTTTGACCAAGTCAAAAGCCATGTAAGCATTTTTATGATGTCAGTGTGCCAAATATGCAAATTTAACGCCAGTTTGAACGAAAATAAAACGGAAGGATGACATGGTAAATTAATTACTTAGGTTAAGGACGAAATCGCAAAAAAAATATTTCAGTGACGAATAAGTAAAAAGGTCAATAGGTCAGTGACGAACTTGATAATTAACTTGAAAGAGTTAGAACCGTGCTTGCTACTTCTGGTTTGTCCAAACGTTTTTGGGGTTAGGCAGTAATGACTGCTGCCTATCTTATAAATAGGTCGCCCTCTGTTCCCTTAAATGGTAGATGTCCTAAAGATGTTTTTTTTGAAAAACCTGTTGATTATGCTGATTTGAGAATTTTTGGTTGTGCTGCGTATGCCCATAGAAAAAATGATAAACTTGAACCTCAGAATGTGAGGTGCATTTTCTTGGGACACCCGGAGGGTATTAAGGGGTATAGATTATGGGTAAGGGAGGAATCGAGTTTCAAAGAGATCATTAGCCGTGATGTTGTTTTTAATGAAATTGAACTTCCTTGCTTGAATAATGTGACTCCCCCTCCCCTTGCTCCTAACACGATGGAGCACTCTTATGTGCCTATTCCTGCTATTGTTAATGAGCCTGTTACACCAATTGAAAATGAAACTCCTCCTGTTTATGATCCTATTGTTGTTAATGAGCAAAATATTGATGTTGAAAATAAAGATATTAAAAATGATCATAATGAGTTGCCTGATTTGACTAAGTACCAACTTAGTCGTAATAGACCTAGACGCATACCTAGGCAACCTGCACATTTTCATGATTTTGATATCACTTTATTTGTGTTTAGTGTGTTTGAATCTATTGATAATACTGAGGCTAAAACCTATAATGAAGCTTTAAATTATGCTAACAAGAATGAGTGGATTGATGATATGATTGATCAAATGAATTATTTTTATGTTAATGATACTTCGACTTTAGTGCCTAAACCGAAAAACTATTCAATTGTTTCTTGTAAGTGGCTCTATAAAGTCAAGAATGAATCTGACTCTGTTAGATTTAAAGCTAGATTTGTAGCAAAAGGTTTTACTCGGAAAGAATATATAGATTACACTGAAATATTTGCTCCTCTTATTAAATTCACAACTATTAGGATTATGCTTGCTTTGGTAGCTCAGTTTAATTGGGAAATGAAACAAATGGACGTTAAAACTACTTTTTTGCATGGTGATCTTGATGAAAAGATTTATATGAAGCAGCCTGTGGGTTACATGGATAATACTTGTCCTGATTATGTGTGTTTGCTTAAAAATTTGTTATATAGGCTTAAGCAGTCTACTCGTTTGTGGAATTTGAAATTTGATAAATGTATGCTAGATTTAAAATTCCAACGGAGTGCGTTTGATCATTGTTTGTATTTCAAGAATGATACGAGTATGCCTATTTT
Organism: Adenophora triphylla var. japonica; assembly: GCA_022495995.1. Taxonomy (NCBI): domain Eukaryota; kingdom Viridiplantae; phylum Streptophyta; class Magnoliopsida; order Asterales; family Campanulaceae; genus Adenophora; species Adenophora triphylla. The sequence continues at coordinate 455,160 of JAFEMH010001410.1, read as the reverse complement.
TTTGCTCATATATGTTGATGACATACTTTTTATTAGCCATTGTTCTAAATTCGTGGAGAATGTTAGAAATTGCTTAAATGATAAATTTGACATGAAATACCTTTTATGATGCTAGTAAGATACTTGACATGACTATAATCAGAGACCGTAATTTATCTGTTATTTACTTATACCAAATTTTATATGTTGAAAAGATTTTAAGTAAATTTTCTATAAAAGATGCGAAGTCTGTTAATACCCCTTTTGCTTCACATTTTGTGCTTAGTAAAGAGCAGTGCCCCCAAAATGACTTTGAGATAGAGCAAATGAAAAATATTTCTTACTCGAATGATGTTGGTTATGTCATGTACCTAATGGTTAGTACCCGCCCCGATATTGCTTATGCTATTTCGTATTTAAGCCGTTATATATCGAACCCAGGATTGCCCCATTGGCATGCTCTCAAATGGTTATTGAGGTACTTAAAGCATTTAGTGAGTTATGGTTTGAAGTTTGATAAGTGTGATGATGGTATAAAATTGGTTGGTTATGTTGATTCTAATTACGCCAATGATATAGACAATAGAAAATATACCACTTCATATGTTTTTACGTTATTTGGCTCTTGTGCTAGTTGGAAATCTCAGTTACAGCCAGTTGTGGCTCTGTCTACGACAAAATCTTAATATGTGGGTATAACCGAGGCTATAAAATAGGTCATATGGCTTAAAGGTTTAATTTCTGAAATTGGTTTTCTAAATGACAAAGTGATAGTATTTTCTGATAGTCAATCTGACATTCAGTTGGGTAAGAATCCTGTTTTTCTTGATAGAACTAATCATATAGATGTTAGGTATCATTTCATTCGTGATGTGGTAGCTAAAAATATTGTTTATATTGAAAAAATTGACACCAATTTTAATCCTTCTGATATGGGAACTAAATGTTTGCCTGTTTCAAAATTTCTTAATTATTTGAAAATTTTAAACTTTGATACTTCGTGTTGATGTTTGTGTTAATTTTTACCCCAATAATCATCTTCTTAACTTTGTGTTAGTTGGGGTGTCTAGTTTTTGGTTTCCTTCTACGTGTTTGGAATAAAACTAGAATTTTTCCTTCCGTTCCTCCTACTTTTGTGTTGGATCAAGTGCGGAAGGATTGGCGATGATGACTATGCCCTAGTAAATGTATTCGGAGTGCTTCGTGATTAGCACTAGTGTGTCATGAACAGACACTGAATCAAAGGTGGAGATTGTAAGTGTAGGAGGCCCTTTTTATTAGGCAACCCACTTTGTGAAGTAATTAGGCCCAAACATCTCAGCCCATTTACCCTTCTATTATCAATGTATGTTTGACGAGGTCCTTAGTCCTCGACGTTTTCTTTCATTCTGTTGCTTCGATAAGGTATACTGCACTTTCTTCGGGGTTTATTTATTTCACCGGCAAGTTTGATCTCTTCTTCATTGATCTTTTCACATTTCTCCCTTATCCCTCACCATTGCAGCCATATATAAACCCCCCTTGCTGCAGCCACACAGAAACATACGAGTCATACACACTGTTTTGGGGTTTTTTCTTTCAGTTCATAGAGAGAGTGAGAGAGTTTGGTAGTGAATTAGTATTTTGGGTAGGGTGATCGCAGTTTGGTTCAAACCGCGGTTTGGAGTCGAACCGAGCTAAACCGTGTGGTTTGGTTCAGTTTTTAGAAATAAGTGGTCTAGCTCGGTTTGAGAAATTAACAGACCATGTGTTTCAACTTAGCTTGTGGTTTGGCACTCCTAAACCGAATCGAATCAACCCGAAGCGAACCATTTAAGACCGTACCGCGGTTTGAAATCGTGAAACCGAGCCATTAAACTGAAACGTCAAGCCAAGCCATAAATCAAACCATGAAACCGCAATCCTGACCGTCCCTTCAAATTTTTAGTTAATCTCAGCCATTAATTTTCAAAAACCCTAATAACAAATAAACAAACCCTCGGTCAGCGCCTCTCTAGTCTCCTTAAAGAGGAATAACATCCTAACAAATAAACAAACCGCGGTTTGGACCGTGGTTTGAACCGCAAAATCAAACCGCATATCAAACCGTGGTTTAGACCGAACCATAGCGGTTTGGTTTAGCTCGATCAGATTTTTTTTATGGTTTAGCTCGGTTTGATATTTTTCCAAAACGATGCTAGCGGTTTGACTTCTAAATTTGTCCAATCCGAACTAAATCGAACCATTTCCACCACTAATTGTGGGTTGCTTTCGGAATGAATTGTGCTTCCCTATTCTAAGTTTTTAGGTTACTCTCCCTAAAGTAGGTTTGATCAATCAACATTGGTGTGTGTTTGGCATGGCAGTCTTGGAGAGTGTTGGAGTGTGATTTTGCTGTGTTGTTGTTGCTGGAGTATGGTTGTAGGTTTAGTGCTGAGTTACTGCACTCGTCATCTTGAATCGTTGGTGTTCTTGGAGCTTGATTGGAATCAAATTGAATACATTGGGCCTAAGCAAAATATTTCCTACTATTCTCTTTTACTTTCAACATCAATTTTCTATTTTTTAAACTCTGTTTTACAGCTTAGTTTATGTCTAATATTGCTACTGTTTTTCTTGTATTGTTCAGTGTAATCGTTCTGTATTGCTGATCAATTGGGCACACTTCTAAGTATTCTTAACAATCTCGATTTCAAATTGAATGTTTTTTTTTATTCCATAATAAATGCTTATTCCGTCGCAATCGATTTATGACAATTTGTCATATTGGGTGTTCCAATTGAATTAGGACGTTCCAAAATGAAAAGTTTATATTATTTTTATATTCAATAGGACCCACTTGTTATTCTTACAAAAACAATTTCATTACTATTCCTCTCACTCATTCTCTTTTTTATTTTACTTTTCATACTCATAATATCTCATCCGCTCATTTTCTTTCTTTTTATTTTATTAGTATTTATTAATTGTCGTGTTGGGATAGAAAATTTTAAAGGGATTTTTACCAAAAAGTCCTTGACATAGGGGGGAATTTGCCAATAAAAATATACATTTTTAAAACTCGTCAAAAAGTCCCTCTTTTAAAATTAACCCTCAAACAAATTTCAAAAAATTCAATCCACCCAGATTTCACACACACACACACGCACCCCTCACTCTCTCTCTCTCTCTCTCTCTCTCTACAAATCCCCAAATTCTCTCCTCTCTAGCTCTAAAATCACAAAAATGGGTTCATCTTGCCCACCGTTTCTTCGATCTCCTCGATTTCGGTCCCACTCCCTCAAATCCGTCGGCTTCTCTCTCCACCGTTTCTTCGATCTCCTCGATTCCAGTCCCTCCACCTCTGGCGACCACCACCACCACCGCGATGTATCTACTTCTTCTCCTGTACTTAACCTTCTTGCTCATCGTAAAGGCAATCCGTAGCCTTCTCTCTCTCCTCCGCCTAAGGCCGCCGTGGGTTACTCACACTCCGGCTCTCACTTCCACCTCCACCTTCACTCCGACACGACCGACGACACTGATTTGGGTGAGATTGAAGGTATTTTTGTTCTTTTTGTGGATCAAATTGGTTATCACGTGAGTTTGATTTGAATGAATTAAAGGTATTCTAGATGTTGATGACACATGTTTACTGTTGTGACTTCACGTCAGTTTTGGTTGCTGCTTTTTTCCTTGGTCTCTAGAATTTATTGTAAGTTGTTGAGCTAATGCTTGGTAGGTTCTCTTTTGGTCTCAAGTACTTTACAATTAGTACATGGTTCCGGCTGTTGCAGTTTTCAAAAATAGCCATTGTAACTGTTGGTAGGAACCAATATTAATGCAAGTATAATTTTGGGCTTATTTGGTCCTTCCAAAGATCTTTCACGCAAAGTTTTTTTTTCCTTTTCTGTTTGAATATGTATCAGTTTACTTTCAGCAGATTTGGTCCTTTTTGTATGCCCTAAATGATCAAGAAATGAGACTTTATGGGATTAGATCGTCAATGTTGATGTTAGCCAGATCTTCCTGAAGTTATATCCTTTTCCCAGCAATAGATGTTTATAGCAACTACTGAAATATGGAGGTAAATATTTGCAACTCTAAGAACGCTGCTGCTTTTGTCTCTGAATTTTTCTTTGCTCTGATTGCTACTGTCCTTCCTTAACAGGTGAAAAGCTCGAGATTGATAATTCATGGAGACTGTTGGAAGTGTAAAAGTTCTCTGTTAACGCGCCTGTTCATAGTTAGCAGGATTTGAGCGCATGATTTTAGGGAATGTCAGAACGTATTTTGTTTCTGTAACTTGGATTTTTATAACTAGAATACCTTTAATTCATTCAAATCTCCACGATTCAGTTGTTCATATTGTTCTAACTGAGAAACCAGCTTCTCAGTTGTTCACAGTGTTATAACTAAGAAATCAATTTTTATAACTAGAAATCAGTTATTATAACTGAGAAATCATTATGAAATTAGTTTTTATAATTGAGAAATGAATTTTTATAACATAGAAATCAGTCAAATGTTCATAGTGTTATAACTGAGAAATCAGTTTCTCAGTTGTTCATAGTGTTATAACTAAGAAATCAGTTTTTATAACTGAGAAATCAGTTTCTCAGGTGTTCACAGTGTTATAACTGAGAAATCAGTTTCTCAGTTAGAAATCAATTTTTATAACTGAGAAATCAGTTTCTCAGTTGTATAGTTGTATAAATGATAAAACAGTTTCTCATAGTGTTATAACTGAGAAATCAGTTTCTCAAGTGTTCATAGTGTTATAACTGAGAAATCAATTTCTCAGTTAGAATCAATTTTTATAACTGAGAAATTAATTTCTCAGTTGTATAGTGGTATAACTGAGAAAATAATTTCTCAGTTGTTCATAGTGTTATAGCTGAGAAATCATTTTTTATAACTGAGAAATCATTTTTTATAACTGAGAAATCAGTTTTTATATATGAGAAATCATTTTTTATAACTGAGAAATCAGTTTTTATAACTGAGAAATTATATAACTGAGAAATCAGTTTCTCAATTGTTCATAGTATTATAACTGAGAAATCAGTTTCTCAATTGTTCATAGTCTTATAACTGAAAAATCAGTTTTTATAACTGAGAAATCAGTTTTTATAACTGAGGAATCAGTTTGAAATAAGTTTTAATACCTAAGAAATCATTTTTTATAACTTTGAAATTATTGTGAAATCAAATCATAAAAATGTGAAATTGAAAGATGTGATAATTAGTTTTTATAAATGTAAAATTACTATTGGTCAAATCATAAAGTTATAAAGTTGGTCTAATAATAGCCTAGGGACTTATTGGCGAATTTATTTGGTCTATAATAGCCTAAGGATTTATTGGCGAGTTTTAAAAATGTCAGTCTTTTAAGGTAGTATTTACTTGGCTGAAGGATGTATTGATCAAAGCCTCAATTTTAAATCGGATGGAACGGAGTAATCTTTTAAAACTTTACTTTTGTATAACTTTGTAGCAAAATTATCATTTTTCAAAAAAATATATCATAATTTATTATATTTTTAAAAAATAAAGTTTATAAGTGAAAAAGGAAGAATATTTATATTTTTTTTCCAATTAAAAATCAATCTTTTCGACTTCTTAGTCAAAAGAGAAAGGTTTCTACCCAGAAAAATAGGAAAAGGACGATTTTATCACTAACATACCTTTGCTCAATGTTTGCTCCCGGCCGCCGCCTCCACCACCTCCCCCAATCCCTACTTTTCTTCACCGCCGCCATCACCGTCACCATCATTTTCATTTGAATTTCTCGTGTTCTCAGGTATTACTGAATCAAACATGTCGCTTGTGTACCAGCAAATTTCAACGTTTAAGGAGCCTGCTCTTCAATTTGGAGGTTCAAAGTTTACGGATTACTCTAAGAGGTGGTATTTTTGCAGTTCAACTCAGTTTTCCTTTCAATTGATTTGTGCGCAATTCATTATATGCGGAGTAATTCTCAATTTATCGAGTTGTAAGACAATTGGGGGAATAAAATTGTAATGTCTTAGTATTATCTGAATTTAGCAATCCAATTACCTTTATTGGATGTGGTCAATTTTAAGTGATTAAGCTTTAGTGCAATTTTATAGAGCTATTTTCGTGAAATTATGGATTAAAAATGCCAGTGGTTTTGTCAATTTAAGTTTTTGTCTGGTTTGATTGTTGCTGTGTATTTGGCTGACATTAGCCGACTGTAAAGCAGCTGGATTGAGCTTTAAAATGCCAAATACCATAAAGATTGCTACTTTAATACTGGCCTGTCCTCATCCTAAAACGACTCCCGGCTTTGTTATGAACCAAATTAGTCTTTGATCATGGATAAGAATGGATACTCATTTTGAGATGGAGGTAAGTACTCTTTCCATTCCACGTTAAGAGTCCAATATTCCCTTTCGGATGTTCCATTTAAGGGTCTAGTTTAATATTAAGCTTTGAGGTTTTTTTTTTTAGTTCCTTAAAAATGATCTTCCATGTTTAATTTAATTAGCATTGATACGATGTATATCAATCAAAATATAATCAAGACAATTGGGCATGGTTGTATATAAATGAGAAAGTTAAGTTGTGTGCAGATGCTGTATAATACTGTAATCTTTTTCATGCTTATTATCTTTGGGACAACTGCCATTCACTTATAGTGTTATCTTAAGTTGTAGGTTTAAGGATTAGTGATTCCAATCAAGTGTACACATGCTTTTCATTTCCACAAGTGACATTTTTCTCTCCCTAGTAATAAGGAGTGGCCCACTTTTCTAATCACCAATGTTCATTTTTGTATTGTATTCATGAATGGGTTTACAACTTAGTTGCTTCACAAAAAAATGTAGTGTAAAACATTTGTTCTTACAATATGTGAGCGTCGCCATTATCTTACATATCTTTTAACTAACTATACTTTTTGTTCTATTGCCTTTGAACAGGAGGAGTGCCAAATGGAGTTCCCCTAAAGCAGCCATAATCCCCAATTTTCATCTACCAATGCGTAGCTTCGAAACTAAGAATAGGTAACCTTCATGTTCTCCCCTTGTTAAGCAGAATATGCAGGCCTAACATGTCATTCACTTGCCAAAGGAGTATATCTCTTACTTTCGCTATCTGGAAATTTAGAAAAAGTTAGTGACTGGTGTTTTTCCCGAGTTGACGTTGATGAGAACAAACGGGATATCAATAACCTTAAACATTGATTCATGTCCTCCGTGAATTTTGTTTGTTAATAAGAACGCCATTTTTTATCTGTGATTTGCAATCAAATGATGATAACATAGCCCAAGAGCTATCATAAGGATATAGAAGGGGAAAGAAAGAAAAAGGATTCTTCCCTGATTAACAATGGCTTATCAGCCTTAACTGATACATATGTACTTATTAATTGTTTTTTGTTTTCCTTACCAAAATACATCTACAATTGTTTAAAGGGGGAAATGACAAATTAGGGTCCAAAGTTTGGGGTGTGCCAATCGGGGTCTGATGTTTTAATTTTGTCAATTTAGGGTCCAAAGTTGACAATGTTAGTCAACTAAGGGTTTTTGGGCGAAATTGTTCACGAAATCCAGATAAGTCACATGTGGTTCGCGCATGGGCTTCACATGGGCTTAACTGTAGTTTGTTTTGATTTTTTTCATGGGCATATTGTCATTTCACACAGCGAAATTAATTATAATTATTTGAAATATTACATTTATTTATTATATCAAAAATAATTAAAAAAACCCAATTTTGGACCAATTTTGCCTCTCCCTGTAAATTGATTTCATCTCCATTTCCAATAATTTGATTCTGTAAGCCCAATGTTACCCTAATTATAAAGACCCCTTCCACCTTCCCTCAATCTCTGTAGAATGCGCCACCCACTTCTCCATCCCTCACCCCACCACTTGCAGTGCACACCACTTTTCGTTTCACCCACCTCACTCCGATCCAAGATCTCGCCCGATCCTCTTCATCCCCTAGTCCTCCGCCAACAAGCACCCATCTCCACTTTCAACGGGTATCTTCGACGTCGCCGATCGAGGACGATCCAGACCTTCCGATCTCCAGCGACTTGCACCTGATTTGCAACTTCGGCACACCATCTACAAACTCGGCAATTATGAGTAATCTGCGAATTTCAGCGCTCTGTTTTTGCTCTTTGCGGAGCTCCCTGGGGTGTTCTCTCCATAGCCATCATCGTCATCACCAAACGCCGGCTCTCACATATCTGACATGATTTTTTCCTTCACCGGAGAACAATAACTCTACCGGCCATTCTTGAAGCAAACCTCCTCACCCTCACTTCGGATCAATTTTATGGTGGTTGCCGGATTTTATGGTTGTTGCCGGACTTTTATGATGGTTGCCGGAATTTATGGTGGTTGGCTGTCGGATTATGTGGTGTTGTTTGCCGAATTTTATGGTGGTGATTTAGGAGAATGGGTGGTGGTGGGTGAACTTAACCAATATTATTTGTGAAATGACGAAATGCCCAGATTAAACAAATCCCTGTTAAGTGCATGTGCAAAACATGTGTGACTTAACTGGGTTTTCTTTGCAATTTCATCCAAAAACCCTTAATTGTCTAAAGTTGACAACTTTGGACCCTAAATTGACAAAATTGAAACATCATTCCCCGATTGGCACACAAACAACCCCCCCCACCCCCACCCAAAAAAAAAAAAACCATTAGACCCTAACTTGTCATTTCCCCTTGTTCAAAACCTCAGAAATGTCTACCTTAATACCGCAATAATTATTAAGCATATTTCTTCTCATTTTGCTAGTTGAAACTGTAGTAGCAAATGACATCACAACAAAGTTCAAAGCCAAGGTTAAGCAGATATGAGAGCATCCACATTAGTTCAAGACATTGAGGGATCTCTTGATTGACCTGACCCCAAAGCTAGGATAGCAATGGCATATCCAGGGAAGTTCCTAACATTTGCGGGTATGCTGTATGAATGCTTAAAAAAAACTTGAGATGGTTTGAGAAGTGAGTCAACTAAACTCAAGCTCTGTCACTATTAGTTTGGTTAGCTAACTAAACAAGCTAAGCAACTCCATTTAGCTCAGCCTTGGTCATGGGTGATTGGCTTTAGCCAACCGAAGATGAGGAAATAAAATGAAAGCAAATAGTGAAACAAAGTAGGCTTTTCTTACTTGGAATGAGAAGACCTTTGGTTTTGTTGAGTTGGCTTCCTCAGAGCCATTGAAAGCTTAGCAAAGTATGAGGAAGTAGATGCTTCTGCCAAGCAGTCCTGAGAAGTTGTAGTTTGTTCAGGCATCTAACCTTATGGTAGGTGACTCTCCCTTTGGGGAATTAAAAATGGTATATTTGAGAGCTAACACACCCCTGAGTTTGTTGAAAAGCTTGAGAGCAATAATGTAATTCAAGTTTACGGTCTCTACTCTTTCAATGCTTCTTATTCTTTGTTTGTAGTTGTTAGTTTTCTTGTTTTTTTTTTTTTCCTCACTTCTTTGTTCAATGCTTATCTCCTTCGTCTCATTCAGAAGCTTTGTTGAATTTATGTCTCTAGATTCTCCTCCCATCTTTGAATGCATTACTGTTCTTATGCGTTTGCTGTATGTACCAAGTAGATGTCAGTAAAGTTGGTATTTTTACAGTCACTGATGAAATTTTTCTTTGTAATTGTGAGTTGTTAGTGTCCAAAACCATCATTTGCAAATAATAAATTTTCTGTCCGCAAGTTTTACTGTGAAGATGATTGTGTATGCTTTTCAAATGTAACCAGGACCTCAACCGACGAAATTAAGTCGCTGCGGTTAGTAACTGCGATCAAAACTCCATATCTACCAGATGGCAGATTTGATCTAGAGGCTTATGATGCCTTGGTGCACATGCAAATTGAAAACGGAGCGGAGGGTGTCATTGTTGGTGGGACTACTGGTGAAGGTCAGCTGATGAGCTGGGATGAACATATTATGCTAATTGGTCACACTGTCAATTGCTTCGGTGGATCAATTAAGGTCATTGGAAATACAGGAAGTAACTCCACAAGGGAAGCAATCCATGCCTCTGAACAGGGTTTTGCTGTTGGTATGCATGCAGCCCTTCACATTAATCCTTACTATGGGAAAACATCCTTAGAGGGGTTAGTTTCTCATTTTGATTGTGTCCTCTCCATGGGCCCCACAATCATCTACAATGTGCCATCACGAACTGGGCAAGATATTCCACCTCGTGTGATTCACACTGTGGCTCGAAGTGCCAACCTAGCAGGTATCAAAGAATGTATGGGAAATGACAGAATTGAGGAATACACGAAAAATGGCATAGTTGCGTGGAGTGGGAATGATGACCAATGTCATGATGCCAGGTGGGATTACGGTGCCACTGGGGTTATATCTGTTACTAGCAACTTGGTTCCAGGTCTGATTCGTAAACTCATGTTCGAGGGCAGAAACGGAAAACTGAATACAAAGCTTATGCCCCTAATAGATTGGCTTTTTCAGGAGCCAAACCCTATTGGGTTAAACACAGCTCTTGCTCAGCTTGGAGTTGTAAGACCAGTTTTTCGGCTACCATATGTGCCCCTACCTTTGGCGAAAAGGATTGAGTTTGCAAATATAGTGAAGGAAATTGGGCGGGAACATTTCGTGGGGGAGAAAGATGTTCAGATCCTTGATGATAACGACTTTATCTTGATCGGCCGATATTAGTTCTAGTTGATGTGTAAGAGCTAGGCTTTCCGTTTCTGCTATAAATCTAGACATGGTTGGATGTTTGAATTGATTTCTTTTTGTAGCGTGCGTCATGTGATTTTGGGTTTCAATAAATGGAGATAAATCTTTTTATTTTGTAATTTTCACTTGCTTCAATGACTATTTTTGGAATTTACTTTTGTCTTCTATCAGGGTCATTTCTCTTCTGGGACTCTGTTTATATGTATCAGTTGGTTCTGTTTCAGTATTTATTTCTTTAATCTACCCTGTTTGAAATCATATGAAAGTTATTTCCATGTGCTTCTGGTATTTTTAGTTCTTGTAATCATTTTTCTTTGTCAGTTCTATTGCAATTTCAGGTCTCATTTTCTGGCACAATGTGCATGGGGTTGCCTCTTCTGTCTTGGAAGTTCTTGTCAGAATAACATTAAATATTTTAGTTAACAGGTCAGATTTAATGCTTTTACATTTATGTTTCAAGTTAGGAAGGATTCTTGGTGAGTTTTTATCCGCCCACCTATGAGAACTCTCAGAAATAGCAACCCAAATCCTTCTCGGGATTTCCATTTTTCTGAACCAACTACTCCCTCCGTCCCAATCTAAATGTCCAAATTGACCAAAAAAAAAAAGTTTGACTTAGACATAAATGCAAATCTAATCATCCTATTGAAATTTTAAAAATTGTTATTGATAAATAAATTAATTATTTATCAATAACAATTTTTAAAATTTGATAATGATGATGCATTTATGTCTAAGTCAAACTTTTGTTGACTGGGCATTTAGATGAACAAAATAGTATTATATGTTGTTTCACTCCGTCTCAAAATGAATGTCCAAAAGTTTGCTTTTGATAGAGAGTATTTGAAATTATTCCGGGCATTCAGTTTGGAACAAAGGTAGTAGTTGCTTATATTGCATCAAGTAGACAAGTACTACAGCAGAAACCTTTTATCATATAGATTTTTTAATCGTGGTAGAATGAAAGACATGAGAGTTAAAATCTATCAAGAATTGCCAAGGGAGACGAGTGGCAATAACAAGAGTTATATTGCCATTGATAGTACTTATCAATGAAAATATAAAAATTGCAATTTATAGTATTTATAATGGTGTATCAATAACAAGAGTTAAAATTTTCATAAGAATAATAAAACTAACCTATAATTATTGTTCAAAATAGCTTCGTAATGACAATGAAAAAAGTGGGAAGATCATTTTGGGACGGGGGTGGGAGTAGTTACTAGCACAGCTGCCTATCTTGATATGCAAGTGTGTGACTTGAGCCTCAAAATGATTGCCCTGGTTGAATCTTTTAGATGTCTTATGGATAGTAAAAGAAAATGGGAAAAAGTTGGATGAAAGTAGCATAATTCATTTTGCTATAACCTGTCATGCTAGAGCTTCAACTAAAACTAGGAGATCCACTTATCTTCTTAGTAAATTCTAAAACAAAGTGGTTATAGGGACAGTTTTTCATGTTGGAGTTGAGATAGCAAGACTCTGTTTTCTTGTTGAAGAAGTAGAGCTTTCTTCCGCAGCTTCTCGTTCTCTTCAATGATGCTTTTATTCTCCATGTACAACTTCAAGTTCTTCATCTCCAACACCTCTTCTCTTGTTCTTGCTTTATTCTTGGCTTGCTTTAACAATCTCCTCCTGTTACATTGAAATATTATTGCTCCATAAATGTACTTATTTTGATCATTGATCGAAAACATAAATGGGACGAAGGTAGTACATGTAAATTTGAACACATAAAAGTTTTAGAAAGAGATCTGACCTATGTAGACGATGAACTCGAAAGCTTGGTCTGCGAGAAATTGAACAGAATGGATGATGATACAAATCAAATTCAGAGGTATTCATACACATATTGTCACCTCTGAAATATTGAGTATATTTGTGTGTGGAGAGAGATAGAGACAGAGAGAGAGAGAGAGAGAGAGAGAGAGAGAGAGAGAGAGAGAATGTGTGTGTTTAGATTGTTCGTAAGATTTGGATGAAGAAGAATGAGAAAACCATGAGTTATATATAGCCGTGTGAGTATTGTGCTCACTTTTTCTGTGTATGTGCGTGTGTGTGTGTGTGAGAGAGAGAGAGAGAGAGAGAGAGAGAGAGAGAGAGAGAGAGAGAGAGAGAGACTTTTCATAGCAATGATGGCAAGGAAGACCTATAATTACAAAAAGCCAGCAAGCCCCATCTTCCTCAATTACAAGAAGAAGAGGAGGATGATGATGAACAACAATAAGAGAGAAATTTTATCATTATTTCTCTACCCTCCCTTTGATATTTAGTCTCCCTCTCTCAAGGGTGGGCACACTGAAAATGACCAAACACTCCAATTTCGATTACCGTATCTGCCATTGGATTGCATAGCATTTATAATTCAATTTCGATTACCGCATCTACCATTGGATTGCATAGCATTTATAACGATGTCAGAAAGATTTAGGATATAATTATCTTTAATACCTCCACTTTCACCAATAACGCCAATAAAGTCCATTAATTTAATTACAAACTTTTATAAATAATTAAGTATTTAATTGACTGTTACGTAGTTTGACAGCAAAAGAAACAATAACCCCAAACTTCAAACATGGTACTTTCTTGAATCTTAGAACCTTCCCCTTTTGTCATTTGTTTTTACCCCCTCCCCTTGAGTAAATGTAATCATGAATTGCAATGTAAAGTCATATGTAATCAAAGGGATGATATGATTATGGTAGAAACTAGCTATAGAAACAACCCAAACTTTAGAATTCAAACTTAGGAAATTCTCTCCCCCCTCAACCCCCCCCCCCCCTCTAGTCTAATTTAAGTTATCATTTCCCTCTCTTTTACTATTGAGTTCAAAAAAGTTGAAACATAATTATTTTGATCATCAAATGCATTCACATTCATTATTGACTATGTTGTACGTGTAGTAATATATTATGTTAAACGAGTTTAGCCGAGTTGTTAAGTTGTCTTTTGACCACTTTCGGATGAATGTGAATTGATTTAACTACTCCCTCCGTCCTGGACTAAGAATCTTACCTAGTGTTTGCACGCTTATTAAGAAAATACTAAGAAATGAGTGAACAATGGCAAGTGGGTTGGGGGTATAATTGTCCAAAACACTGTTTATAATTCAAGTAGATAAAAAGTAGTATAGTAAGTATTGGTTTATTTGTAGTTCTATGAAAAGAAGAAGATATAAATGTTCAAAACACTATTCATTATTTGTCATTTTGGGAATAAAGCAAAGTAGAACTCTTAGTTTGAAACGGACCAAAAGGGAAAGTATGACTCTTGAAGTGGGACGGATGTAGTATATAATAAGAGGAGAGATAATGAGTGTAGGAGGTGTTGTGAGTATAAAAAGTAAAATATAAAATATAATAAGTGAGAGAAATAGTAAGGAATTGTTGTTTTGAGTATTACAAGTGGATCACATTAAATATATAAATAATATAAATTTGGCATTTTGAGATACTTTAATTTTAATTTAACTTATATACTCCCTCCGTCCAGTTACATACTTCACACTTTCTATTTTGGGCGTTCAATTACCAGTACTTCACACTTTGTCTCCTACATTATTTTAATACTCACAACACCATTATAATTTACTATTTCCTCCACTCAATCTCTCCTATTTTACTTTTATACTCACAACATTATATCATTATTTTTTTTCTTAAAAATTGTGTGAACAGTAAGTGTGAAGTATTAAATTGGAAGGAGGAAGTATGTTCAAAATAATAAATTATCCAAAGTTGAATGGCCACTACTTTGGTTTTGGTTAGGAAAGTTTGACAAGTCAAGTTTGCATCTACTATGGTGCAATTGATTGATTTCTAATTTATTTGTAGCAATTCAACGGTTTACACGCGGAGGTCACGTGCAATCAATAGAGGGGAGGGTGGACTAATATGGGCTACAAGAATCCAAAATAGAAAAAGTTGTGGGGATCCTCTCCTATAACCAAAAGTTTTACAACTTCTTAATCTTTTTGTTTGCTCATGAAACAAAATATCATAATTTCTTTTGTTTTTCTTTTTGAAAAATAATTTTGGAATGTTTATTGTTTTGAAAAAAATAATAAAGTAACTTACATGTTTATACATTTTAGATTTGTATTTTTTAATAGTAATTTGAATCCTTTTTAGAACAAAATGCCCTTATTTATGGAGGGAGGATATAATTTAGAAAATATATTTAAATGAGCATAGGATTAAAAAGCTTAACTTGTCATAATTTTCTTATGCCAAAATTCTAGAAAAAATTAGTTTCTTCTATTAATTTGGAAAAATAAGTTTTTAAAAATGCGGGGTGACATTTTTGTAATTAACTGTAACCTTTTAAAAACGCCCGGTGACATTTTCTGTAAATAATTAAAACTTTTTTTAAAGCCACACGATAACATTTTCGTAAATAATCGAAACTTTTTAACACTTCTGTGCCATTGTTTATAACTAAAACTGACACGTTTATCATTGCTGCACTTTCTAACACTAAAACAACATCATTCTTTAACACTAACATCGCCATAAAAATAACACCAACGGGCACTTTCTAACATTAGATTTGAAAATGAAAAACATTATCATTGTTTTTAAAAAAAGTGTCACTTAAATAAAAAAATATCATCGTACATTTTAAATGAAGTTACAATTAATTACGAAAATGTCACCATGCTTTTTAAAACTAATTTTTAGTACATACTTGAAAAAAGAAAAAGGAAATAAATTTTATAAAAACTTAAACACACACACACACACATATACACATATATGTTATCCCCGTCTCGTCTCGTTTGAAGCTTCATCATTTTTGTAAACACGGAAATTAAGAAAAATGATGAGTAGGAAATGGATTGTGAGAGGGCTGATATTATTAATCGAGCGAACCTTGGTAAGTGGGTCTCACAATTTAAATGTGTGAAGAGAAAAAATGAGTGAGATTGACAACTTGAGCCAACAATTTAAGTATGTGAGAGAAAAAAGTGAGTGTGATTGAAGTGGGGTTTACATTTTTACTATTTTATATGAGAGGAAAAAGTGAGTGTGGTTAAAGTGGAGTTCACAATTTTTACCATTTTAGAAAAAGTGATGCTTCTAATGAGAAGTCTTTTTGGGTAAAATGTAAAGTTTCGGTCTGGAACGCGGGAGTATATGTATAAATGTGTGTGTGTTGTTTTTGAAAAACAAAATGTAGTGAAACTATTTTTTTTTCTTTTTAATGGTTTTTATTTTATTTTTAAAGAAAGGTTACGGAGTTGGGAGTAAAAATTTGTTGGAGTCAATGTGGGTAGGTTTCTCCTCTAGTTCCTTATCTACATGTAATTGAGTACCAAAAGCAATGCTCATTTATTTGGAAAATGAACCCTCATCTAGTCATCTTGCCTTCATTTTCTTCGTTTATATATATATATATATATACTCCCTCCGTCCCCGAACAATTTTCATAAACACTGTTTGCACTGATTTTAAGGAAGGAGTATTATATTGAAAGTGTTGTGAGTGTGAAAATAAAATAGGAGAGAGAATGAGTGGAGAGAATAGTAAATTATAATGGTGTTGTGAGTATTAAAATAATGTAGGAGAGAGAATGGGTGGAGGAAATAGTAAAGATTCCTTTCCATTTTAGGTAAGTTTTAAATGTGTGAAGTAAGTTTTGGGACGCCCAAAAGGAAAAGTGTGAAGATTGTTTCGGGACGGAGGGAGTATATGGTTGTATGATGATGATGATGGTGGGGAGTGGCATTTGTTTACCTTCCTCTGATCCACTTCATTCACATGGTCCTTATATAATTGGCTCTTTCAAAATGGTTTTGTCCATTGTATTATAGAGATTATTTGATTACATGGAAATTCTCATTGATAAACTATGATCTTACCAATTTGATATTGAAAATTGTGGTTAATTAGAGATTAAATTGAGAATTATCTAATGAAATTAATCATATATTTCCAACACTACCCTTGTGCATTTTCATCATGATGCCCTTTTGAACTCAAGAGGGTGAGAGGGTGGTGGTATGGCAATTGATGAGGGAGGACTAGGACCACTAACCCTTCACTCATTTCTTCTATTACTATCACCAATGTATACTAACAATGCAACTAGGG
Source organism: Adenophora triphylla var. japonica (assembly GCA_022495995.1). Classification (NCBI taxonomy): domain Eukaryota; kingdom Viridiplantae; phylum Streptophyta; class Magnoliopsida; order Asterales; family Campanulaceae; genus Adenophora; species Adenophora triphylla. The sequence goes on along the minus strand of JAFEMH010001410.1, from coordinate 438,427 downwards.
AATGAAATGAAGGTAGTCAACTATGAAATGAGTCCTTTACTTGCTTCAAAATCCTCTCATTTCCCTACATTTTTAGAACTTGGTTTTGTCTTGTGCTCTTTTCCAATTTGCAATTTTTGTGCAAAAGAATTTTGTCTAAGTTCTTCCTCCATCATCACCAATGCTATGATGAAATTCACTCTTCAAATTGTATAGTAATTCATTGGTTCTAAATGATTTGAGATCAACAACAACAAAGCCTTAGTCCCAACATAATTTAGGGTCGGCTAACATGAATTCTCATATGTCATCGTGAAAAAATAATAAAAAAAAATAAAAAATAAAAAATAAAAAAATAAAAAATAAAAAATAAATAAACAAATAAATAAATAAACAAATAAATAAATAAACATACAAATCAAAAAAAAAAATCAACCCCCCACATGGATTTTTGCCCTCCACTCCGGCCTCTTCAACACCATACTTTCATCCACTCCAAGTAAACTCATATCATTTTCAATTACGCTAATCCAAGTTTGTTTGGGTATTCCCCTACCCCTCGCCATTTTATCATTTCTCCACTGTTCCGGCCTCCTAACCGGTGCATCACTCGGTCTCCTTCTCACATGTCCAAACCACCTTAGACGATTTTCCCTCATTTTATCCTCAATGGGCGCAACTCCTACTTTACCTCTGATCACTTCATTCCCCAATCTATCCTTTCTTGTATGACCGCACATCCATCGAAGCATACGCATCTCCGCCACATTCATCTTATGCACGTGACACTGTTTCACGGCCCAACATTCGGTGTCGTAAAGCAATGCCGGCCTAATTGTCGTGCTGTAGAATTTTCCCTTTAATCTATTGGGCATGCCGCGATCACATAGAAACCCTGTGACACTCTTCCACTTCAACCAACCTGCTTTAATCCTATGAGCCACATCTCCATCTAATTCCCCATCCTTTTGGATAATAGATCCAAGATAGCGAAAAAACTCAGAAGCTTGGATAATATTTCCATCAAATGTGACCGCCCATGCCTCCATACTTCCAACTCTGCTAAATTTACACTCCAAATATTCAGTCTTGCTTCTGAGTGCATACCGACAAAGAAAGACCAACGCCAGTTTGGCGCTCGCACTCAATTAATATGCTGACTGGGGATGGCAACCGCCACAAACGGCATCAACATAACCCAGGGGCTTCAGCAAAGGTTCTACCTCGCAAGAAAAAGGCACGAAGTGACTGGCTTGATGACTCTCTTTCTCCAGACAAGGACCAAATCTATGATCCCCGCCTATATGGTAGCATGATCACCTTCTGCGACGAAGATTTGCCAAGAAATGTCTCCAAACACAATGAAGCCTTGTACATCACTATTCGGCTCAACACCGTATCACTCCCGGGGATATTGGTGGACAATGGATCAGCCGTTAACGTCCTTCCCCTCAGCATGATGCGGGCCCTACGCATCAAGATTCCAAAGTGTGTCTCCACAACTTCAATTTGCTTTCAACACCCTCTCTTGTCTCATCAATCAGCACAATATAACAACATACACTTTGGTATATCATTTTGGACTGACCTCGTCAATTCGTCCATTATCAAAGCAAAAAGAAAGGGGCTAAGTGCGGAACCTTGATGCACTCCAATCTTTATAGGGAACTCTCCAGTCTTCCCAACACTAGTCTTTACACAAGTATTAACTCCATTATACATGTCCTTGATAATATCAATATATTTCACCCTTCTTTGCTAATGCCCACCAAAGTACCTCTCTTGGCACTTTATCATACGCCTTCTCCAAATCAATGAAAACCATATGCAAATCTTTCTTTTGATCCCGACATTTCTCCATGGTTTGTCTCATAAGATATATTGCCTCCATAGTCGATCTTCCTAGCATAAACCCAAATTGGTTATCCGAAATATCCACAATTTTTCTCAGCCTTTGTGCAATCACTCTTTTCCAAAGTTTCATAATATGGATCATTAGTTTGTTCCCCCGATAGTTGGCACAATCTTGGACATCACCTTTGTTCTTATACAAAGGGATCAGAGTACTCTTCCGTCACTCCAATGGCATTGTGTTAACTCTCCATATCTTGTTAAATAGCATTGTTAACCAATCTATTCCCCTCTCCCCGAAACATCTCCAAACCTCAATTGGTATACCATCCGGTCCTATAACTTTCTTCAATCTCATCTTTTTCATTGCCATTTTCACTTCACTCTTTCGAATTCTTCGCATAAAATCTCGATTAACCATACTCGAAGAGATATTTAAATCTCCAACATCCTGCTCTTGACCACCATTGAACAAGGTATCAAAGTACGAACTCCATCCATCTTTTATCTCTTTATTCTCGACTAGAACTTTTTGGTCTACATCCTTCACATATTTAACCGTCCCAATATCTCGTGTCCTATTATCCCTCATACGAGCGAGTCTGTAGATGTCATTTTCCCCTTATTTTGTATCCAACTTATCATAAAGTTTCTGATTCACCTTTGCTCTTGCGTCTCTTACTGCTTTCTTAGCATCTCTTCTAGCTTCCTTATACTTATCATAGTTCTCGTCGCTCCTACATTTCCCCAATAATTTGTAGCATTCTCGCTTGCCCTTTATTGCTTGTTTTACTTCCTCGTTCCACCATGATGTGTCCTTACTTGGTGGCCCATTTCCTCTAGATTCTCCAAGGACTTCTTTCGCCACCTCCTTTATGGTATGTACCATCTTAGTCCAAGTCGAATCTATATCCATATCCTCCATATTATCCGACAAAATACCGGTATCGATCATCTTAGCTACAAATTTCGGTTGATTCTCCCCTTGAAGTCTCCACCACTTAATTCTAGGGTCTACCTGTGGATTTCTTTTCCTCAAAATTCTCTTACTTCGAAAATCAAGTACCACCAGTCTATGTTGAGTTATTGTGCTCTCACCCGGAACAACCTTGCAATCTGTATAACTCTTTCTACAAGTATTTCTTACTAAGAAGAAGTCAATCTGACTCGCATTACCTCCACTCCTATAGGACACCAAGTGAGATTCTCTCTTCTTAAACCAAGTGTTCATTATACTCAAGTCATATGCCAACGCAAAGTCCAGGATACTATTTCCTGCTTCATTCCTCTCCCCAAAACCAAAACCTGCATGTATGCTCTCAAAGCCATGTCGACTAGACCCCACATGCCCGTTCAGATCACCACCAATCACTAATTTCTCACCACTAGGTACTCGTTGCACTACCTCCTCCAAATCTTCCCAGAACACTTGTTTAATAGATGCATCTAACCCTACTTGTGATGTATAGGCGAAAATAATAGTTATAAATGATTTGAGATAAGTTATTAAAATGATTTGGGATCAGTTAGCGAATTCAAGACTTTTCAAATGTATACAAAACTTACACTATAAAACTTCAAAATGTGAGAAGAAAAAGCTTGTTGTCTGAGTTAAACCCATAGTCATAAGGCCAAAACTACTCCTTATGTCCCTAAATTGGATATCCAAGTTTTACACTAGGGGCATTTGCAAAAATGTTAAACTTAAGCAATTTTAATAACATAACTACAGAAAAAAAAAAATCCTTAATGACCTCACCATATTTCATTGTAAGTCTAAGGTTATGTTTGATAACATCAAACATTTAATGATTGTTGATTAATGGTTTTATTTTGGCAAATACTTTAAACTAATAGTGGATCTTCACTTTAATTGTAACAATTATTCCATATTTCTCTTAACAGTCAAGCATCAATAGAGATACTTGATCATTAAGAGTAATATGAGATGATTGTTACCATTCAAATCAAAGTACATCCTTAGTTTGAAATAGTTGAACAAAAAAAAATCACTAATCAACAAACATTAAGTGTTTGATGTTATCAAACACAAACTAAGTGTGAATTCGAACTTTTCGTATGACTCATACTCATACGAGGAAGAATTTAGTAATTCTAAAAATAATGGATATTACTTTTGAAGAAAGATATTTGAAAATTTATTTAGGGACTAAGGGAGTAACACTTTCCCACGAAAGTAGACAAACTATTTGACCGGGTCTACTTGTACATATCACCTGCGTTAAATCTGTCATTGATCGGTTAATATGAATCGTCGTATTTGATGTGAGAAAATAATTAAAAAAAAAAATGAGAAATGACAAAGTAAATAAAAATAATAAATAAAATGAATTTGAATTGTTGAAGTTTAAGGAATAATAAATTAGCTCTAAAGATGTCAACACCCCAATTTAAAAAAAAAAAAAAGGAAATAAGGGAAAGTCTATTGAGAAAATGAATGTTTGTTTGACATATGATAGTTGAAGATAAACAGTAGTCTAATGGATCCCAAAAGTGGTCCAAATTAATCAAGTTAGAAATCCCTAAAATAAAAAATAAAAAAAATCGATTTGGAAATTTATTCCGATCCTATGTGATAATTTGATATTGAAATACCCTCACACTATACATTCAAACCTCCCTCCCTATTCCTATTGTAATTATAACATCCACATAATGAAAGTGCACGCTTATTGGAAACAAAATGGTGCTCATATGCAACAAAACATCATTCTCAACTATGAATCAACGTTCTCTTTGACATATTGTAAGACGTGGGACAATAACATTTGTTAGAGATAGAATTGACAAACTTTGACTATAATATATAAAGATTATGAACAACTCTCGATTTTAAGGTGGAATCTCAAAATTTAATAAGATATCAGAGTAGGTCTGTTACACGTGCATGTTAGAACATGGCTTGCAATACAAGTTATTTGGACCTTCCATAAATAAAAGGCATAATTATAACATTAATATAAAGTGTAGTTGATAATAAAATGTGTAGAATTCCTGGATGTATGATTACCTAATTGTGATGGGCAAAAGGGTGATATAACATCATAAAGATTGAATAGGTGTGGTCCCTAAATGAAATGTCACCAAGCCTACTATATAAAGGGACTTCCATCATCCCTAAATGGCTGCTAGATTCTTTAGTTTTCGTCATTCATAAATCATCTTCATTTTGCTAGAAGAGAAGAGAGAAAGTAAAAGAGACATTTATCATTTAGAAGAACACATTCCTAACTTTGTTCTTCATACTCTCCCTCAAGATCAAGATATGGAGTCAACAGGTAATGATCTTGAAACGCTTCCGCTTCATCTCTCCTCTATCCTTAATTGAATATGAATGTGGCATTCAGGGATTGTTCTAACAATTGGTATCAGAGCCCCGTTTGTATTCAGTTTTGGACTGAGTTCTTCTTAAGAAAAGTTTTAAAACACTTTTGATTCATGTTTTCCTGATGAATCATCAAGTTTTAATGATGATTTCAAACTCTAATTCGTTTATAGAGTATTAGTAATCATCATCTGGAAATAAAGTAATGGTTTGAAAAGTTTTGTTGATGAACACAATGGTTCAAAGCATGACTATCCCTTCATAACATGGTTTTAAGTTTTAGTGCATACCATGTGGATCTACATGCTTAAAACCATTGATTTTGTAACAAGATTACCCTTAAAAACATGGTTTTATGTTTTCAGTACATACTATGTTGGGTCTACTTGTTGTTCATCATTTTTTGGGATCAAAAATCTGGAAAAGTGCAGAAATTGGACTGAAACGGTGCTTCTGGAGTGGGGTGGTCCGGCCGGGTATTGGGTTTGGTCCGGTCGGATCCCCTAGGGTTTTTTACATCAGAGTTGTTGGTCCGGCCGGGTATGTATGTTGGTCCGGTCGGACCTCTTGAATTTTTTTTTGAACCGGTGCTTTGAAAAGGCAAGACTTGCACCTTATGCAGAAAACAAAAATTTCTGTGAACAGTGTTTGAGCGGCCGAGCATAGAGATTTGAGCGGCCGAGCAGACACTGTTCACAGATTTTGAAATTTTTCATAAACTTTTATCCGGCCGGGTTCTTTGGTTGGTCCGGTCGGATCCTTAATTCCAGAAAGTTTGGTCCGGTCGGGTATGGTGGTTGGTTTGGCCGGACCCTAAGGTTTTTTCTGGGCTATTTTTCGCACTGTTTTGGTTTACGTTAATTTTGTACTAAATTTTGTTTCCATCCTTAAAAACAAATCTTTCATTACTTCAAACCTTAAAGTATATTTTGATTAAATGCTTTGACAATTTTATTCATGTTTAAATAATATTATCGCCTAAGTGATTAACGTTATTTAAACCCAAAAATTGTAAAGTATTTTTAAACCTTAAAGTTTTGATTAATTATATGCTTTGACAGTTTTATTCATGTTTAAATAATATTGTCGCCTAAGTGATTTACGTTATTTAAACCCAAAAATTGTAAAGTGTTGGATGTTTAAGTTGATATGTGAATGTCTTGAATTTTCCAAAGAAGATCCTGACATTTGACTAAACTTGGGCATTCATGTGGTACCAAGTAAGATGAACATTAAGTTGTTTTCTTAGATGCTTATGTCGGCCCAAAGGAAGATTAGGCATTTATTAAAACATAAGTTCAAATTACTTGTTACCTAAGGCAATCATTTATGAGTCAACTCGCAATCCAAAGATTAGTTTTGATGTCATGTTGATTGTCTTGTTGATGGATTTCATTGATATAATTAATCATTTTTCATTTGTAGTTTCTTATTCATGTTTTGTTTTCACTTTTGTTCTTAAAATTCCAACAGATTTACTAGTAGCTTCATCCGTTATAACTGCTATGAGCACATTTCCGATGCTCAATGGGACTAATTTTAAAACTTGGAAAAATAAAATAATGATGATCTTAGGCTATATGGACATAGATCATGCATTAAGGGAACCGTTTCCTCTTCCTCTTTCTGATGTAAGCACTCAAGAAGATTGCTTAAATAAAGAGAAGTGGGAACGCTCCAACCGCGTGAGCCTAATGATCATAAACATAATTGTCCCGGAGACCATTTTGAACGGTGTCTCTAAGGATGTTGATGCTAAAACTCTTCTCGATATGATTGAGGAATGTTTGGCATCTACCTCTTCTCACGGGTCAAAGAGAAGAGGGAAGGACATTGCGGTTGCAAGTAAGAAGAAGCGTAAGGGATCATCTAATGATCATGAAGAATGCTTCTTTTGCAAGGACCTCACTCATATGAAGTACGACTGCCCTAAGTACCACGCTTGGCGTGCTAAGAAAGGTATGTCATTTGGACTTATTTGTAATGAGGGTAATTTGGTTTCATTTCCTACATGTACATTGTGATTGTATTTTGGTATAACAACTCACATAAAGAATGTCTATGTAGGATTGCCTGAGATACCTAAATCCTGGAGAAGATGAGAAATCATCTATATGGAAGAAGGGATCCGGTTGAAGTGACAGGCATCGGGATTTTTTATTATTAAGTACTTGGTATTATTTGTATTAATAATACATTTGTTGTACCGTCATTTAGACGGAATTTAATATTCATCACAATATTGAACATAGAAGGTTATTTTGTTCATTTTTTGTAAAAATGATCATTATTTTATTCCAAATTTCGTTGGTACTAGTACTTTGTCAAGTGTTCTTTCTTTACTTGACATTATTCAAACAATAATATGAGTCCCATAAATAATGAAACCAAAAGTAAAAGCAAAAGTTATCAAGTAAAATTTATATTTCATTAAGGCATAGGCATTTGGATCATAATTCCGAAAGGAAAATTGATAAGCTTATGTTAAAGGAAATCTTAAATGAACTTGATGTTTGGCAATAACAACCAAGGTCCAGCCCCAACTCCCAAAATAACTCATACCCTGACAACCCAAAAGGAGTCCAAACTCTTCCCCCGGCCTCTCTGATTCGGTCCACCTGTCTCAGCGGGATCTAAAACAATAAAGGGAGAAGGGGTGAGATAAAATCTCAGCAAGCTATTATGTATGCAACAATATTCCATACAATATGCAACACATAAACAGGTTAGTCATATTGAAAAACAGTAAACACATTACGTTACCTTTTCCTTCTGACCAGTAAGTCATATACAATGCAACCCACAATCAGGTTGCCAATAACACATTGGGAAACAGTAAACGCATTCCGTTACCTTTCCCTTACCTTCCCATCTGAATCATGTGTAGTACAACGGTGGGAGGGATACTCCACTCTTGTGAACTGCTAGTGCTTATTCACGTCTTATATGATCTCTAACGGAGACCCATATAAGTTATCAGCTATCTGTACCATGACTGCACATATATACAGAAGCTGCGCACCCCCAGACCGTGGCCACAGAAGGGGGAGAGGTCACAGGTATAAGGCAATCTAACCACCTTATGAAATACTTTCTCATAAGTGATAGTATTCCATATACCCCCACAATAATCAGCTGATATCATCATAGTCAAGCACATAACAGATACTTGAACATAAGTCCACCCCAGGGGACATCAATATAAATAACATGGAACTATAACTCATGTTAAATCAATCACAATAGTGCACATGTATTTCAACACTATTGAATAACAACAATGCAATGACATGGTATTAATTACTCATGCTCAACCCAAGAAACTGTGCAACAAGTATTTGAACACTTTGTACACAATCAACTATGAAAAGGTAAGCACTTATGGCACAAATTATATCACATAAGTCTTACAATTTCATTTCATACTGTGAAAACCAGAAACAGGGTGTTATCCCTCCTGTTCAAACCAAGGAAGTAATGCCCTATTCATTTTTAGGCACTATAGAGCAAATAACCCTACATAGGTCATCATGTAGGTGTACAATAACATATAAGTAGCCCTACGCAATCACAATACAACATTAAACCACTTCCCCTTTGGTTCCAAGTTCAAATACCAAGTTGTAAAACATTTGGTTCAAGTGTCAAAAACTGCCTTTCAAGCAAGTTCACGACATTATTTAAAGAACTTTCCATTATCCAATTGGACCATTTCAAGTTCCATAATGTAGTACTAAAGTTGTACTAGATTCGGGGTTAAAGAGTGTATCAATACATGCCCATTAAGCTAGGTTCCCAATGCCTCAAACATGGTTCAAGGCTGCAGGGTAAAATGGTTCAGTTCTTAAACTTGCCTTTCAAGCATTTTTTAGGCCAATATTTAAAGCTCTTGCCAATATCTTTTTGGCCTATTTCAAGTTCTACATTATAGTACTAAACTGGTACTAAATTCCTAGTTAAAGAGTAATTAAATCTATACTCATTAGACTAGGTTAAAAAGCTTGCAAAGTTGCTCACTCAACTCATTTCTGGGCACGAGTCGTGCATGTTAGCACGTGACGTGCATCTCCCCTGCACGACTGATCCATGGCTCACGACCAGTGCATCACGAGTGTAAACCCTGGGTCACGACTCGTGCTCTAGGGCACGAGTCGTGCCCTTCACCAGAAGCCACGGTTTTCACAGCAAACAGCAGCAGAACAACAACAACAACACCAGTTTCCCAGGCTTTACATCAGCTACTGTAAGGACCAGTTTTAGCAGTCTAAACACCTACTTTGAACCACTACATACTCCCTCTATCACTAATAACACATAAGTAACAACTCCCCAATTCAGTTCCAACCCTTGATATCACCCTTTTTTATGTGTTCATCAACCTAACTTGGTTGTTCCTTTTCAATACTAAGAAAACTGATTTCCACTTCACATAAACCTTCATAACTTCAAAGCAACATCAATTCACAAAGCATGAACATTTATTTGAAGAGAACCATAACAACTTACCCAAGTTATTCAATTAAAAGAGAAAGATAATCGGATGAACTAGCTCTATCCACCTTCCTTTGCAATATTTTGAAAACAGAATCAACAACCATTTCAAAGCTGAATTTCTGTGATTTTTATGAGTTGAACAAGGGTTTGGGAACTTCCATGGCTGAGAGAAGAGAGTAGAAGACTGAGGAACATAGTAATCTTCTTAAGGAAGCTTTGAGAGGATATATATAAAGCATTTTCATTCTAGCTCCTCTAAGTTTGAAAATAACCAAACTCTACCTTGAACTTAGAAGTACACCTAAGCTCCTCACTATTTAATAACACTTTCAACTCAATAATCAAGTGTTATAAACTTTACTACTCATTTCCCTTTTAACTTCATTTAGGCATTATATAATCAAAGTTACTATAACACCATTTATATCACATAATGCATCAACAACGTCACAATGAACACGTAATGAACCAAATACCAACAAACAAAGGATGATATGCAAGGCATACCCAACCTCACGTGCTTCAAGTGTGACCAATATTGTGCTTAGGTTTAGGGTCGTGACACTCACTCCCCCTTAAATAAAATTTGTCCCGAATTTGGACTTCACTTACCTAAATGATCAAACAAATCCGGATACTTCTGTCTCATCTCGGACTCCAATTCCTAAGTAGCTTCCTCAATGGTGTGATTCTTCCAAAGAACTTTCACCACAGGAATACTCTTGGTACGCAATTCCCGGACCTGCCTCTCCAGAATCCGCAAAGGTACTTCCACATAGGTGTAAGTACCCAAATCCAAATCCGTCAGAAAGTTAACCGAAATCCGTTAACTGGCCCGCTCCAGGTTAACCGGAACTCGTTAAACTCCCCGTTGCTGTGCCAACGAGACGTCCGGGGCGCCGGTGCATCCCGGCGTCGAACCGTACTTAACACGTGTCATCTCACGTAAAAGTATGGCTTTCCGAAAAACGCATTTTTCGGCACTTTACGAGGCGTTTCGGACATTTCCGGTTTGTTATTTTAAAAAACGGACAAAGCCGGGACCAGGGGACAAAATCCCACATGGTGGTGACTCGGAGGGGCACGTGGCGGCCATGCCACCTCCCTCTAGTCACCCTTCAATCAAATTCAAAGGGAAAAGACCAAAATACCCCTGATTTGCAAGCCTAGTCAGTAGGACTCCTGTGCACTTTTCACGAAATTGCCAGCCAAGTCCCAGTTTCCAAAATACCCAAAAACCCCCTGGATTCGGTCAAGTCCGTCCGGACTCCTACGCAATTTTCACCTATAAATAGAAGTTCTTTGTCAAAGCTTTCAAAGAACAAATTACTCCCAAAATTCACTACCCCACGGTTGGCGGTTTTCACCCCTTCCGAGCTTCCGTTACGTCTCGATTCGCGTGAAACCTTCGTATTTCGATCAAATACGCACCCTACTACTTCGAAACAACCTTTCGAATCACTTTCCGTGTCCCGTACACACCTCCCGAGCCAAAGGAGTCGACCACAGCCATAGGTATAACTCCCTCTCTCTAAATCTCCCGTTAGTCTCGGTTTACGCGCCGGTCGCTATAACCGTTTCGAACGTCGTTACCAAAATGTAGACGCCTCCGTCTAACGGGGTCCGATACGTTTTAGCCCTCGATCCTCTTCTCTTTCCGTAAGAGAAGTAATCGCGAGTTAAAACGGCGTTCCGACCCGTTCCGTTTACTTTTATTGTCATTTATCAATTTCGGATCGATCGATCCGTTGATCGAACGTCCTTTAATTTCATGCAACTTTACAAATCCGAGCCGTTTGGCCTCGTTGATCGTCATTTACAATTCCGAGCCGATTGGCCTCGTCGATCGTCATTTACGATTCCGGATCGTTTGATTTCGTTGACACTGCTTTAAATACTGTCATTTACAAGTCCGACCCGTTTGGATCGTGATAGTATTTACTTTTCAAAGTCCGAGTCGCAACCCGATTCGTTGATCGCATATCATTTAAAACGCATTTTTCCCATAAAAATCGTTAACAATGTAATGCCCGATTCAAAACCGGAGTTCGTCCGTCGAACTCTCTTTCAAAACGCGCGAAATGACGTTCGGCCTCCGAACGCTCATCTTCAAACTAAAAGCCGCCATTTGACACTTAAAATCATTTAATACGCATTTTTCCCGTAAAAATCGTTAACAATGACTCGCACGGTTCAAAGTCGACGTTTGCCACGCAAACGCTCATTTCAAACTCAAAGTCGACGTTTGCCACGCAAACGCTCATTTCAAACTCAAAATCGACGTTTGTCATTCAAACGCTCGTCTTTTCAAACAAAGTCACCTAATCAAACGTTTGTCATTCAAACCAAGATTAAGCTTGTCATTCAAGCCCCCATTTCAAAAGACACACACACACACACGATTTCGAGAAAGGTAGAAAGACTCGTCATGCGAGGCGTTTCGGGCGATCTCGTAATACTCTACCCGAAACGTAACTTGACCTCCGAACCTAACAATCTCTGGTACTAAAAGCTTTTTACTCGTTTTCTTTGCCAATAAAAATGATCCCCTTTTTCAAAGCCTTTTCCTAAGTTTTTGCTACCAATAAAAACGACACCTTTTCACAATAGCCGTTTCTCAACGTTTGGGCTCAAAATACAAAAACCGCGTGGCGACTCCTCATTTTGTTCCTTCCCATGAAGCGAGGTCTCAGACACCAACCCCCCGCGAAAGACAACCGCGTTTCGCGCCCCCGCGCGAAATCCGGGTAATTTCAGTTGGCGACTCATTTGGGGAAAAGATACTTTTTCAAAACTACCGTTGTTTTCTAAAAAGCCTTAGTGGGTCAAACTTTCGTTTACCCTTCCTCGTTTTCGTGTGTGTGAGTTACTTTAAACCTCGAACGGTTTTTGTTTCAAAGGCATTACATTGTCAACTTTTCAAAATCTTACCATGTTTGTGCATCCCCATTCATGTTTGATTTTCATCTTTGTCTTTTGAGCTGTGCATCATAAATTCTTTAAGACACATTACGAAAAAATCTCTGTTTTACTCGGAAAAAGAATTTTAGTGACCGCACACTACGCGCACTTCTTTGCCTCGGAACACCGCACTTCACGTGCACTTCTTTGCCTCGGTACACTTGCACACTCTGACCCCTAACCCGGGATGGCCTTATCGGTTGCACTCCGATTGGTGCCGAGACACCTTTCGGGCGCACGGGGTCGTCCCAAACATCCCATCCTAGCAGTGTAAGCCATGCACTCTTTGTGTCACACTTTGTCCAAGACCCGGTTGGTTTTGGCTTAGCTCGTGTCATAAAGCCTAAGTGTATGTTTTTCACGCCGGGCCCGCTCGAGTCAAGCTCGAGAGTTTGAGACCGAAGGTCGTTCCCGACCCGAAGTCTTGAGCTTTTCGGCCTTGACTTTGACGCGGAGCTCTGCGAAAAATATACCCGAAGGTTGATGTGACGCCGTGTCACCAAACCTCGCCGTATGTATCGTGCCGGCCACAACTTGGCCAACGCTAAAAGCTAAGGTCTCTCGCACAAGCGAGTCGGGAGAGGTCATGCCCAAATTTTGGCACGATCCCGCCTTAACTTAAGGACGTTGACCTCGGCCGTGGCCGTACGTCACACACGTTGAAAGTTTGCGTGATCGGCTAGCCTTAAGTTCACTTTTTCCTTTGTCGGTGGAACTCGCTTGCCTTATCGGACCTCGCTCGGGATAGTCCGTCTGAGAAAGATGATCTACAATGGAAACGAGGGGCTTATAAGCGTAGTGACGAGATCCGCTGATTAGAGCTCTAGGATTAGTTGCGAAAAAGAAGACTCGCTCTTTTCCAACCGATTAGGACTACGAGAAAACGCGCTTTAAGTAAACATTAATCGGTAGCGCACATTGCACAAGCCCGAAAACCTTGAGCCAAATACCCTTTTCCGAAGCCTAAACCCTTCCTTTCGTTCCACTGCGGCGAGCGAGAAAGTGGTTGATTTCCGGGTCGGCGCCTTGCCGGGATCACCGTAACGGCGGCGTCGAGACAGGTTCTTCGGTTCCCTCGGTTCCCTCGGCCCGGAATTTCCGACATGTCTAGCTCTGAGAAATCGTGACGGGGAAGGACCCCGCCACCGGTAACGAGATATGACATTGGAAGAAGCCATCAGGGCTTGTGAGGTTCACAAGAGGCGAGAAAGAAGATCGGCGGAATTTCGTGGTACGGCTTACGAATGAGCGTGGTATAGCGGCTATCCCCGGTCGAGACGGTACTTTTGTCACAGTCGAGGATGACGATTCCCGAAACCGATTCACCAAACCTTCAATCGGGTTCCTCCCCGCCAACTTACGGGATGCCTTCCAACCAAGGAAGCAGTAGGCCTAGGCTCCATGTTGCCACCTCTCGGGGCAACCACTGTCATTTGGTCGGCCCGGTGCTACTCCTATCACTCAATACCACCGGCGCACCGGCATTTGGACCATCTCAGGATGCCAATATCCCTCAATACCCTCCGGGTTCGTCCCGTTGCCTATACACGAATCCCTAAACACCGGGGACAAACCCCGATCTGATTCGAAAAGGCTCCCGTATATCCACATATATCAAGCCTTCCACCTCCAATCACTACCGCTCACGTGGTAGCACCCGGCGTTGAGCCTCACGAGTCCACCTCTTGGACCCGACCTTAGCTGGATGGTCGAGCAAATGAAAGACACGAAAGCCACCATGAGCGGCTCAGCGGGAAACGCTCGAAATCCACGAGATCAGGGAATGGTCACGCCTCTCCCTGCCAAGTTCGAGAATGCGGAGATGGACCGATTCGACGGAACCGAATGTCCTCGGACGCACGTCGACACCTACGTTCTCGGCATGAGAGCAAAAGGAGCAACCCTCCGGCAAATGGCCGACCACTTCCGGCATACGCTTAAAAGTTCGGCGTTACGATGGTTTTACGAGGTCAAGCTGCGGATCGCCACACAGGGAACGAGATCGGTAACATCTTCTGAGGCAGTGCAGATCCAACTTAGAGTGGGAAACAAGTCGCGAGGACTTAATCACCCGCGAGCGAAAGCGGATGAAAGTGTTGGGGAATTCTACAAGAGATGGGTGGAAACTCTCAGAGATCATGGAGCCACTCTCCAAAGACGAACGGATGCGGATCTTGAAGTCACCTTAAGACCGTCCATCGAGAACTCTCATCAGTCACAATTTCTTCCCGGATCTCGGGCCATGGTCAATGCCGGCTCACGGTTCGAGAAGGATCTCAAGGAAAAGTTGGCTCTTGCACGGCCATACGAATACCGCTCAGCGGTTGCATTCAATCCCGCACCGGCCCCGGCAAAGGGAAAGATACGTTCGTCGACTACGTCCATCGGGGACAACGGTCGGGTAACGAAACCCGAGTCCCACAAAGCAACAATTCTACTCGAAGCGACTGCCGTACACTTCGACAAGTTGGACATGCCCTTGAGCAAGATCTTTGGAAGGGTTAATCAAGGAGGGTCTCCTTAAGCCCGTTGCCAATTACAAACCCAAAATTCCCGTAGCCAATGCGGACAAGAGCAAATCTTTGCGCCTTCCATCGGTATCACGGCCATACCACGACAATTGTGTGGGGTTACGATACGAAATCCGAACTTGATAGAAGAAGGCAAGTTGGAGCGCCCCGTGGGCCCAATACGATCGGAAACCCTTTTAGAACAATAACGGCGTGAATTCCATTGAGTGGGTGCCCCGAAGAGTGCCACGAGAACCGGTTTCTCCGCCTCTCTCAGTGGATCCTCCTCTAATGTCCACATCGGCTACGATGTTTGCGGCCCCACTCACTTTGCACAGGTACGAGTCAGAAACGTTCGGAGCAATCCTCAGAAAACAAAAGAAGAAATCCTCTCAACGGCAGGCGAGAGAAAGATACGAAGGCTGGGGATACCGGTGTAGGTACACTTGGAGAACCCTCGGGAGGTTCGACTACTACGTCTTGTACTCCGGCCGAGTCCTCTTTGCCTCCCGGCCATGCGGCTTTAGAGCGAGACGGGGGTGGGAAAGCCGAAAAGTCCCGGTGAAACCGAGTCGAGACCACAGGACAGGAATACCTCGAGATCTTGGTAATCTTGCGCCGGTCGGAAGCCTTAACCCTCCGCGGGATCGGCCAAGATTCAATTTGTCCGGCTTAGAGCTCGGACCAGGCAAAGGAAGATCAAGGTCGGCTTGGCAATCGCACTCGATCAATGTGCTAACCAAGGGCGGCAACCGCCACGGGCGGCCTCGGCACACTCACGAGGTTCCGGCCAAAGGCTTTACCTCGCAAGAGGAAGACGAAACGGATGGCTGGATGACTCTCCTTCTACGGATAGAGGCGAGATCTACGACTCCCGTTTGTATGGCGGTATGATCACGTTACGTGACGAAGACCTACCGAGAGATGCCTCGGGGCACAACGAAGCTCTGTACATCACTCTCAAACTCAACACCATATCACTCCCGGAGTATTGGTAGATAACGGGTCGGCCGTTAATGTCCTCCCTCTCGGCATGATGCGAGCTCTCCGCATCCATGAAAGCCATCGATTCCGTCGGCTCGGACTATCGAGGCCTACGACAACTCGTCTCGTCCCATCACAGGGACGGTGACTCTGGAACTACGGTTCGAAACCCCGAATGGTGCCGGCAAAATTCCACGTGATGGACATTCCATCCGAGTTCACGGCTCTTTTGGGACGCCACTTGGCTACACCACATGAAAGCCATAGCTTCCACTCTCCATCGGTGTGTTAAATTCATTAACCGGCGGGGAGATCTTGAAGTCATCAGGGGATAGTTTCCTCATAGGAAACGAAGCGAGACGGTAGCCAAGCGTGTCGCACTCGGGCACGGGGTTACCTCCTTCGAATCAACCAAGGGACTATCGGGGCAAATCTCATGAGAATCCCTCGAGTCAGGAGATGCTAACTATGTAAACGTACTCGAGCGGGCGGACCACGAAAGCGATCCGATACATCAAGTTCATTTGTCGTTTCCAACATTTGGAGGCGGATTGGAAGGAAACGGCGAATATCGCCATGATGCGGGCACATAAACCCCAGTCTCCAATCGGAGATTCGTCGGCATTCTCCAAACAAACTCTCTGGCCCCGCAGTGAAGAGATCTTTGTGATAAAGGTCAACAAGCACCGTCATTCTCGGGATGAATGCATGGAAGTCGTATGGGATGTCCTCCACGAGGAACTACCATTGCACCCCTCTTCTCCAACGAAGAGCATGATGTTTTCTAGTTTGCTCCAACAACGCAGCCGGGCCTTGATACGTCCCTACACGTTTGGATTGAGCGATCGAGATGACGATGAATCTGGACTCTCGGAGTCGAGGACGCAGCGGACCCGCAAGCGGACCTCTGCATTCACATGCTCGGTTTTGAGGACGGAACTCCTTCCGATCGGGTCACTACGACCAAGGTTCCAATACCATGGAAATTGTCAAGCTCAGCGTCCGGTCTGACGGCTATCAGACAATTGGAAGTTCTTGGTTGACACGACGAAGAATCCCTCGATCAAGTGATGACGACGACCGTCAACATCATCTATTCCGGATATCCCGATGATACGAGGATCCGGTCCTTATCGTCGGATTACGCAATACGAGGTCACCCTCGGCATTTGCTGCTCATGGTAAACGAGGCTTTGGCCAAGCGAGCTCGAGCTCATCACTACTTCAGTACCGGCCCGGTGGCAACCGGCCCGTGCCGTCGGTCAAGCTTATACCCTCAGCGCCGCGAAGGCCGAGGGCAACGGCGAAGGAGACCAAGCTCCTCACCTGCTACAAGTCGAGATCAA
Source organism: Adenophora triphylla var. japonica (assembly GCA_022495995.1). Lineage (NCBI taxonomy): Eukaryota > Viridiplantae > Streptophyta > Magnoliopsida > Asterales > Campanulaceae > Adenophora > Adenophora triphylla. The sequence goes on along the minus strand of JAFEMH010001410.1, from coordinate 420,956 downwards.
CCTCGGGAACGCTTGGCGGCCACCCGAAAACATACGCGAAAGTCTTCCCCGCGAGGCGAGTCGGCTTGACATGGGAAATGACCACCTCGGCATCAACATGCTCCGGTTCGATTCTACTCCCGGCCGTCACGGCCGGATTCGAACATCACGCCGGTCGGCGCTAGCTACGATAGACTTGGCGATCGAGCGAGATCACGAGGCTGTCAACATTGCGAGAATTCAATACCCCGTGGGGTCAATCAGCAGATATGGGCAAACTTCTTGGTAATCGAGATCAAGGAAGGCCGCATGGAATGTCCCGGTCCGACTTCCTTCGTCAACGTAATCCAAGTGTTCCCGCCATTCGGCGATTTGAATGTAATCACGGTTACGGACACTAGCCGGACGATGCGCGCCTACGGAGGCGCTTAGCTCTCGCAAGGAAAGCCCTCATGGAACTAGCCGCTCAAGAAAGTCGTCTTTGGGACGAAGATCAAGCTCGAAAGACCTACGGGGACCAAGCCCTTAAAGTGTCACGGGCGGCTTCGGACGAAAGCTAGAGGCCACTCTGGACCGGTTCGACCTCAAGAGCTTTGCTCATGGCAACTTCACGGACTACCGTCTGTTCTCATCCAACCCCCTGCCGGGCAAGGGTGGTCAACGGTCCCGATGACCTAGGAGATGGAACGACACGGCGAACGAATCCCGGCGCTTACCTTCCCGAGGAAAGCAAGTTCTCTGTGAAAGCGACGACGAAGACGATGAAACCATTCTCTTCCAAGCCGGGCATGAAGTCAACAAAACCGGACTCCCGAGGGTCTGGGAGGATGGGAACGGATCATTTCCGCACTTAAATTGAAAGGCCAACTCGGGGAGGAAGGTCTATTTAAAAACAAGAGGAGGATGGAAATTCGTCTCGAGCAACTACTCGGGGAAATTCCACGATCTACGGCATTCGTTTACGAAAGCGATCAGCGGGCGACAACCGGTCACATGGGCGAGATGTTCGGGAAGCCGTGTACTCACCTTGACATACCCGCCACTCGAGATAAAGCGAGAGGAGAAAACTCTCCCCGATGGAGGTTTTACCTAGGCGCCGCACGCGGTTGAAAGAAGCGCGGCTATTCTCACATGGGAAGAAACGCGAGGCATTAACTCTCGACGCGAGGCTCATTGCAAGAAGGTTGATGCAGGCCCGGAGCGGAGGAAAACTAGCAAACCACGAGTATCGCCGGACCCAACTCGAGAATGCCACAGTATGCTCGGCAAGAAGGAAAGGAACGCGATATACCGTGAAGAGATCAAGGAGACCGTTCGCTTAAGCCGAGAACTCTCCAACCTCCGGAGGGTTAGCGGCACACGGTTCGGTTCGAGGCAACCATTGTTGTGCAGCGACATTCGAACAAGCTGCGTCAAGCGTAGGCTACCTCCCGCGAGAGGCATCGAAGCCGGTATCACAGGGACGAGAATCCGTCTGCTGCCGAAGCTCAGGGAATTCATCCACAATCAATGAGTTGAGGAAGACATATGGCCCTATGCTACGAGGAATCCTCCTCTAACTATGGCTCAACTCGGGCGGCTGTTCGAAGGGACCAAACTGATGTCGGCGTTCTAACCCGATCGGGTCAAATCCATGCATTACCACCTAAGGCCACCAAAAAGCCGACGGAGCAGAATTGCAATCCGGCCGGCCCGAAGACGCAAATTCCTTGAAAGAGGACCCGATCCTCACTCGGCTCAAGCGGACTCGGGCGAACATTTCCCTTTGGTCTCTGCTCACCTCCTCTTATCCTCACAAGCTCAAGCTAGAGGAAAGCCTGGCCCGTACCATAGTCCCCGTGGGCGCAACCCCGAGATGAAGTCATTCGGATGATCGGCAACATCCACTATGGCAACATAATCACCTTCGCGATTTGGACCTTCCAAAATTTGGGGCGATCACAATGAGCCGCTCTACATCACGGTCCAGTTTGGACGAGCGTCGCCTTCCGCGTGTTGGTAGACGGAGGTTCGGAATGAATGTCTTGCCCGCCAAGATGATGGACTGCTTGACATCAAGCCCTGAGATCTTAAGCCTTCGATCCACGTTTGTCGAGGCCTATGACTCTACTTCCGTACGGTTCTCGGGGTTGCTACTCTCGACATACGGTTCGTGACGGGTGATCCCCACCGAATTCCAAGTGTTGGACATTCCAATCACTTTCACGGCCATCTGGGCGTCCACAGGCTGCATCAAATCAATGGCGTGGCATCCGCCCTTCATCGGTGCCTCAAGTTCATGCAAGGCACGAGCTAACCACGGTCTACGGCGACGGCGTCACCGCAGGGGACCGGCACCAACGACATTCCGGTGTTGGAAATCAAGCATAATGACGACATGCCATTAGCTTGGATTCACTCTGGAGACCTCGAAGATCCAAATATGCAACGTGGACCTTCCCTTTGTCTCACGACCGATTCCTCCCGCCATGAAGATGATGAAACTCATGAACTTCATCCCGGGCCGGGGCTCGGCAAAAGGCTACAAGGCCGACACCAAGTTATTGAAGTCGAGGACCACACCACGGTCCGGGGGCTTGGCTACGTGCCAACACCGGTGACATCAAGGAAGACAAAGGCTCGCCCGCACCAAGGCGGCGGCCGCAAGGGGAACCTCAGACGGCACACCCAATCTCCGGCCTTACGGCTTTGACCTCGCTCATTACTTCGCGAGGCAGCGGCGAAGCGGGGACCGAGGAACCAAGCGAGGGGACCGACAAGGGAACAAACGGCGAGGGGGACCGACGGCGGAGCAGAACGGCGGGGCGGGGGCCAAGCGAGCGGACGGTGGAGCCCGATGAAGATGAGAAAGAAGCGGGGATAGTCGGCAGAGACTACGGGAAGAATGGAACGGCTAGCACGGGACCTCAGCGTTTCGAGAGGACTCAAAGCTAATCCGATAAGGAGCGTTCCTCGACATCACGGCTCTACTGGACCAGCTGCCACCACGATCCGGCATGAGTACACATTGAGGAATCCCGAGACTTGGAGGAGCAACTCAAGGTACTCTCCATGGGAAATAGATTGTTCGGATCGGCCAGAGGCCACATTCGAGACGGTAAGTCCAAAGCGAAGGAACCGGAATTTATAGAAGACGCTCTCGGTGGACCGGCTCTACGAGTCTGTTTGAAGAAGTCATGGAGTTGCCAAACTTGATCGGCGGGGCTCAGACAACGGCATGATCGCCATGATAGGGACGCGAAGCCAAGCCTCTCGATCCGCACCCTCCTCAAGCATCCGGCAATGCAGCTGAAGAATTGGGTAACTTTCACGGACGAAGGGCAAGCCGGGCGGGGTGGAAGACAAGATGGGCCCGCACCCACATCTCCTAAACCCGGTCTCAAACCCTGCGAGTCGAGTCTTTGTCGAGTCCGAGTCCTGCGAGTCATCCAGCGGCCTTACGCCAGGAGGACTATAATGTTGTAGCCAATCATGTATTCCCGTTCTTGTTTAATGAAAAGTCGACCTTTCGGAGTATCCTCTCATTGCCACTTTAACAAGCGATAAGTTAACAAACAACTTAAAAGGCGTTAATAATTCAATTGATAAAGAAGCGAGACACATTAAACGAACAATACATTAAAGAAGTTCTCGAGCGTGTAGTTGACCAAGAGGACAATAGGGCCCAGTGCCTTAGAAGAGGTTATGACCAAAGTGAACACAGGGGTCGGTGCAAGAGCCTAAAGAGACACAAGTGGGCGGTTTCTTCGCCGATGCGAGAAAAGAAGCCACGATAAGCCTCCTCAGGGAGTATGTTGACGTGTTCGCTGGTCATACCGGGACATGCCAGGACTCGATCCCTCAATCGTGGAGCACGGGAATTCCCTGGATCCCGAATCCAAGCACTGTCAAGCGAAGGCTGCGCAAGATCGAAGCGAGTGGTCCTTGCAAGTTAAAGAAGAAATTGAGAAAATGCTCAGAGTTGGTTTCATCGAGTGATTGAGTACCCGACTTGGCTCTCCAACATCGTGACGGTCACGAGGCCAACGGAAAGGTCGAGATCTTTGCGTAGATTTCCGGGATCTCAACAAGGCCAGCCCTAAAGATGATTTCCCCTTTGCCTAACATCGACATCTTTGGTCGACACCACGGCAAATTTCGAAGTAAAGTCCTTCGTGGACGGGTTCGCTGGATCTGACCGGATCAGATGTCAGGAGGATCGAGGCCAAGGCGCCTTCACCACTCCATGGGGGACATGCATTACACGGTCATGCCGTTCGGTCTAAGAACGGCGGGGCTACTTACCGGCGAGTGCAGCGTGACCCTCTTCCATGACATGATTCACAAAGAAATCGAAGTATATGTCGACGACATGATCATCCGCTCGAGGGATCGGACATGCGGCACATGGCGGATGCGAGGAAGTTCTTCAACGAGACTCGAAAGCACTCCATGAGGCTAAACCCGGCAAAGTGCACCTTCGGCGTCAAGCGCGGCAAGGTGCTTGGGGTACATGGTTACGAGAAAGAGGTATCGAAGCCGATCCCGGGAAAATCAAGGCCATCATCGACATGAAGCCGCCTCAAACCACTGACGAAGTGAAGAGCTTCATGGGAAGACTTGATACATCGGTCGCTTCATCAACCGGTTGACATCTCTCTGCGAGCCCATGTTCAAGCGATGAAAAAGAATGCCGACATCAAATGGGACTCACGAGTGCCAAACGGCTTTCGAGAAAATCAAGACCTACTTGGTTAATCCCCCAATTCTGTGCCCGCCACATGAAGACAAGCCACTACTCCTGTCGACGGTAACGAGACACGTCAATCGGAGCAATCTTTGGCACAAGAAGCGAGAAAGATTCCAAGGTTGAGCATGCAATCTACTTCGTAAGCCGAAGCTTCAAGGAAGTGAACTCGGCTACTCGGCATCGGAAAACTTGTACCGCCTTGGTATGGGTAGTCGGGAAAGCTGAAACACTACATGCGGTCGCATTCGGTGCTCTGGTCTCCAAAGTGGACCCGTCAGATATCTCTTTGACAAGCCATCTCTGTCGATGCGACTAGCAGTGGTCATTCTTCTGGTGAGTTCGACATCAAGTACATGGTCGGAAAATCAACAAAGGGCGAGTAATGGCGGATCGGCTTGCCAGACTTCCCGAGCGGTGAACCTAAGGGTCACGATCCGCAATTTCCGGACGACGGAATCTTTTCACTTGACGGCGCAAACCGGCGGCAACTCTTCTTCGATGGGGCAGCCAACAAGAAGGGAATGGTATTGGAATGCTCCTTGTCGATCCCAGGACGAGCATACTCCCATAGCCATCAAGCTGAATTTTGAAGCGACCAACAATGCGGCGAATCTGGCTTGTGCGGCGAGTTTGGAAGCCGCCCTCGGCGCAACATCTCGGAAATTTGGATGTATATGGAGACTCGGCGTTGATCATCAATCAAGTATCCAACAAATGGAAGACGGTAGATTCGGCGCCCGAAGTACCACGCGTACATGGAGGAACTCATTGCTCGGTTCAAGGACATCTCTTTTCACTATTTGCCAAGAGACGGGAACCGCCGCGGGCATACAGCAACCCTCGCCTCTCTTGTCGAAATTCCCGATGGGAAAGCGGTAAAACCCCTCGAGAATAGGCGGACGGGAAACACCCGCCTATTCTTTGTGAGATCGAAAAAAAAAAGAAACGATCGACGAACCTGGTACAATCAGTTTACCGAGTACCTCCAAAGCGGAGAAGCTTCCTTCACAAATGAAGATGGAAAATACAAAGAAGGGATCAAAGCCAAAAACATGATGGCATTAAAACGCTGGCATCCCATTTCGTCATTAAGGGGGTATGTTATACAAGAAGCGCCACGAGGGCCACTCCTTCGGTGTGTAAACAAAGAAAAAGCCGGCGAGCTAATGAACGAAGTTCACAACGGAACTGCGGTCCGCACATGAACGCCCGAGCATTGACACGAGATCATTCTCCGTATGGGATACTATTGGATATCAATGGAAGCAGGCGCATCCGGTTCGTCAGAAGGCTGCGACAAATGTCAACGGTTCTCCAACCTCAATCACATCCCTCCTCATGAACTCTATTGCATGACTACGCCATGGCCTTTCGCCACATGGGGAATCGACGTCATCGGCAAGATCACTCCTCCCGAGGAGCAATGGTCACGAGTTCATTTTAGTCGCGATCGACTACTTCACCAAATGGGTAGAAGCCGGATCGTACGAGTGCTTGAATTCTAAGAAGGTGGCCGAGTTCATCAGAGAACATCATGTGCCGATACGGAGTGCCCAGCGAGATCATCTCAGACAATGGGACCCACTTTGAAGGAGATTGTGACCAACTGCGGCCGAATTCGAGTCACACGTCACAAGGTCTTCTCCTTACAGGACCACAAACCAATGGTGCGGTAGAGGCGGCCAACAAGACTCTCGCCATGATAATCGGAAAGATGACCACGAGAGGTCGGGCGGCCCGAAAAGCTACATCTAGCCCTGCAGGGATACCGAACATCGGTCGAGAACCGCCACGGGGAGACTCCGTTCGCACTTACCTACGGAATGGAAGCGATGTTGCAGTGGAATTGGAAATTCCATCCCTCAGGAGTCCTCTTGGAAAACGGGATCAATGAAGTCGAATGGCTACGAGCCGTCACGACGAACTTGCTCTACTCGACGAGCGCGAGATTGAAAGCCATGGAACACGCTCGAGCCTACCGGAGCGAGAATGGCACGAGCATTCGACAAGAAAGTCAAGATCCGAGACATCGAGAGAGGCGACTTGGTGCTAAAGGAAAAGCCTCCTACGCGAGACCAATCCCCTCGGAAAGTGGGAGCCTACTGGATAGGACCGTTCGTGGTACAAAGAATCTTCTCAGGAGGAGCCATGAAGCTAGCGAGACTTGGACGGAAACCCTTTCGTTAATCCAGTGAACGGAAGCAAGCTCCGCGGATACTTCGTTTGAGGAAGAGCACGAGTCAACTCTCCTTCCCCATACACCGTCCCCCTCGGTAAATTAAAGTGCTAAAGAGTAATACCCATTTGGATACATTCCCGCTAATGATCCGGGTAAAAAGCAGTCGCACTTCTTTTGTCTTTGTTTTCTCAAATTCACCTAAAAGTGTCGAACTACGGTGACTGAGCCCCTTAGTCCAATTGTAAAAAGGGAACGTGGCGGCCATCATTGGTTCGGTCTAAAAAACAAAAAAATACAATAAGCATCAATTGCTTGTGTTTCGAAAAACTCTTTTCATTTAACCTACAAATTCATAACGGTTAAAACATTCTTTGATGAGTTCAAGCACGGTCGACTCTTGACTCGCTACACGCTAGCAAAACTACAATAAAACATTAATCAATTAATGTGTGCAATGACAATGGGTGGATACTACGGACGGCAAGGTCAACCTAGTTTCCCGTACTAGGTCCTTCATCCTTCTTCCCCTTCCCTTTTCCGTGAGTGTTCTTCACCTTCGCGGGAAATATTCGGTAGGCCTTCTACAGCTCGGGGACTCTTCCCAGACGCCTCCGTCAAGCTGTGGCTGTCAACGCTGACCCTTTCTCTAGCTCTGTCTCGAGCCACCTCGCTTCGAGCCATCATTGCGGTGCTTTGATTGGCCTCCCGTCGGCACTTGCCACATAATCGGCCATGGCATCGCCGTACGATTCAGGGGTTAGCCACTTGCTTGTCCTCCTCAAGGTCGAGGCATCCGGGTGATCGGCACCCAGCGGCTCACTCCGTCTCCACAAGATAGCCATCTGTGTCTCCCCTATACACTCTTCGTACCGGTTCGAATCTTGCGTCGACGAACAATGCCCTCTCTCGGTGAAAGAGAACCTGGCGGGGAAAGGACGCGTATTGCCACCGGCGGGTGATCAGCAATAGCGTCGAAGGATCTTCCATCCGCCAGATCCCACCTCAAAGGTAGCGGCATAACTCGGATCGGTCGGTGGCATCTGCTCCCGGCCCGTCTTGCCGCTTGAGAACCAATGATGGAATATAGAAAGACGTGCGAGACGGCCCGGCACTCGACAATCAACGAGACCCTCTGGCGGTCCTACAAGTCTGTAACTTCCAATGGGGAACCCACCATCGCAAGTGATGCGTGCAAAGTCGGCCATCGAGCTCCGGCTCGGCTGATCGCCCCCTATCACCGGAAGGACGTCGCGAGAAAGACCAAGCGTCACAAGACATTGGCACCTCGGGCATCATCTGCGGCCTGCTCCCTCAACCACATGGTCGGCATAGCGGGACTCCCTCCCCACATGTATCGGCTACCGGTCGCCATCAGGCTATGCCCAGGAACGTCTCGCCCAAGACCCGATGGCACGATGTCTCCCCCACTCCGGCCTTTGCCTCACCAGGTCAGGACCTTTGTGATGGCACACACCCGAAGACGTGAATGTGAACGAGTAGCAATCGCGCACGAGCAAACGCGTCCCACGAAAAGACGCTCCCCTCGGCTCAGGCAAATCTTTCGGGCGGTCCCGAAATGTCAACGTAATCGGTATCTGTATCGGCATCCGTATGCTTCTCAGTAGAGATACCCAACAAAGACACTAGCTTCTCAACGGTGGCCATGCCACCGGCATACGGAAGAACTAGGCTGTTCCGTCTCGGGTCCTCCCGAATGGCCGGAAATCTTCAAACGTAGGAGTGATTTCGTTGTACGAAAAGGTTTGTACACATTCCTCCGTGCGTCCCGAGCAGAGACGCGGCTCTCAAAGATCCCAATCGCGCATGAGCTCCTTCAAAGCCCAAACAGATTTAATCCCGTAACTGACCTTCGAAAAACCTTTTGTTACGCCTCGTGTGGTTCGTACCCACGTTGAAAGTTGTCCAAATATCGCTCTTGCATCCGAGACGATAACTTGGGAAAGGGAGCCATGTCGGAAAATGAAGGGAACCTTAAGAAATGGAAAGGAATTCAGCCGGATGAACAAAAAACTATGCGCGGTTTCTTAAACAATTGCAAAGTGAAGCGCAATTTAAAGAATACGGAAATTCATTTCAAGTCGTAGGACTCCCTCTGCACGATTGACTTGGTCAACTCTGCGGCATTTGCCCCTAAATTGGAAACATTTCCAAGCCGCTCCTGTTCACCTTTGAGAAATCTGCGTGCTTTGCCCATGGTTTCATGCAACAAATATCGAGTATCCCTTCCGCCCAGGGCTCGTGCAGCGGTGCAAATAATTAATAATTAGTGCATACATGCTTAATTTTTGACCCGTTCAATTTTTAATGCATTTCTCATTTTATTTATTTTTGATTAACCTACTTCCTTATTTGCCAAAAATAATAGAAGGTGATCACGAGAATAAATATGCGAAGTACGGAGTTCCGCCCCACGGGCGCCTTTTTGCAAATACGGTTCAAATCAAAATTTGTTCTGACAAATACATGCATTTTGTCTAAACAAAGCGGTAAAGAAAGAAAGCGGTAAAAGTAGGACTACTACGAGTCTGCTCGTCATCCGTACACTCGACGTCTTGCTCCGCCGCTGCGGATCCGTCCCAAACGGGAACTCGCCAAACTCCTCCCGGTAGGGAATAGGCGAAGGGCCTCCTCGGAGTACGCGAACTCGAGGACTCCCCCTCTCGCGCCCGAGTGCGCGAAGAAGGAGCTCCAAATCCGGTCGTTCCGCCGCGAGCGGCCGAACCCTGTGTAAAGTCCTCCCCACCGAGCTGTGGGAGCGGGCGAATCTCTCGGCCTAGACGGCCCCGATCACGGACGTCCACGCTCCTCAGGGAGCGCACCGCATGAACTCCACGAGCCTCCTAGCGTAGGCGGACCACCGTCCACCGGCCTCGTGGCGTCATTGTACGTACGGCCGAGATACTGCGAACCGGGAAAGTCATCGAAAGCAAGCGAAAGTACGGATGAAACATTTGCGAGAATGCTACTATCAAATGCGAGAAAATCAAAAAAGGTGCTCACCGAAGCATTGGGGTCCGCCACTGTATCGTGGTCTCGGCTCGGCGGGAGCGGGATCACAAGTCGCCTACGCGAACCGTCCGGCCCTCGTACGCTAGCCTAGCTCGCGGGACCGGAAAATCTCGAGGACCTCAGGGGACCTCGCCCTCTCTATCTTTGTACTGCGGGCTCCTCGGCCTCATCCTCGAAAACATCATAGGCGGCCCCCGCTATGATGTACTCGGTGTAGTACACGCCACTGTATGTACCCCTCCGGCTCGTCCATCGGCATCTCCGGGGATCTTTGCATGTCTGAAAGGAGGATCGCGGCACGAGGAAGAGACCCACTGCCTATCTTTGACGAGTCACCCTCTCCCCCAGATACATGGCGTCACGGTGAAGTCCCACCGGGAGCTTCGCCTCCGTGTAGTCTCGGCGGCAATCGCACCGCGACATGATCGAACCTACTCCACCGAGGTCGAATTTGGATCCTCTCGAGAGAACTCCTGGTTCGGTGCAGAGATATCTCCTCGTATGACACTCGAGTGCCAACTCTCGAAGAGACCGCCCTCTTCGCCTTCTTACGCGAGCCGGCATGGCGGGGAACGAGGGGACGGTACGGCTCCTTGATGTCCCAAGCTGCGGGTGAACACCTCATAGCACCCGGACACACGCAAGAGAATGGAAAGTTATGTCGGCTCTGAAAGCGAGATACATACGAGTACATAAAAGAGGCAAGGAAGAGAAAAAGTACGTGAACTTACATCGAAGACGGGCGTGAAGCGGCTAAAGGAGTGCTCCTCTCCCCGCGAGAACTGTCGAGGAATGGTAGAGCTCGGCAGTCCGGCCTCCCCCACGTAAACCCCCTCACGGCATCCAAGTCTACCGGCGGCCGAGCAAGGGAAGTGACAAGACGTGTCGAAGTCGGGAATAAAGTCGCGAACGGCGCAAACCAAAGGAACCCTCGAGCCGGGCGCTCCGCGGTCATCCTCGAGGATCCGGCCCGGATAAGCGGCGACACCCGCCTCAGATGCCTCTCCATCGGCTGTACCGAATGCCTAAGCCCCTGGCATCGGTAATATCAAAACCCAGCGGCCAGACAAGCGCTCAGGGGTGTAACCATCAACCCGCACCGGCGTGTTGCCATAAGTCGGCAACCCGGTGATAGCGGCAAAATCCGTGGGAGTCACCGTCGCCTCCCCCATCGAAATGGAAAGTGTGGGTCGTATCCCACCGGTACTCGCTCGGCGCAACATACATGGACACGCCCCTCGGCGTATCGGCTATCGCGGCTACGACGCGATAAACCCGGCCAACCGGAGTCAAGCACCGGTGCCGCGGACTCCTCTCTCCCTCTCGAGCCACGTCAGGGATAATGTCCCACAATGCTTGCACCGCCTCAAAGGCACCAGGCTCTTACGGTTATGAGTATTAACCGTCCTGTCCCTATGAGACAAACGGCCACAGAAGCAACGTCAACAAAAATGCACCAACGCATGTCAAAAGGATGCAATGCAGATACGGTTCTCATTCATTTCCTACGTATATTCAAATCATTTCGAAAACTCCGTCGAATCCGGAACTTTCAGAACATTTCGAAAACTCCGTCGAATCCGGAACTTTCAGAACATTTCGAAAACTCCGTCGAATCCGGAACTTTCAAAACATTTCGAAAACTCCGTCGAATCCGGAACTTTCAAATCTCTTTCGAATTTTTCGAAAATTTCGCTCAGATCTAGAATTAAAGCTACTTTAATTTTGGAAAATGCATCTAGACATGGAATTTTGCAACCAAAATTTTTATGTCATCTACCCATAGTGTCAATTGAACTACATCCTAGTCAATTTCGACAACAATTCATGGCAAAGTCAAAAGCCCCAATTCGGGCACCAAAATCCCTAAGTTCATTCCTAACAAATTTCTAACATTTAAAGAATGCACATTCTTAAAATTAATGGAATTTGTAAGAAGCTTACTTGTCTTTCGATCCCATCCTTGGAGTTGTGTCTATCCCTCGCCGGATAAAACTCCGCCGGATTCAATGGGTGAACATTGGTTCGAATGGTCCGAACCAACCGTGTTCTTTCGTCATCGGTCCTTCCGTGGCGAGCCATTGGTCCTCCTTCACCCTCCATAGCAAATTTCCTTCACAAATTCGAGCAAACCTTGCAATTTGGGTTGGATTTTTTCTCTCTTTTCTCTCCTCTCTCGTCGGAATTAATGGAAGAAAATGGCCAACTCTTCTTACGCCTCGGCGGCGATAACAACATTTGGTCAAACTCGGTAAAAGTCCGTGGGACTCTTGCGCACCAGGAAAAGATTCCTTCCATTTTGTTCCCTCAACCTTTGGCAATTCCAATTTTACCTCTTTTTGGGCCTCCCCAAAAGTATAAAATTCCCCAGTTAGACATTTCTAACGCCCCTCCCCCGAGTATAAATCAAAGTTAGTTTTCACTAACGCTCGTCTCAGACGTTAAATTCCCGATTAGTTTTCACTAACGCTCGTCTCAGACGTTAAATTCCCGATTAGTTTTCACTAACGCTCGTCTCCGACGTTAAATTCCCGATTAGTTTTCACTAACGCTCGTCTCTGACGTTAAATTCGGTTCGATTGACGTTTGACATTCAAACGTTCAATCATGTCTCCGGACATTCCGATTTACTATCCGTCTCCTGACGTTAAAATTTAATAATGGTCTTCACCATTAAATCCTCAACCGCGACCTTTCACGGTCCGATTTCAATCCTCAATCGCGACCTTTCACGGTCCGATTTCAATCCTCAATCGCGACCTTTCACGGTCCGATCTCCAATCCTTAATCGTGACCTTTCACGGTCCGATCTCAAGTCCTAATCGCGACCTTTCACGGTCCGATTTCAAGTCTCAACCGCGACCTTTCACGGTCCGATCTCAATCCTCAATCGCGACCTTTCACGGTCCGATTTCAATCCTCAATAGTGACCTTTCACGCTCCGATCTCAAGTCCTAATCGCGACCTTTCACGGTCCGATTTCAAGTCTCAACCACGACCTTTCACGGTCCGATCTCAATCCTCAATCGCGACCTTTCACGGTCCGATCTCAATCCTCAATCGCGACCTTTCACGGTCCGATTTCAATCCTCAATCGCGACCTTTCACGGTCCGATTTCAATCCTCAATCGCGACCTTTCACGGTCCGATTTCAAGTCTCAACCGCGACCTTTCACGGTCCGATCTCAATCCTCAATCGCGACCTTTCACGGTCCGATTTCAATCCTCAATCGCGACCTTTCACGGTCCGATTTCAAAGTCTCAATCGCGACCTTTCACGGTCCGATCTCAATCCTCAATCGCGACCTTTCACGGTCCGATTTCAATCCTCAATCGCGACCTTTCACGGTCCGATTTCAATCCTCAATCGCGACCTTTCACGGTCCGATTTCAAGTCTCAATCGCGACCTTTCACGGTCCGATTTCAATCCTCAATCGCGACCTTTCACGGTCCGATTTCAAAATCCTTAATCGCGACCTTTCACGGTCCGATTTCAATTCTCAATCGCGACCTTTCACGGTCCGATTTCAAAGTCTCAATCGCGACCTTTCACGGTCCGATTTCAATCCTCAATCGCGACCTTTCACGGTCCGATTTCAATCCTCAATCGCGACCTTTCACGGTCCGATTTCAAAGTCTCAATCGCGACCTTTCACGGTCCGATTTCAATCCTCAATCGCGACCTTTCACGGTCCGATTTCAAAGTCTCAATCGCGACCTTTCACGGTCCGATTCCAATTCTCAATCGCGACCTTTCACGGTCCGATTTCAATCCTCAATCGTGACCTTTCACGGTCCGATTCCAAGTCTCAATCGCGACCTTTCACGGTCCCATCTCAAACAGTTAATCTCGACCTTCGCGGTCCGACCTCCACTCTCCTATCGAGACCCTCGCTGTTCGTCTTCCCGGCAACAGCAATAAGCCCGAACCCCAAGGCACGAATGCCTTGCAACAATCCCTCTTCGGCCATCCTCGTAAGCCCGAACACCTTTTCACTTCAGTAAGTAAACATTCATCTCCCCGGCCGCCAGCCGTAAGCCCGATCGTTCCAACTCGGCGCGGCCTACAATAAGCCCGCCTGACAATCCCTCTTCGGCCATCAAGGTAAGCCCGAACGCTCATCCCGGCGGGATAAAGCGCAACGTGACAATAAGCCCGGCACCGAAGGGCACGAACGCCCTCATCAACATCGCAACTCCGGTTTGAGGCGCCACACGCCCTCGAAGGTTTCGAAGTCCCGAGGTTCGAGACGCCTCCTGCAGTCTCCATTCGGAGTGCAGGTACCGCGCAGATGGTCTCATCCGGAGTTTAGACGCCTCCTAACGGTCTCGCTCGGTCAAGGTCCCGTACGCGGCCCTTGCCCCCTCCTTTTCGAACTACGATCGGCTTGATTCCCGCTCGGGATACGTAGGAATCCTTTTCGCTAAGGGTCCGGCCGGTGACCGCCCAGAGTCTCTTTCAAAGTAAGGCATCCCGATTTGGATCCTTATCTTTTCAACGACCCCGCCTCCTTCGGAGGAGACGTCGCTGAGGGCTAGCTGTAAGTACCCAAATCCGGATCGTCCAAATCCGTCGGAAAGTTAACCGAAATCCGTTAAGCGGCCCGGCTCGAGGTTAGCGAGAAACTCGTTAAACTCCCCGTTGCTGTGCCAACGAGACGTCCCGGGACTGCCCCGTGCATCCCGATGTCGAACCGTACTTAACACGTGTCATCTCACGTAAAAGTATGACTTTCCCTGAAAAACGCATTTTCTGGCACTTTCCGGGGGCGTTTCGGACATTTTTCGGACTGTTATTTTAAAAAACGGACAAAACCGGGACCGAGGGACAAAATCCCACATGGCTGGTGACTCAGAGGGGCACGTGGCAGCCACGCCACCTCCCTCTAGTCACCCTTCAATCAAATTCAAAGGGAAAAGACCAAAATACCCCTGATTTGCAAGCCTAGTCCGTAGGACTCCTGTGCACTTTTTCTGAAATTGCCGGCCAAGTCCCCAGTTACCAAAATACCCAAAACCCCCTGGATTCGGTCAAGTCCGTCAGGACTCCTCACGCAATTTTCACCTATAAATAGAAGTTCTTTGTCAAGCTTTCAAGAACAAATTACTCCCAAAATCACTACCCCACGGTTCAAAGCGGTTTTCACCTCTTAGAGCTTCCGTTCTGTCTCGATTCGCGTGAAACCTTCGGATTTCGATCAAATACGCACCCTACTACTTGAAACAACCTTTCAAATCACTTTCCGTGTCCCGTACACACCTCCCGAGCCAAAGGAGTCGACCCTAGCCATAGGTATAACTCCCTCTCTCTAAATCTCCCGTTACGTCTTGGTTTACGCGCCGGTCGCTATAACCGTTTGAACGCCGTTACCAAAATGTAGACGCCTCAGTCTAACGGGGTCCGATACGTTTTATCCCCTCGATCCTCTTCTCTTTCCGTAAGAGAAGTAATCGCGAGTTAAACGGCGTTAAGACCCCCGTTTCGTTTACTTTTATTGTCATTTATCAATTCCGGATTGTTTGATCCGTCGAACGTCCTTTACTTTCATGCAACTTTACAAATCCGAGCCGTTTGGCCTCGTTGATCGTCATTTACAATTCCGAGCCGATTGGCCTCGTTGATCGTCATTTACGATTCCGGATCGTTTGATTCCGTTGACACTTTGCTTTAAATCTTGTCATTTACAAGTCCGACCCGTTTGGATCGTGATAGTATTTACTTTTCAAAGTCCGAGTCGCAACCCGATTCGTTGATCGCATATCATTTAAAACGCATTTTCCCGTAAAAATCGTTAACAATGTAATGCCGGTTCAAAACCGGAGTTCGTCCGTCGAACTCTCTTTCAAAACGCGGGAAATGACGTTCGGCCTCCGAACGCTCATCTTCAAACTAAAAGCCGCCATTTGACACTTAAAATCATTTAATACGCATTTTTCCCGTAAAAATCGTTAACAATGACTCGCACGGCTCAAAGTCGACGTTTGCCACGCAAACGCTCATTTCAAACTCAAAGTCGACGTTTGCCACGCAAACGCTCATTTCAAACTCAAAGTCGACGTTTGCCACACAAACGCTCATTTCAAACTCAAAACCGACGTTTGTCATTCAAACGCTCGTCTTTTCAAACAAAGTCACCTAATCAAACGTTTGTCATTCAAACCAAGATTAAGCTTGTCATTCAAGCCCCCATTTCAAAAGACACACAAACACACACACATGATTTCGAGAAAGGTAGAAAGACTCGTCATGCGAGGCGTTTCGGGCGATCTCGTAATACTCTACCCGAAACGTAACGTGACCTCCGAACCTAACAATCTCTGGTACTAAAAGCTTTTTACTCGTTTTTGCTGCCAATAAAAATGATCCCCGTTTTCAAAGCCTTTTCCTAAGTTTTTGCTACCAATAAAAACGACACCTTTTCACAATAGCCGTTTCTCAACGTTTGGGCTCAAAATACAAAAACCGCGTGGCGACTCCTCATTTTGTTCCTTCCCATGAAGCGAGGTCTCAGACACCAACCCCCCGCGAAAGACAACCGCGTTTCGCGCCCGCGCGAAATTCCGGGTAATTTCAATAGGTCATATCTGCCTGGACATCCTCAGGAGGAGAACTCAACACATGAGAGGAATCATACCAGTACTTCCTCAACATGTACACATGAAACACATCATGGAGAGAAGAAAGAGATGGTGGTAGAGCCAAACGATAGGCTAACTCACCTACCTTCTCTAAAATCTCGAAAGGACCAACAAACCTAGGAGCCAATTTCCCTTTATTGACAAACCTTTTGATCCCCGTTCTAGGTGAGATCTTCAAGAACACAAAATCACCAACCTGGAAGGATAACTCCTTTCTTCTCGTGTCGGCATAACTCTTCTGGCGACTATGGGCTGTCCTCAATCTGTCACGGATCACCTTGATCTTCTCAGTTGAGTCTCTTTGAATGGCATTTGTGACTCTTGTGTTTTTGGAAAGCATATTAAGCTTCCATTTTATCCTTCTACCTCTCATACTTGTTTTCCATTTGATATTGTGCATAGTGACTTATGGACATCTCCTGTTCTAAGCTCTGTTGTTCACAAATACTATCTATTATTTTTGGATGATTTTACAAATTTTATTTGGACTTTCCCCATTGGGAAGAAATCGGAGGTTCCTAATATCTTTCTCTCCTTTAGAATATTTATCTCCACCCAGTTTGAGAGAAATATAAAGAATTTTCAATGCGACAATGGTCGTGAATTCGATAATGATCAATTTAGCTCATTTGGTCGTTTGCATGGCATGTCTTTTCGTCTCTCTTGTCCATATACCTCCCCTCAAAATGGTAAGGCGGAAAGTAAACTTCGTAAAATCAATAACTTGATTCATACTCTTTTAACCCATGCTTCGTTGCCTCCCTACTTTTGGCATCATGCGCTGCCTATGGCAACATATCTCCTCAATATCCTTCCCAATAAAGGTCTCCACAATCGATCCCCTGCCCAAAATCTTTACCTCCGAGATCCCTCTTATACATATCTCCGTGTCTTTGGTTGCTTATGTTTTCCATTATTCCCATCCTCAACTATTCACAAGCTTTATGCTCGGTCAACCCCGTGTGTCTTCTTAGGGTATCCTCCCAATCATCGGGGGTTTAAGTATTATGAACTTTCTTATTATAAAATATTTATCTCTCGACATGTGATTTTTGATGAAAAAGTGTTCCCATTTGCCCAACAACACTCTCCTACAAGTCAGGCCTATGACTTTCTGGATCAGCCAGTCCACCCATATATCTTGGACCCACCTTTAATCCATTATGTTGGCCCACTTCCTGGCCAATCTATTCAGGCCTCTGCCCTTACGGCACAGCCTTCTTCTCAGGCCCATGCGCCTTCTCCACCTAGTCCTCCAGTCAGCCCAATAGCGTCTGAATCTGGGCCGCCTCCCAGTCGGCTTATTCAGTCCTCTCCTTTACCAGCCTCTCCAAATCTGCCAACTGAGCCCACTGTTCCTCTTCCACATCCATGTACAATGTGTTGTTCCCAAAGGGGAAACAAGGTTGTGAAAATTAGCTAGAGGGGGGGGGTGAATAACTGTTTTGAAACTTTTTCATCCCCCTTTGCAAAGTAAAGGCAAATGATTACTAACTCTTAACTTCTTATGAGAGGCGCATCAAGAGAGAGTAAAATGCACAACGGAATAAGTTAGGGGCACTCTAAAAACAAAGAGGGGTGCACACACACAAATGGAGCGCTAGTTTGTCTTAAAAGAGTTAGGCTTAAAATGAGGATGTAAGGCAATTTCAACACAAACACAATGCAACCAAATATATTGAAACTATTAAGATCAAACAAGTAAATATGATATGAACAATTATGAACATCAAAGTAAAGTGCAGAAAGTAAGAAAAAGTAATCTGGAGAGGTTCACTCGTTAAAGATCTACATCCTCTACCAAGATGGTTAGTCTTGGATTTCTAAACACTAGTTTGTATTAGATTCTTGCTAGAGAGATTACAAGGTATCTTGCTTATGAATCTAACAACTACTTTAAATTAAGAACAAATCCTAGACTATAACTGGTGTTACTCTTGAAGATGATCTATGTAATCAAGCTTCTAAAGGGGTGTGTGTGTGTGTCAAGGAATCAAAAGCTCTTTATAAATCTGTATGATCTAGAGCGTGATGATTCTTGGGTGTTAAAAGGCTTTGTAAGAAATCTGGGCTTGGATGTATGAAGATATGAAGGTGTTCTTGAATTTCTGGGAATTTTGAGAGCAATCTTCAATGGAGATATAACAATCAAAATCTCAAGCAACTTCAAATGGTTGAAGTTATGGGGTATTTATAGGGAGCTTAAAAAACAAGCCATTGTAGATATTTGTGGATAAGCTCTAAGGACAATGTGTTGTTGAGTGTTGATTGGAACACGTGTCCAATATAACCGTTAGATAAAAAGTTTTTAGATAATGATTAGAGTTGTCTTGTGATAGGTGTATTCATATAAGAGGATCCTTAAGATTCCAAGGCTGTTGATCTTCATATCTTCAGAAATCTTCTAAGTCTGAGAGTTGAACTGTTGAGAGTGCTTGAATCTTGAGCTCTATAGAGAACACTTAGGAGGGTTTCTCAAGTTGGCACTCAAGAATGAGTTAGGGGCGCTTAACAAAGAGCAAGAGGCGCTCAACAAAACATCTTGGGTGCTTAGAAAGATCATTGGGGCGCAATGGAGATGCTTAGGGGTGCTCAGACAATAAGAGGAGAGCCCCACAGCTGTAAGGTGCGCTCCAATTTTTCTTGACCCATCAGAGAGCTTTTCAAAACAAAAGGTGCAGATCCCATTACATAACTTTTTCCATGAAATGTACTATCTAAAAATTTAAGTATAAATAATTTTTACATGGGCTTCTAAAGTCCATAAGATAGCGAAGGTGATGATATCAATCAAATCTAACATAGTTTTTAGAAGTGTTTGAGCCAACATACTCAACAATCTTTCCCTATTTGATTAATATCATTACCTACTATAACAATGGCATTTCATTATACTTGATAAAAACATGTCCAAATGACTAAGTATGATAAATCATGTCTCAAGTTAATGCACACACTTGCCAGTGTTATAGATTTCTAATCTATCCTATAAAAGATTATAACTTACAATAAGGAATGATAAAAACGTCATTCAGTGTATACAAATAATAAGAGTTTTTGTTTTAGTATGAGTTTAAACTGAATGTTTAAAAATCATGAAGAGAAATATGAGATGTAAGGTTTATATGCATGAGGTTTGAAGTAAAGCATTCATTGTTCTACAAACAATGGTTTGAGATGAACAAGGTTTAAGTAAAAGCAATGATGCATCTTTTTCATTAATAATTAACGATAAGAGTTACATAGTACAAACATTAATGAAAAACAAAAGCAGAAGTAAAGTACCAACTAGAAAGTAAAAAGAGAATAAAAAGAGCAAGAACTAAACAGGAGAGAATGCAGACTCTATAATAGCATGGATATACTCAAACTTATCTTCCAAGGTTGTTGTAGTAGTAGCTCCACGACGTGCTTCAGTAAGGGTTATCTGGTGGCCAAGGCGAAGGTCATTAAACTTCTCCCGAATAGCAGCTTTGTCGGCAGCCAGAGAGTTCTGAGTGTGAGTATGGCAGGCTGCAATCTCTTCAGAAAACGTCTGAATCTGATAGATTGATTGGTCCAGAATATGAGTGATCTGACCAGCCGTAGCCTCGTTGAGCTGAGAGTTCTTGGTAGCTGAACTGTCGAAGGAGGTTCTGATGAACTCCTTAAGGCACTAGGAAGGTAGGCGCTATGGAGTAACTTTAGATAAACATGGAGAGCGCTATAATATGCTATTTTCCCAACCATAGAATAAAAATTGTAGAAAGGGGCTCACATTGAAACTCAATTTGTGTCCAAAAGAAAAAAAATGAAGTATGGAAGGACAAGAATGGGGCGCTAGGAGAGCAAACAACAGGCGCAGGAGCAACGTGCTAGGGGCGCTAGACATGAGGGCGCAGGCACTTGCTATGTTGACCCCCCCCCCCCTTTTTTTTAAACTAACTATGAACTAAGAGCCTAAGCAAGGGGGCACCATAACAACGGGAAGGCGCAAGGATAGATAGGGGCACCATAATTGGTAGGGCGCCACTATTATTTAGTACGCGGGCGCGGGTCAAGCACATTAAGAGCGCTGGAGAGGATATGCCAAGTTTCCAATACTTGGAATAATTATGAGAAAAATTAGAGTACAAGGGCGTTGGAGGTGGGGCACCTTGTCTGCTCATTTTTTTTTTTTAAACAAGTGACTGAAGAAAAAAAGGGGGGGCGCCATACTGAGAGGGTGCTGGGAGGGAGTAGGGGCGTGCTACAGGAGTCTTCACAAAGACCATAAAAATGGACTATAGGCGCACTCCAAAAAGTCATGTCCAAAAAAAATCCTTTACTTAGAAAAACTTACTGTAAAAGGGCGCACGGAAAGGGAGGAGCTGATCCTTTTTTTTTTTTTTTAAACTGAGTGACCAAAAATAAATATGGGGGGCGCAGAGAGGGAGGTGCACAATATAGGGCACTGATAGAGGAAATGTGCGCCAGAATGTTTTTTTTTGATAAAGAGGATATGGGCGCCAGACAAGACATTAGGGCGCTGGAAAGTGTTTTGGCAATTGAGGGGCGCATAATGTTATTTTTTTTATAAAGTGAGTAAGTAAATAAAGAAAAGGAGTGGGGGGCACTGGGAATGGCTTAGCCTTTTTTTTTTTGTGAGAAACAAACAAATCAATGTTAAAGTGTATAAACATATTTTGATAATCAAAACGCCCAAAACACAAGGTTTTTTTTTTTATAAACAACAAGATGAATGTCATAAGAAAGCTTCAAGAACATCAATAATACATAAACCCGGATTTTTCAAATCTCAACCAAATCATACAAAAAACATATCAAAATAATCGTAGGAAGAAATCTAACTATAATATGAGCATATAACATCAGAAAGATAACATTTTGGCACATAAATCATGGAAATTTCGTGTATAGGGCCTAAATATTCAAAGTGGGTTTTCAAAATATGAGAAAAATAGGAGAAAAATTGGTTGCATAAAGCTCTGGGGCCAAAGTGAAAATATGAATAATTCAAGGATCAAAGTGCATGTACTAATGAGTAAAACTTGGAATTATAATGATCAAAGTGCGACTGTAGCTAGTATTCCGAAACGAATCCAAAATGGGCCAAAGGCAAAGCAAAATGAGGCAAAAAATCACAAGGCTGGCCGAGAGAATTTGGCATTGGCCGGCCAAGGTTGCAGTGTGTCCGAGGCCAAGGCTGTGGCTGTGGGCCGTCGCTGGGCTGTTGGCGTGGCCTAGGAACATCAAAAGGGTGATTTTCGCCTGGGCTATTTGGGCGACCGCCAGTGGACAAGTGAGCGACCGCCGGTAAAGGAAATCCAAAACGCTACAACTCACTGTACTGTTGGGTGTCCGCCGAGCTTCCTTGGGCGACAGCTGAAGTACAAGTCTGAAAAGCCAAAACCTACTGTACAAGTGGGCACTCGCGTAGGTTGAGATGGGTGACCGCCCAATTGCCGCAAGGGCAAATTACGGGCAGATTGGCTCACGGTTTGTGGACGGATTCGGACGAATTGTAGGCTAATAAAGAAACAGTAATTAGGTTTAGTGATTCATGCTTTGATTTAAAAAGGAAGAAGTACTATTCCCAGGAAACAATTATTTTGTTTTTCATTTTTTCATTACGATTCAATTTCCAGGTTATGTTGATTTATTTTAATTTTGTAATTTTATTATGAATATGAGTAGCTAAGTTTTTTTATTCGCGGATTGGATGTAACAATTGTCGAATTCTTATGCTAATAATGTTTTAATTCTTCCACACTTTTCTTGTTCTTGTTCAATGGAATTTGCTTAATTTATTTTTAGACTTCAACATTATTGATTAATATTGTTGGTCTTTAAATTACTAGGGTTTAAATTACTACACTTGTGTAGGTAGTTTTTATATTGGCCTATATTCCATTGAATAGATCCAATTGAAGACCTTGAGGAAATCAAAAGGGTCTAAAATCATTTGTTCCTTGGTTTTTAAATGTATTACTTGGATGTTTTGTAGACCTTGCGAAAAACATCACATCGAAGTAATAATAGGGTTGCAACCCGGCCATCTAACCATTCCAACTCTTTTCAAAAGTGAACGATTTCTTGAACAAGATTAGTAAATGTTTTTGTAAATTAGCATAAGAAGGAGATAGTTGTGAAACCCAATCCGTGAATCCTTGTCATTCTTGATTTCAATCTTTGCTTTATTTTCATTAGTTTAATTTATTTGTTTTTCAATTTAATTTAGTTTAAATCAATCAAAATCAAAAACCCCCTTGGTTATTTTCTTATATTAATTAAATTCACTTGCTATTCACACAAGTCTCTGTGGTTCGACCCTTACTTTAATACACTGCTACTTCGGTACTTGTATACTTGCAAGGATTTATTACAAGAGGATTTTTCTCCATCAAGTTTTTGGCGCCGTTGCCAGGGACTTGTTGTGACTTTTAACAAGTTTATTTAATCGGTGCATGTTTGGTATACGTTCCCTGAACTCCCCGATAGTTCATGCGAACGATTTTATCAACAGAGTTGGAAGGGGCATTCCCCCTATAAGAGAATCAGACACCGAGTCTGAAACTTCTGTCACCAAGACAGTTGTTGAATTAAGTGTTGGAAACTTCTTCCACCGAGGAAGAAGAAGAATTTAATTTGGTGATGGCAAACCAAACAATGAATGCTTTTGCCAGGCCTAGGGTCGACACATTGGGGTCGTACATAGTGTTGCCCGATGCAGCACTGGCATATGAAATTAAAGGCCATTATTTTAACATCCTTCCCAATTTTCATGATTTATCTGGTGAGGATGCATTGGCATTTTTAAGAGAATTCATGTCCACTGTGAGTGGTTTCCCTATTAAGGAGGGGGTTACTTCGGAGCACTTGTGACTGAAGTGTTTAATGTATGAATTGAAAGATAAAGCCAAAACTTGGCTATTGTTACTTCTTCCTAGTAGCATCACCACTTGGGATACTTTGCATGATGCTTTCCTGACAAAATTTTACCCTTATGATGAATTGACTAATTTTAGGGTGAAGATTTTGGGATTTCCTTAGGAGGTGGGGGAAGCCTTTCACGAGGCATGGGATAGATTTAAGATGCTACAAGTTTAGTGTCCCCACCATAACTTTCCTGCTTCCATGTTGCATCAAACTTTTTATGGGGCTTTATCCCCTGAATACCAATTAATGGTAGACAATGCAGCAGGATGTAGTTTGGGTACCAAGACTGTGCAACAGTGCCAGGAACTGTTTGAGATGTTAAGTGCTAACTCTCAATAGAAGGGATCAAGGGGGACAACAAGGGGAGTGTATGAGGTAGGGCTGAGCAATGATATTGCTAAGCATTTTGCATTATTAAACCAAATATTTGATAAATTAGCTTTGCAAAATGCTTCTTCTGTGCCTTCTACTGCTCATTTTGTTTATGATAGTTGTGTGACATGTGCGTCTAAAACTCATGATTATAATTCTTGGCGCACTACTAGTCCCTATAGCTATGACACTGGGCAGGTACATGCTATGCAAGGATTTGGTCAGAGGATCCCACCAAGCAATAATCAGTACGGTAATACGTACAATCCAGGGTGGCAAGCAGGGCCGAGACATCCCAATTTGTCATGGGGTGAAAATCAGCAGAATATGACCCTCCATCCCCAACAACCTCAGGGGCCCTTTGAGAGGAAGAGAGAGCCTTGAGAAGAGGCCATGGATCAGATGAGAGCAGAGCAACATCAGATGAGAGCAGAGCAGCAGCAAGCAAGTAACAACCAAGCTGCTGCAATGAAAAAGTTGGAGACCCAAATGGGTCAATTGGCGAAAGCATAACAGGGACGACAGCCGGGTACATTCCCTAGCCAAGGGGAGCAAGCTAAGCCCATCATCACCTTACAGGGTGGCAAACAGGTAGACAATCAGGTAGCTTATCCTTCTTCTCCCCCTAAAGCCCCTGTTGTGGAACCTCCTAATGTTGAAACTGTGGTTGTGGAGGATGTTATTTCTGATTATGAGTGTACAAATGGATTGGGAAAAGATGAGATTGTTGATACTACCATCCCCAAGCCATATGTACCTTTCGTCCCTTTTCCTGATAGATTTTTAAGGAATAAGTTGGATCATCAAATGAAGGAATTGACTAATATGTTTTCAAAAGTAAATATAAATCTTCCTCTTTTAAATGTGACAAAAATGTTCCAGCTTATGCAAAGTTTTTCAAAGAAATAAAATCTAGGAAATTTAGGTATGGGACGAATGAGAAGATTTTGATGAGTGCGAATGCTAGTGCTGTGGTACAACATAGTCTTCCACCCAAATTAAAGGATCTCAGAAGCTTTCTTATTTCTATTACTGTGGGGGAGTCCAAGAGGGTGAAAGCTTTGTTGGACCTTGGGTCTAGCATTAATTTTCTTCCTTATTATTTGTATCTTGAGATGGGTCTTCCTGAATTAAAACCCACCACTATGGCCTTACAACTCGCTGACAGGTCCATTAAAAGACCGTTGGGTATTGTGGAGGACGTTTTAGTTCAGGTTGATTCTTTGATCATCCCGGTTGATTTTGTGGTACTTGAAATTCCAAGAAGTGAAGGAAGTCGTTGTGATTCACCCTTATTACTTGGGAGGCCTTTCATGGCGACGACCAACACTATTATTAATGTGAGGAATGGCAAACTTTCCATGACTGTTGCTAATGAGAAAATTGAAATATTTGTGTTTGATGCCATGAAAAATCCCATGGATGATGATGAGTCATGTTTGTATGTAGATGACACAGTAAAGGATGAATGGGCCAAAGTAGATAAGAGTGACGGTGAGAATTCTAGGGATAATGCGGGTTCCCACTTGTGCGCCATGAAAAATGAAGCCGACAGTTTTAGTTCTTGTGATGGCCCGTATCACCCCCTAGGTCGACCCCAAAAGGGATAGGTGTCCCCATTAAAATCTTTCTTCCCTCTAAAATCTAATAATGAGGATTCATGTGCTAATATAGAAGATTGTTGTTTTCTTGATATTTCTGATACTTTCTTTGTCAAGATGTGCGTTCAGGATACTTGTGATTTTGTGGAGGAAAATGAGGTGTTTGATTGGGATAAGAATAAGGCACCGAATGAGTTTGGGGGAGAGATTCCCAAGAAAAAGAAAATGAAGAAAAAGAAAAAGGGCAAGAAAAAGGTTAGGAAAATCCCTTGGGCTCCACCTGAGCTTATAACAAAGGGTGAATTTTTGTGGAAAGTTGTGGGTGTTTGTGCCCGGGAATGTGGTAGATGGGCTAAGGGAAGGAAATCTAAGGCCAAAGAGAATGCGGCCACCTCACATCCCATTTAGTTGGGAGCAATGGTCGGGCTAACGACCTTAACCAAATGCGCTAATTGGGAGGCAACCCAAGTAGGTATATTTTATTTACTTTATTTATTTGCTTTGTTGTGTCATATCGGCCTTGGAACCCGAGGCATGTTTTTGTTCTCTTTGCTATGAGGACATAGCATATTTTGAGTTTAGGGGTAGATATCTCTCCGAGTTTGTGGGTTTATAGTGGGTGTATATAGTGTCACCATCCAAAAAAATAGAAAAATTAAAAAAAAATTGTTCTCATTATATGTTAGGAAGTTGTCCAACGTCCGTGATGATTTGAGGGTTTTGATTGAGTTTTGCTAAGTTTGTGCCAATTTGAATTTGTTAATTAGATTTGCATTAGAACATGTAAAACACAATTGCACCACCATTCACTTCCATCATATTTCTTGATCATGGTCATTAATTTAGGTGTCCTTTAGGGGTTCACTTTGACATTCTCGGGGTTCTTAGAACATGGTTGCACGCTTGTCAATAACAAATCAATATATTACTTGATATTTATGGCTTTTATTTATTTGAAAATCCTCTTGTGAGCCTTCGACTATCTCGTCACTGTCTATATATGAATTGTCACTTGATCCCTTTTTGAGCATGTTTAAAAAGAATGGAACATCTAGACCACCATTCACCTTCATTTGATGCCTACTCCCTAACCCTTGACACCTAGAATAAGTTTATCCTACCTTTGCAAGAATGTGGAATTAGAAAAGTTCTAGTTTGGGGGCTACATAGGGAAATTATGGGAATGAGTGAGGAAGGTCAAAAGTTGGGAATATATGATATGTAGTGTATAAAAGGGGGCAAAGACAAAAAAAAGAAAAGAAAAAGAAAAAGAGAAAAGAAAATAAACAGCTTGCCCCTTAATTTTGTGAAGTATGATTGATAAGTGGCCTATATTGAGCGAGGGAATGCTTTCAACCCCACATGTATAAAGTATGACAAAGTAAAGTTTGGGGGTTAAAGCATTGGGAAAATAAAGGTGAGTGAAAAGCTGAAATTCCGGAAGAAGTAACTGTAAGTACCCAAATCTGGCTCATGCCTTCTGGTTAATTTCCCCGGCAATTCCGGTAAATTTCCCGAACTTTCCTAGAGTTCCGGAACAATTCCGGAACTGTTCCAAACCATTTAAGGGCTGAAGGGAAGGCTTAGTAATTAAGAAACACGTTTTTCTTAATTACAAAAAACCTTCTAGAATTGCCACCTTGCATGATTCTAGAAACATGCTGTGTCATTGTGGATAATGCCGCACAGCTGCATTAGCCAAGGACCTCTGGCCGCACGGCTTCATTAGCCTTATCCAGACTGCCTATAAATAGAGGCCTCCTCTACCCATTTCCATACACAGTTTTTCCAGCATAAAAACTCCCAAAGAATTCCTACGAAAATAAGAAGCTGAAGGAGTCAAGAAGCCACCTCCCTCCTCCATTGAAGCCTCCAAAGTTGGTCCTTCCACCAAGCAAGATCCAAAGGAGAAGAGGCCACCACCATTGGTAACCTCTCACTCCCTTAACCTTGCATTTTACTTGCTTTATATTGCTCATTGCATTCATATATTGTCATTATCTTGCTTGGGACTTGGTAGTTATCATTAAAGATCATATCTTTATCATACCCCCCTTCCCCCTTTGCATGAAATAGGCATCACTTGCCATTAAAAATGTAATCTTTGAATCAAAAGGTGCATCCTTTGCACCTAAAACCCCCTTTTTACAATAAAAATATCATCTTTATGCATCCTTTGCTCATAAAAATGCAATCTTTACATCCAAAATGCATCATTTGCATATAAAAATCATGTCTTTATAAAAAAGGTGCATCCTTTGCATTAAAAATCATCTCTTTGCATGAACTTAGCATCCTTTGCTTTCAAAAATAAAATCTTTGTGCATCCTTTGCATAATAAATACTATTTTCCTCATAAAAGTGCATCCTTTGCATATTAAGTATCAATTTCCTCATAAAAATGCATCCTTTGCATAAAGATCACTTCTTTACATCAAAATGCATCCTTTGCAAATTAAATGCATCCTTTGCAACCCAAAAATGTCATCTTTTCACTAAAAATGTCATTTTTACATGCCTTCCCCCATGTCCCCATTAGCAACCTTGGAACGGACCGGTGTAAAGATCCTATCTTTACATCGTTTCTTCCATTAAAGGTTCCATAATCTCTTTAGAAAGGGACAACCTTGAACCTTATATCTCTGATTATCACTTAAGACGAGCATGAAGCATTCATATAAGCTCGATCGTCTTAAGGTGTAGGATTGATGGGCTAAGGACATTCCTTCCTAAAGAACCTCATTTTTGGGCTATAAAAGAGAGTCCTTCTCTCGATCACGCAAGTCCCGAGGTTAAAAATGCGATGATCACAAGTCCAAGGTGAGGACGGGATCAAAATCCCGAATACATAAAATCCAAGAAATCCCGAGCGACAACCAATAAATGGTTTGTACGTCCGAAAGACAACTTGGGACATTCCCTCCCCTTTGCATAAAGATCACTTCTTTACATCAAAATGCATCCTTTGCACATTAAATGCATCCTTTGCAACCCAAAAATGTCATCTTTTCAATAAAAATGTCATTTTTACATGTATTCCCCCATGTCCCCATTAGCAACCTTGGAACGGACCGGTGTAAAGATCCTATCTTTACATCATTTCTTCCATTAAAGGTTCCATAATCTCTTTAGAAAGGGACAACCTTGAACCCTATATCTCTGATTATCACTTAAGACTAGCATGAAGCATTCATATAAGCTCGATCGTCTTAAGGTGTAGGATTGATGGGCTAAGGACATTCCTTCCTAAAGAACCTCATTTTTGGGCTATAAAAGAGAGTCCTTCTCTCGATCACGCAAGTCCCGAGGTTAAAAATGCGATGATCACAAGTCCAAGGTGAGGACGGGATCAAAATCCCGAATACATAAAATCCAAGAAATCCCGAGCGACAACCAATAAATGGTTTGTACGTCCGAAAGACAACTTGGGACATTCCCTCCCCTTTTATTCAAACACATGCACACAAGAAAGCACACAAGCAAGCAAGATAAACGGAATCTAGGGAGACTTGCTACGGCAAGGCACCTTGGGTGAACGATGATCCGTTCTTCCCAAGGGGTAACTTAACCTCCGAACCCATAAATCCTTTTTTTCAAAGTTTTGAGGAAATCAAAATGGCGTGGCGACTCCGTTTTTCAAATTAAACCGGATGTCTTCAAACTCGCGTGAATCCAAAAAAAATTTGGGCACACATTCACAGTTTGGCGACTCCGCTGGGGAAAATCCCAATGGAGAAAAGCTTTTATTTTTAAAATAAACGATACCTGGTATATAGGTGGAAACCACTAACCTTCCTGTATCGCTCCCTAACCCGGGGCTTGGGATAAACGGTGGTTTAACAATCCCACGTACCGGTATCACTTTTCGAAAAAAAATAATAAAAGAAAGCTTTTCCCTTTGAGCGGGTTAGACTCCCATCGCGGATTCCGTTTATTTTGCTTGCTTTCTTTGCCTTGCATTGCATCATTTGCATCTTGGGATTTGTGCATACTTTGAACGGGAAACAACCCGAAAATAGCAAAGGAGTTGAACCTGGAAAATTGATCCATGCAGTCGTACGGCTCAATCCTCCTTGGATTCTGACCGGACGGCCTCAGTGGCAATTCCACCAGGAAAAATTGAAGTTAATCTGGCAGTCCTAGCAGCTTGGGGCTATTCAGTTCCAAGACTGACTGGGGCTCCCAGAAAATTTACGTGCTTAACTGTTGCATTTTTCCCTGTCCCAAAAATCATTCCTTTAAAACACATTTATGAAAATCTCTGTTTTAACTCAAAAAGGAACATTTTTAGGAGACCGCACACTACGCGCACCCTATATATCCTGTACACTTTGCACGCACGTCCCTTTAAACCCGGGATGGTTTATCAGCTGCAGTCACGGACAGCCTTACGATGCTCCCGGGCGCGCACGGAATCGTCCCAAACTCCCCATGGCAGCCAGTGTCGACCAATGCACAGTCCGTGTCACACGTTTATAAAAACCGTGACTTTTGGTTGGTTTTTGGTCTAGTCCGTGTCATATAGCCCAGTTGCATATCCCCGTAAAGGTCAAGCCTTAGTTCATAACGGAAGTCAAGATCTCTCGCTCAAGCGAAACTCTGCCGAAATTCCGACAAGGAAAAATTGGTAGAATCTTGACTCCGACATTGACTTTGGCCTTGACCTACACGGAATGCGTAAGAGTTGAGACCGAGTCTTTGCCAAAAAATCCAAAGATCTTTCGCTCGAGCCAAGCTCTGCCAAAATTCCGACAAGGAAAAATTGGCAAGATCTTGACCCGGCATTGACTTCGATTTTGACTCACGCACGGCATATGCAACGAAGTTCAATGTGACACTGTGTCATCCGGCTTTTACCGCCCGACCCATGCCTATTATCTTCTCGGACATTACCGAAAAGTCAAAACGTCAATCGCGCAAGCGAAATTCTGCCAAAATTCTATCAAGGCTGAATGACGAGACTTTCCCGGTATTGCCTTGACTATAATTCGCATCGCTCGTGCGTTAAAAGTTCCTATGACCCGCTAGACCCGTTAGGAGCGTTCTTCTCTCTCGGTCGGTGGGATCCGCGTGCCCTATAGGACCCTCGCCCCGGCTGTCCCACCCCGGGAGGTCGAAATACAGGTGGAATACGAGGGACTTATAGACGTAGTGACGGAACCCACTGATCCAGGATCTAGAGTAGTTGCGAAAAAGAAGGGCAAATCCCCTTTTCCAACCAAATAGAAATTAATAAAAGACACTGTTTTAAGTAAACTGAAAGATCCCTAATTTGCATATTGCTTGAGCCTTCAGCCTAAACACCTACCCCGAGTCTAAACCTATCCTATCCCTTTCCTGCAGCGAGAAAGAAGTGGGTGAAAACACCGGGTCAGCGACTTGTTAGCGCAGAATTCTCAGACAGTTCGCCAGAATCCTCAATTTTATCAGTCCAGAGAGTCAGAATGGCCGATTCGACAGAGAACAGTACTGGTTTGGGTAACCAGATGACTAGGGAAGAAGAGCTATCCTTAGCCTTGGAAAACAGTCGTAAGGCCCATGAGGAACATCAGACCATGCTCATTGATGCACTCCGCCGTCATGTGGTCCAAATAGTGGTAGAGCCCAACGGTTCCCTGGTTATGGTAGAAGATGAAACTCCAGAAGTAACCATCTCAGCTCCCCTAGCCTATGACCAATGCCCTCCTCCATCCACATATGACCCATTGCCAAAGATTGTCCCTTTTCAGTCCTTCCCAATGTCTCAAGCCATCAGGGTCCCGACACCCTCTCCTCCTCAGATAAGACCCAGCTTTGTTCCCTACCAACAGAGAACAAACGCCACAGCTATCCCAGTCACGCAGCCTCTACATTACCCTATGGGATTCGCTCCCTCTCCCCAGTATGGGCCGTCCCAGACAATTTCTAGGCCTCAGAATCAATCAAGTGACCTTTTCAATCTATGCCCTTCCACAGCAGATCTTCCACCCCCAACCTTGCCAACAGGATCCCACGAGGCTCCTTTTTCCTACTTCTGCAACTACGAGCCTAATTCCTATGCCTCTGGCCAGCCTCAGGGAAACACAGGACCAGGCCAAGTTTACACTTACTTCCCTTCCAAAGATCCCCAAGCCATGGTACCAGCTACCACTGTGTCACCCACAGTCCTGCCACTCAAATCTGATAAGCCCGCTTCGGAATCGAACAATCCTAAACCATCACCTGACCCCAACATGACTTGGTTGATGGAACAAGTCAAGTCCATGCAAGAGAAGTTCGGAGAACTGAGCACCAAAAAGGCAGCATATCAGATCACTGATCCCAGCAAAATTGTCCCTCTTCCTCCAAAATTCCGAATGCCTGAGATTGAAAAGTTCAATGGCACCGATTGTCCCCGGACTCACATTGAAAGCTACCTTCTTGCCATGAGAGCCAAGGATTGTACACATCAGCAAATGGCCGACCATTTTCAGCTGTCATTAAAGGGTTCATCTCTTAGATGGTTCCTGCATGTAAACCAGAGGCTCGAGCCACCTGGGACCAGATTAAGGAAGCATTCCTGGAGAAGTATAAGGCCAACTTGAATTGGGAAACCAGCAGGAATGACCTACAAGGGACTCTACAACGCCCAGATGAGCCAGTAAGTGAATTCTACAGGAGATGGAATTGGAAGCTTAGTGAAATGATGACCCCGTTGAATGAAGAGTAACAGATGGAGATCTTCCAATCCTGCTTGAAGCCTCAACTAAGGGTCCAAATTGGCAATTATTACTATCCTGACCTTCAGGCAATGGTAAATGCCGGTACCAAGTTTGAAAATGCCTTCAACATGGCCCCAGCCATAGGAGCTGCCAATTCCCACCGCTACAAAGCACCAGTTTCAAATGCCACATCTGTCACCATAAAAGGAAAGGAAACGGTTGGCGCTGTCAATTATATTCAGAATGAGAGGGTCGGGAAAAATTCAAGCCAAGTCGCTGCGAAGCCAAGACCTCGCTTCTATACCGCAGAAGATTTTGGGATGCCACTAGAGAAGGTCTTTGACAGTTTGGTAGCTGAAGGACTCATCAGACCTTTGGAAAACTGGAAACCCAAGAACCCTAGTGTCAGGATGGACGAAACCAAGCATTGCCACTTTCACAAATATCATGGGCATAACACCAATGATTGCACCTATCTGAAGTTCCTGATCTCTCGCCTGATTGAAGAAGGCAAGCTGGAGCCGCCTCGGGGTCCCAATGTGGTCAAGAATCCTCTTCCTGCTAACAATCAAGTCAACATGATCGAGTTCAGGGAGACAAATACAGTCAGTTTTGGAAATCCAGAGATCATAGACATCCTGAAATTCAATGTTCCTTATGCTGAATTACAAGGAAAGTGGAAAGATTTGATTAATGCCGCCGCCATGGAAGGACAGTTTGGATAATGTTGTCAGAGCTTGACCTCTCTTTTATGATATCGAGCCAGTGACCATGGTCAAGATTACAGAAGAAAGGCTCACTTATGAAGACTGTGAGTTTGAAGTAAAACAAGCTATGTTAATGAAAGTCTCTCCGGAACCCTTCATCACCCATGATGAGCATAATGTGTTTGTAATGGCTCTTACTACTCCTGAAGATCAGTCCCAACCCCCCGTTTGGGAAAAGGTGGAAAGAAGAGTGAACAAGCCAGAAGACTTTTGGGATGAAGAAAGTTGTCTCTCAGATGCCGAAAGTACAACTGGTCCCACTACCCCGGAGGCACAGATGGATACAGTTAGATTCGGAAAGGAGGTTGCAACAAATCAGTCGGACATCCCCCATGGGAATGGTGACAACAAAGGCAGTAATGATCCACAGGATGCACAACCAAATGAGAGCGCTGACAAGACTGCTACTCCCCAGGGCAACAGCAGGAAGGAGTGAGATCCCGGTCCAACCCTTGTCAAACACCCTTGAGTCAATAAGTAGTGTAGGGTCCAGAGTCAGTAGGGTCCAAAGTCAGTTGAGTCAGGAATCTTTGAATTCCAGTCCTCTGAGTCATCCGAAGGCCTCACGCCTGAGGATTATGAATATGTAATCGATGTCATCTTTCCTCTTGCTTTGAATGAAATGACAGATCTTTCTGATTATCCCCTTATTGCCAACTTAACAAATGATAAATTAACTCAAAACTTAACAACAGTTAATAATGAATCATTTGAACAAGATGCAAACACACTAAATGAACAATACATTAAAGAAATCTTTAAGCAGGTTTCAGAAAAAGAGAAAAACCGGGCCCAAGCTGCCGAGGAGGTTTTGACAAGTGTGAACTTGGGTACTGTCGAGGAACCTAAAGAGACACAGATTGGAAACTTCTTCCAGGGGGTTGAACGGGACAGACTGGTTAATCTGCTCAGAGAATACATGGACGTCTTTGCGTGGTCGTACAAGGATATGCCGGGGCTAGACAGTTCAATAGTGGAGCACAGAATCCCTCTAGCACCGAGATGTTAAGCCGGTAAAGCGAAATTGAGGAAAATCAAGCCGAGTGGTCTCTACAGGTCGAAGAAGAAATTGAGAAGCTACGCGGGTAGGATTCATCGTAGTCATCGAATATCCGACATGGTTGTCCAATATTGTGACCGTCACCAAGGCCAATGGGAAGGTGCGCTACGTGTAGATTTAGGGATACGAACAAGGCCGGCCCCCAAAGACGATTACCCCTTGCCAAACATAGACATCCTAGTGGACTCCACTGCCAACTACGAAGTCAAATCCTTCGTTGATGGTTTTGCAGGCTACAACCAGATCAAGATGGCCGAAGAAGACCAAGAAAAGACAGCCTTCACCACACCGTGGGGAACTTACTGCTATACAGTAATGCCATTTGGGCTCAAGAACACCGGGGCTACTTATCAAAGGGCAGAGACCGCGCTTTTTCATGACATGATCCACAAGGAGATTGAGGTCTACGTAGACGACATGATAATCCACTCCAAAGGCGAGGACGGACAGCACTTTGTTGACTTGCGAATGTTCTTTGAAAGGCTGAGACAACATTCCATGAGACTAAACCCTGCTAAATGCACCTTCGGAGTGACAAGGGGAAAAGTGCTTGGGTATATGGTCACGGAGCGAGGTATCGAAGTCGACCCCCGAAAGATCAAAGCCATTATGGACATGAGGCCACCTCAAACCCAGACAGAAGTCAAGAGCTTTATGGGTAAACCGCAGCACATCACCGTTTCGTCAACCGGTTGACCACTATGTGCGAGCCCATCTTCAAGCTCATGAAGAAGAATGTAGATACAGAGTGGACCGAAGAATGCCGTAATGCCTTCGACCGGATCAAAGCATACTTAGTACATCCTCCGATCTTATGCCCCCACATAGACGTAAACCTCTTACGCTCTATCTCATCTGTCACCGATACGGCGGTTGGGGCTATGCTTGCTCAGAAAAGAAAGACTCTCGGGTAGAGAATGCCATTTACTTTGTCGGCCGTAACTGCGGGAAGTGAGCTCAATTACTCCGCATGTGAATAGACTGTGCGGGAGGCGAGTGCAGGTAGTCGGCAAGTTGAAGCATTATATGCAAGCCCACCCTGTGAATTTGGTCTCGAAAATGGACCCCATCAAGTACATCTTCGATAAGCCTTCCCTCTCGATGCGTCTAGCAAAGTGGTCCTTCTTCTTAGCAGAGTACGACATCAGCTACATGACCAGAAAGGCCATCAAGGGTCAAGCATTGTCAGACCATCTAGCAAACTTCCCCAGTAATGAGGACCGTGGGCCTGAACCCCAATTCCCAGATGAAGGGATCTTCGCGATCGAGCACGAAAACCGATGGCAACTTTTCTTTGATGGAGCGCTAACAAAAGAGGAAATGGCGTAGGGATGCTACTGGTCGATCCGAAAGATGAGCATACACCCATAGCCCTCAAGCTGAACTTCCCTGCCACGAACAATGTCACCGAGTACGAAGCTTGCATTGCTGGTTTGGAGGATGCTTTAGAAAGGAATGTAAATGAGCTCGAAGTTTATGGAGACTCAGCCCTGATCATCAACCAGGTCTCCAACAAATGGAAGACTGTGGACCTTAATCTTCAGCGGTATCATGCCCATATGGAGGAGTTATTTGGACAGTTCGGAGAAGTGACTTTCCACTACTTGCCAAGGGAAAAGAACAGTTCGCAGATGCCCTCGCTACTTTAGCCTCACCGGTAGAGATCCCCGAAGGAAAAGCCATAAAACCCTTCAGAGTGGGTAGAAGAGAAGCCCCAGCTTTCTGTTGTGAAGTAGACCTGGGACCCGAGCCTATCAAGGAACCGTGGTACAACCAAATTTACCAGTTCCTCAAAGATGGAGAGTCAGCTTTCAAAGATGAAGAAGGTATACCAAAAGAAGGTGTCAAAGCCAACAGCTTGCAAGCCCTGAAAAGGTTGGCCTCCCATTATGTCATTCTAGGAGGCAACCTGTACAAGAAGCGGTATCAAGGACCACTCCTCTTATGCGTCACTCAAGAAAGGGCCAAAGAATTGATGACTGAAGTCCACAATGGTCCCTGCGGTCTTCATATGAATGCTAGAGCCCTGATGCAAGTAATCCTTAGAATGGGTTACTACTGGATTTCTATGGAGACAGACTGTGTCCAGCATGTCCGAGCGTGCGACAAGTGCCAGCGGTTTGCCAACCTCAACCATCTCCCACCTCATGACCTGTACTGCATGACGACTCCCTGGCCGTTGTAAGTACCCCAATCTGGATCACACCCTTTCAAACACACGGGAAGCACCGCAGACTCATCAACGCAGTCTCGACGACCCCTCTCACTCAAAACCCTCTCTAAACCCCCAACCAAACCAAGGGAGGAGCCTTTCTGGGATAAAAAGGGACAAAAGGACCTTTCGGGAATTTTCAGGAAATTGGAAAAGCAATAATGGTCCGTACGGACCTCTTTGCTTTAATAATTACTGAATCTTCTTAAAGTCCACAATATTCCCTCAAATCCCGGGGAAAATGATTACCCTCATGCTTAGTTGGTCCGTACGGACCTCTTTGCATGCAAGATGGTCCGTACGGACCTTATTGCATAGGGAACACCATAATTACAGAATATTCACCATCATCACATATTCCCTCAAATCGAGGAAAACCAAAAAACTGGATTACCAGGGAGGTCCGTACGGACCTCTTTGCACCTAATCTGGCACTATAAATAGAGGGCTCCCCCTCCTCATTTTTACACACCTCCCACTTTTCTCTTCCTCCCTAGGCCTTCTGGTTTCCCCTCTAAGTCCTTCCGAGGCATTCCCGACCCCTTTCGGATCCTTCCGAGCCCCCTCGTGGTGCTCCGAAGCCTCCTCGAGCGCTCCCGCGACGCTCCCGCGCTGGCCCGAGGCACTCTCGAGGTACTCTGAGGCCCCTCGTGGTCCTCCGAGGCCTTGCCTGGTCTTTCCACGGTGTCCCGACTCTTTCCGAGTCAAACCGGCGATCCCAAACCACGCCGAAACTCTGCCCGAGTGACTCCTGCCACCACAACGCACGCCGAACCTCTGCCCGAGTGATCCCGACGATCCCCACGCACGCCGAACCTCTGCCCGAACGCAGCCTGCAACCTTAACTCACGCCGAAACTCTGTCCGCAGACAACCGGCATCTCCCGAAGCAATCCCGATCCGTATCGGAACGCTACTCCGAACTCAAACACTATTCCTCAGCGGAAGACAGACACGAACCAACATTGGTAAGGCTTCCTTCCATTACTATTTCAATACATTTCAATACATAGTATACAATGTAGACATCCGATACAGCATGCATTTTTAAAAGCACACACACACACACAAAAGTTAAAGGATATTAGGGGTATCCGAAAGACTCGTTTTACGAGGCGACTCGGGTGAGCTCTAATATTCTAATATTCTCTTCCCGAGGAGTCATCTGACCTCCGAACTCAAAATCTCATCACACAAAAACAGTTTAAAATTATCTTTAAACTGATGCCCTTTTTCAATGTTTTGGGCTTAATAAAAACGGCGTGGCGACTCTACAAAATGCGAAAACAAAACGGCGAGACACCGCCGCCAACGCGAAAGATGCCAGATGCCGGGGCTGCGAAGCCTATTCGGATCCGGGTAATTTCAGTTGGCGACTCCGCTGGGGAACTTTTTGTTTTAAAATCTTTTTAAACAAAACAAAAGATTTTTAAAAACGATGATGAGGGTCAAACTTTCATTTTACCCCTTCCTTTAACTGTTGTGTGTGTGTGCACGTGCTTCGTTTTTATTTTACAAAAAAAAATAAAAATACAAAAAAAAAAATGCATTAATATACATCTGTGCATACATTTAAAATTCTTTAAAAACTTCTGTTTTACTCAGAAAAAGAATTTTAGAGACCGCAGACTACGCGCACTGCTGCCTCGGTTACACCGCACACTACTCACACTGCTGCCTCGGTTACACCGCACGCTACGCGCCTTCTTTGCCTTGGATACGGTGCACACTACAACCCTTAACCGGAGTGGTCTCGGTTGCGATCCGTTTGGTCTTCCTAGGCCTCTTGGACGCGCACGGGATCATTCCAAACATCCCATCCTAGCCAAGCGTCAACCACACGTTTGAGTCTTGAGTCACACTCTGTCCGGACTCGGTTGGTTTTACCCGGTCCGTGTCATACGGCCTGGATACATATACCATGCCGGCCATTTTTACGAGTCAAGGCTCGGAACTCAAGATCCCTTGCGCAAGCAAAGCGATGAAAGGTCATGCTAAAATCTTGACACGATCTTGATTTCCGAAGCTACACCTGCACGATGTTCCGTCCGGATATACATCCATGCTCACATGACACCATGTCATCACACCTTTGATACGTCGGCCATGACAATATGACCAGCCAACGCCTAACGTCACGGATCCCTTGCGCAAGCAAGCAAGAGAAGGTCATGCCGAACTCTTGACACGATCTTGACTCGGTGGCGGCTCGGTTCACTATTCACATGGCTAACGCATCAAAACGAACATGACAGGCTCGGTCCTTAGGTTCGATTTTTCTTTTAGGCCGGTGGAAACCACTTGCACTATAGGACCCTCGCACAGAGGCTGTCCACCACAGGATGTCGAAATACGGGTGCAAAACGAGGGGCTTATAGCCGCACGGATGGTCTCCATCGACCCAGGATCTAGCATAGTTGCGAAAAAGAAGAGCAATCTTTTCCAACCTACCTAGGATTCTGAGAAAACATGTTTTAAGAAAATTTAAAACAACAAAAAAAAAATCAGAAAATAAAAGAAACGGAAACCGCATGCCACGTGAGCTTTCCCCCTTTTATCCCGTTAGGCCATTCTTGTGTCTAAACCTTGCCCGTCACCCCCTCCAGCTAACAGAGAGTGGTCGAGAGTACCCGGGAACCCGTCTCCCGGTGTCAAACAGCAAGGTCCTACCTCCTTCCCGGCTCTGTCACCGGGACGGTCCATCAATTCCCCATGGCCAAGTCGGTGGATAACAACGATGAGAACGAGACCTTACCCCCAAGAAATTTCCCAACATTGGAAGAAGTTTGGCGAGGTCCTCATGGCTATTGAGAAACGTCAAGGTGAGCAACAAGCTGGATTGAAGGTGCCATGCACCACTTCGGAACATTAGCCACCCAACTACTGGGCTTCCCAAGTCATGTGGCTTGCTCCTACGGCCTCTAACGTCTCTCATTGTCTCCCGAGAAGTCAACTGTTACCCTCGTACGAGCCATGCGGTTATGACATAAGGCCACAAGACCTTCCAGAGGAAAGCTTGCCCATCCGGCCTCACGAGGTCCCGGTACCACCGCCGAACAACGAACACATACGGTGGGACGTGCTGCGATTGCGGTGCTTGTACGGAAATGGAATTCCGGGATGCAATGAACGAGGGCCGTCCTCGACGAAAGAAGAAGCTATCTTCTCAACAAAAGCTGAAAAAGAGGTACGAATCCGGTGATCCCACAGTCGGAACCCTTGGAGAACCCTCAGGAAAGTTTGACTACTATATCATCTACTCCTGCCAAGCCTAGCTACGCACAAGGCCATGGTAATGTCTGCTCCATGATCGAGTGGGACGAGCTTTGCACCGCCACCGAAGGCCCGAAGGTCCAGGATAATCCAACCCTGTCTTGGGAAGATCTCAAAGCCACTATTGATGCTTCGGTAAAAGCCATGACGGTGAACGAATTGAAATGCGCGGTCGGCCTTACGCCAATCGGGCTCCTCCCACTACGAAATAGGAGAGACAAGCAAAACCATAAGTCCAAGGGTGAATGTTATGACACGTTCCGGTCAAATCCCGGTGAATCCTCCACGGACGGACAAAAAGCCGGCCATACACGAGCCACGGGCGAAAAGGGACCTACGCCAAAGAAGTTGAAACCTTGGACCCAGAAAGTGAAGATCTGTCTTGACACGGCTCAAGCGCACTCGAGGCTAACATCTCGCTCTGGTCCTTACTCACTTCATCTTACCCGCACAAGCTCAAGTTGGAAGAAAGCACTGGCCCGAGACCATGGTTCCCATCACGGTGACACGATGAAGCGGTTCGGATGATTGGCAACGTCAATTACGGCAATATCATCACCTTGAGCTCGACCTTCCAAAATTTGGGGCGACCATAACGAGCCTCTCTACATAGCAGTTCAGGCGGACGAGCGTCGTCTCCCACGGGTGTTGGTAGATGGGGGATCATCCATGAACGTCCTTCCGGCCAAAATGATGGATTTGCTCGGGATCAAAGCAGGCGATCTAAAGCCCTCGGCTCGAGCAATCAAGGCATACGACTCAACATCCCGCCCCGAGTCTTGGGAATAGCCACCTTGAACTTGTGGTTTGGAAAACAAATGGTCAGACGGATTTCCAAGTCATCGACATCCCGATCACATTCGCCATTTTGGGACGCCCTTGGCTACACCGGATCAATGGGGTGGCATCCACTCTCCATCAGTGCGTAAAGTTCGTCCAAGGAACAGATCTTACCATCATCTACGGTGATAGCGTAGTCAACGAAAGGACCGAAACAAACGGCGTCCCGGTCTTAGAAATCAAACCCGACGATGATGGCATGATGCTAACGGGGTTCACCATCGAAAGCCCAAAGGCCCAAGTATGCCACATAGAAACACGGCCTTTGATTTGGGACAAGATCCCTCCCCGATGAAAATGATGAAGCACATGAACTACATCCGGGGCTCGGTTTGGGAAAACGCCATCGGGGCACTCAACGGATCATCAATATCAAAGAAGCAGAATACCACACGGCACAGGATACTCTCCTACTCCCGAACACATTGCGGAGGACAAGCGAGCTGCACGAAAACGCTCCACGAGATAACAAAGAGGCTTGCACGCCATCTCCGATCTTCGTCCTTACGGCTTCGACATGACCAAGTACTTCACAAAGAAGGCCGGCAACTTGGAAGAAGATCCGGGAAAGGGAGCAGGGGCGATCGGTGCCAAACAAAGGCGGCCGACAAACATGGACAAGCTCCGGCGAGCACTGGCAAGATTCGGAGGCCTCGAAGCCAAATCCGTCCGAGGAGCATTTCTCGACACACCGCCCCTGCGGGATCACAACCACCACTATTCACAATGAATTTTGGTTCGGAAAACCCCCTCTTTGGCGGAAGAATTCGAAAAACTCTCTGTCAACACTCCTGCCTTCAACAAGCGGGACGAGTACGCATTCGAGCTAGTAATGCCCAAGACAAAGCAAAAGACTCCGCGAGACGATGCTTGGGACGAGCTGCTCCACTGCTCTTCAAAGAAGAAATCGAGATGCCGAGATCTAATCGATTTTGTTTACGATAACTCTGTGATAGCAATGATCGGGAACGGTGACATAAAGCCCTTCAAGCCCCATCTCCTATCAAGCTCATTGCCACTCAATAAGCTGGGCCACCTTCTCCGGACCAGCTGCCCGGCCAAAAAGGACATGATCGAACAACTTGGTCGACCCCTCGAGTCCTAGAGTCTAGTGTCAAAACTCATCTGAGTCCATTAGCTTTGAATTTGAGTCTCTCGAGTCATCGATGGCCTCGCGCCGAGGAAGATTACGAACTCATTGCCAATAATGTATTCCCGTATGCTCTTAATGAATGCTTCGATCTTTAAGTATCCTCTCATTGCATCTTTAACAAGCGATAAATTAACTAACACACAAACGAGTTAATAACGATTCACTTGATAAAGAAGCGAGACACATTAAACGAACAATACATTAAGCACATCTTTAAGCATGTTGTCAAACGAGAGAAAAACCGGGCCCAAGCTGGCAGGAGGTTTTAACCAAAGTGAATTTGGGAGCTATTTGAAGAGCCAAAAGAGACGCAAATCGGAAGTTTCTTCACCGGCACGAGCAAGACGCATTGGCACCTTTGCTCGAAAGAGTTCGTGGACGTGTTCGCTTGGTCTTAGAGACATGCCCGGATTAGATCCTAACATTGTAGAGCACCGAATCCCTTTGAATCCCGAGGCTAAGCCCGTCAAGCAAAAGCTACGCCGAATCAAGCGAGAATGGTCTTTACAAGTCAAAGAGGAGATCGAAAAAATGCTCCGCGTCGGCTTCATCGGGGTGATCGAGTACCCCACATGGCTCTCCAATATCGTCACGGTCACCAAGGCCAATGGAAAAGTACGGCATTGCGTGGACTTAGAGATCTCAACAAAGCAAGTCCCAAGGACGATTTTCCACTACCCAACATCGACATGTTGGTAGACACTTCTGACCAATTTCGAAGTCAAGTCCTTCGTGGACGGTTTGCCGGCTACAATCAAATCAAGATGGCCGAAGAAGACCAAGAAAAGACATCTTTCACAACCCCACTGGGAACCTCTTGCTACACGGTGATGCCGATTCGGACTAAAGAACGGCGGGGCTACCTACCAACGGGCGGCAACCGCCCTCTTCCACGATATGATCCACAAAGAGATCGAAGTGTACGTCGATGACATGATCGTTCACTCAAAGGGATCGGATGGACAACACCTCACGGACTGAGAAAATTCTTCAATCGCCTCAGAAAACACTCGTGAGGCTTAACCACGCCAAATGCACATTTTAGGGTTAAGCCGAGGCAAGGTTTCTTGGGATACATAGTCATCGAGAGAGGCATCGAGGTTGATCCTCAAAAGATCA
Source organism: Adenophora triphylla var. japonica (assembly GCA_022495995.1). NCBI lineage: Eukaryota > Viridiplantae > Streptophyta > Magnoliopsida > Asterales > Campanulaceae > Adenophora > Adenophora triphylla. The sequence goes on along the minus strand of JAFEMH010001410.1, from coordinate 378,405 downwards.
AGGCTATCATCGAAATGAGACCACCGCAAACTCGGACGAGAGGTGAAAAGCTTCATGGGCCGCCTACTTGATATATCGGCCGCTTCGTCGGCCAATTGACCTCTATGTGCGAGCCAATCTTCAAGCGATGAAGAAGAACGCCGACATCGAATGGAACTCGGAATGCCAAGATGCCTTTGAAAAAATAAAAGCATACCTTGTGAGTCCTCCGATTCTCTGTCCTCCCCACGAGGAAAAGACACTGTTGCTATACCTAAGCTGTGGCCAGGCACACCAGTTGGAGCCATGCTCTGTCAAGAAAAGAAGGAGTCACGGGTCGAAACGCCATCTACTTCGTCGGTAGAAAGTTTCAAGGCGGCGAACTCAATTACTCGGCCCTCGAGAAAACTGCGCGGCTCTGGTATGGGTTGTCGGGAAACTACGGCACTACATGCGGTCGCACACGGTACACTTGGTTTCCAAAATGGACCCGATCCAAGTACCTCTTCGACAAACCATCTCTGTCAATGAGGCTCGCCAAATGGTCTTTCTTCCTAGCGGAATTTGACAGCAAGTACGTAAACCAAAAGTCAATCAAGGGACGGGCCATGGGTGAACAAGCGGGTGATTTCCCAACCGACGAGGCTCGAGGCCCCGAACCACAATTTCCGGACGAGGGAATCTTCGCAATCGAAGCGAAAATCGATGGCAAGCTGTTCTTCGACGGAGCGGCCAACAAAAAGGAAACGGCATCGGTATGCTCTTGGTAGATCCCAGGACGAGCACACCCCAATTGCTTTATAAAGCTCAATTTCGAGGTAACCAACAATGCCGACGAATATGAAGCTGTCTTCTGGACTACAAGCCGCACTCGAGAGGAATGTCCAGAAACTCGAAGTTTATGGGGACTCGGCCTTGATCATCAACCAAGTCTCCAACAAGTGGAAAACCATAGACCCGGGCTTGCAAAAATACCATGCACGCATGGAGGACCTCATCACACAATTCGAAGAGGTCACCTTCCACTACTTGCCAAGAGACCGAAACGAGGTTTGCGGATGCCTTAGCCACCTTGGCTTCCCTTGTGGAAATCCACGAAGGAAAAGCAATCAAACCCTTCAAAGTCGGGCGAAAGGAAATTCACGCCCTCTTGTTGTGAGATCGAGCAGAACCTAAGCCCGTCGATGAGCCATGGTATAACCGAGATCTTCCAATACCTCAAGAGCGGGAAGCCACCTTCATGAACAAGGAAGACCCACACACGAAGGGGTCAAAACCAAGAGCATCATGGCCCTAAAACGCCTCGCCTCTAACTTCGTCATCCTCGGGGACATGCTATACAAGAAACGCTACCATGGGCCACTCCTACTGTTGCATCGGCCAAGAAGAAGCAAACAAGTTCATGAACGAAGTCCACAATGGGGCTTGCGGTCCCCACATGAACGCCAGAGCCACGATGCAAATCATTCTCGGGATGGGCTACTCTTGGATCTCCATGGGCGGATTGCATCCACTTTGTCCGAAGAGCTGCGACAAGTGCCAGCGGTTCTCAACCTCAATCATCTACCTCCCCACGATCTCTCTTGCATGACTACACCTTGGCCATTTGCCACTTGGGGAATTGACGTCATCGGGAAAATCGCTCCGCCCGAGCGGCAACGGTCACGAGTTCATCTTAGTAGCCATCGACTACTTCACCAAATGGGTGAAGCCAAGTCCTACAAGGGACTCACCTCCAAGAAGGTCGCGCATTTCCTAAAGGAAAACATCATCTGCAGATAAGGCATCCCAAATGAGGTCATATCGGACAATGGTTCACACTTCGAAGGGGAATTCGACAGCTGGCTGAATTCAAGATCACACGCCACAAATCTTCTCCCTACCGGCCACAAAAAAACGGCGCCGTGGAAGCTGACAAAAACCCTCGAATGAATCATCAGAAAAATGACCACCCGAGGACGAGATTGGCCCGAGAAGCTGCACCTTGCACTTTGGGGCTACCGCACATCGGTCGGAAACAGCCACGGGAGAAACCCCATTTGCCACGACATACGGGATGGAAGCAGTCCTTCCCATTGAGCTGGAAATTCCCTCACTCCGAGTGCGGCTGGAAAATGACATCAACGAAGTCGAATGGCTCCAAAGCCGACATGACGAATTGGCTGCGCTAGACGAGCGACGACTAAAGGCCATGGAACACGTTCGAGCCTATCAAAGCGGGATGGCTAGAGCTTTCGACAAGAAAGTCAAATCCAGAGACATCGGGGAAGGTGACCTTGTACTCAAAGAAAAGCCTCCCACTCGAACCAACCCACTGGGAAAATGGGAACCCACATGGATCGGCCCTTTCGTGGTTCAAAAGATCTTCTCCGGAGGCGCCATGAAGGCGACGGACCTAGACGGCAATCCCTTCATGAATCCAGTCAACGGAAGCAAACTTCGCAGATACTTCGCCTAAAGAAGAACAACTGTGCATCTCTTGGCACTCCCTGTAGTGTCGAACTACGCAGACCTGAGCCCTCTAGTTCAGGGGAACGTAGGCAACCTTAATTGGTCGGGTCTAAAAACACACAAAAAAGTCAAAAGTTTGAATGTCAATCAAGACCTCCATAAAGCTACGCACTTTTCAAGAACACGCCCCAGGCGATCACCTTGACCAAGTCAAACGACGGCGGCAACATCAAAGGACATCAGGGTCACTCGGCATCAAACAAGTGACTCATGTACGCCGAAGCCGGGGCTTGTCTTCGCCCTCACGCGCTTCAAAAAAAAAAAAAAGAAAGCTCGAGCAAGGGCTCACAAAAGAGCTCGAAACGAGGGCTCACAAAAAAAATATAAAAAAAAGAGCTCGAGCAAGGGCTCACAAAAAAAAAGAAGCTCAAGCAGAAGCTGCAAAAAAGAGGTCAAGAGCCCGACGCCAACAAGAGGCAAGGAAGCTACGAAAAAGACCGTCAAAACGACTTGTCAAGGGAGCATTCAACCTCTCAGCCAAGCACAAAGCCTAAGCAAAAGGGATTGCCGTCATAGCCCAGACTGCTTCAAGTCCGCAAATGCAACAGAAAAGTCCAAGGACGGACGCCGACAAAGTGCACAAAAGAAACAAAGGCAAACAAGAGATCTTGCGTCTCGACAAAGCTTTAAAAGTAAATCACAAATCACTAACGGTTACAACATTTCTTGATGAGTTCAAGCACGGTCTACTCTCAAGTTCACAACATGCTAAAAGACAGCTTAATACATTTAACTAATAATGTGTTTGCAATGCAATGAATGGATACCTAGGAGGTCATTCCGCGCCATCTGCGCTTGTCCCCTCGCCATTCTTTCCTTTCTTCCCTCGTCCCCGGCGAGTCTTCTTTCGCTCCACGTGAACCAACTCTGCGTCTCTCAGTCCGAGATCAGGGGTCCTCCCCGTAGAGTCAAACAATCCAGTAGCTCGCAGGGCTTCATTCGCCCGTGCTTCGGCTCGGATCTCAAAAGAGGACCTCTCTCCGTTAGTCGGTCAACTCTGGTCTCATAGTCAAACAAAGTGTCTCACGTCACATCCAAAGGTTCAGACCAGGCTTCGGCACTCCTAAGGCAATAGCTACTACGGCAACCGGGTCCCAGAATCGCTACACGCCTGCTCTCCAAGACCACTTGGGACTGCCCAACACGCTGCTCATACCGGGCCAGGTACTGAGTCGTCAATACGACGCTCCCCCGACGTCTAAGGAGTACCACAGAGGGAAAGCGGAATACTTCCATACCCTCAGAAAATGCAAGAAGGCACACAGAAGGCTGCCATACAAAGAGGAACTACCTCCGCAGTAGCAAGGTCATCCCGGCCCAACAAAGGCTCTGCTTCATCCCAAACTGCCGGGAAACAAGCGACGGAATATAGAAGGAGGACCAAGACAAACCTGGAACTCTGACAACGTAGGACCCTTCTTGCAAGATCCTCCTAGTCTCAATCCTCCAGTGCGGAACCCACCAGCGGATCTGATGCGTACCAAGCTGTGCCATCCATCTCTCCCAAGCGGACTGATCCATATCCAACACAAGAGGTCGCTGAGCAAATGACCACGGGCTAAACGACGTCGGAGCCTCGGGCATGGCCTGAAGTCTCTCTCGCAGCCACAAGGTGAGCAAAGCGGGGCTTCCCCCTCTCATGAAATGATCCCCAGTCGCCAGACGGTCGATACCATGAAGAGTCTCCCCCAGCACCAACGGGACAATATCCTCTCCAACTCTGCAGTGCCCTACCACATCTAGCAAAGCGCCATCGCAAATGCCAAGGGAGCTGACCAGGAAAAGCGTCGCCATCACGCACAAGGCAAATGCGTCCCAAGAGACATCACTCTCATCATCAACCATGAACCGCTCCGGCAGCTCAGAAATGTCGATATGACCCGAATCAAGGATCATGCCCTGCACTTCTTCCAACGAAGTACGAAGAAAGCCTGCAAGCTTCACGCTCACCGCAGCACCACCAATCAAAGGAAGCGAGATGGCCTCCACCTCCGGTCCCCCCATCAAAGCCCGAAAATCCTCAAAAGTGGGCACCATTTCATTGTAGGAGAAACAATACACATGCCTCCTAACATCCCAGAACTTCGCGGCAGCCCGCAACAAATCCCAATCAGGAACCAACTCCTTAAAAGACCAAATCGAGCAAAGACAAAACCTTACCTCGAAAGCCCGTCTCTGATGCCTCATACGGCGCCGCATCCACGTTTTCAACTGCTCAAGGAAGTGTGCTTGCCTCTCCTGCGAAAGCCTCGGCAAAATTCTAGGGACGTACGAAGAATCCATGGCAAAAATGGAGGTTCCTAGAGAAAATGGGGAAGAAAGCTCGAAAATGGCTGCAAATGGGGAAATGAGGAAGAACCAGACACTGGAAAGCATTTATGTCCTTCCCAAAAGCAAGGTTGGTCCGTACGAACCTCTTTGTATGCTAAGTATGTCCGTACGGACCTCCTTGCAAAAGGAACCCATTTCCCCAAAGAACGGTACAACAACCATTTGTCCTCATGAGGACCTTGCTCAAACTGCCCAAACACTGGCCAAAGCCATTCCCGGCAAACATACACTACCTACAAACGCACTCTCAGCTCACGTGGAATGCACAAAAATAAAAAATAATAATAGCAACCATTTCTAGGACAAATCTCGGGAATCACAAAAATGACATTACATCTTAAAATAAAATGCTGTTTGCCGCGCAAATACGAGTGTTTTATTACAGGTACATCAAATGTCTGTTGCTAAACAAAAAAAAAAGAGAAGATATGGAAAGAGGGAAAGCAAATGGACCCTAATCCGACTCTTCAGCATCATCATCATCCTCGCCGAGGTCCTCCAGAGAGAAGTCGGGCATCCCTGTGAACTCGCCCGCCACATCCTCGTCATCAGAGTACCGAGCCCCCGCCGGAGGCTGCCACTCAAAATAATCTGAAGGATAAAATCCGGCGAAAGGATCAAAGAAGGAAGGCTGTGAGGATCCCTCACCCTGTGCATCCCGAGGAGGGAAGAACTGATAAAAGGGCTGCTGCCCCGGAGCTCCCGAAGATGTCCCGGCATCCATACTATGCCGCCCCCTCGAAGGTCCCTCCTGCTGCGGCTCCGGCTCGGCTCTAGGCGGAGGAACGTCTACGGAATGCCTCGAAGGCATAGGCTCGTATGCCGGCACGCGTCGTGAAGACCGACAAGATATCTTCGACGCCATCTTCTTCGCAAACGACCTCATCGCCACATAACGACGAGTCAGCATATCATAAGCTCTCCCGGGACTGCACGAACCAAGCGTGCCAAAGAAACGCTCAGCAATACAGTTATACTCAATAACAAAAAGAGAAAAATACGGAAAAGATGCCAAGATGGAAAGAGTCGGCCACACTCACCGTCCTATCGGGATCCAGCTCTGTATGCGGCGGGGAGCTGCTCGGGAGGCAGGTCTGAGACACCCTCCTCCTCGATCCGTCCCCCGGACATACGTGAAATCCGGCCCCGACATCGGAACCTGCAGGGGAGCTGCGGGCCGGCCTCTCTCTCCTCGCCGGTACTGCGGCGTCCTCGGCTTCCTCCTCACGAAGGCCCCGTACTCCTCTCCATACAAGATGAACTCCTCGGCGCCCACACCGCCAAGGTACCTCTCAAAATCGAGCACGTCCATGTCCGGGAATCAAGCATCCCAAAGGGAGGGTCCCTCGGAGCCACGGGAAGCACACCGGGGCCATGCGCCCGGGAAGACCCGCTCCCCGGATACATAACGTCGCGAGATCGAAGCCCCGTAGCATCTTCATTGCGGCTGTCACCTCGGGAGCCCCCTCAAACTCATCCCCTCATACCGAGCCCACGGGAACAAAACGAACCCCTCCAGGCTACCCCTCTCCGGACGGCTCCTGCACATCCCCGTAGGCGATGGTGAGCTTCCCCCTGCTTGGTCCTCCTCTTCCTCGCCACTCCAACGGCAATTCCAATCACGGCGGTCGGCGTAAGCGAGCCTCGCCACTCCAACGGCAATTCAATCACCGGCAGTCAGCGTAAGCCCGAGCCTCGCCCACTCCAACGGCAATTCAATCACCGGCCGTCAACGTAAGCCCGAGCCTCGCCCACTCCAACGGCAATTCAGCCACCGGCCGTCAACGTAAGACCGGTCCTCGCCCACTTCAACGACAATTCAATCCCCGGCAGTCAGTGTAAGCCCGAACCTCGCCCACTCCAACGGCAATTCAATCCCCGGCCGTCAACGTAAGACCGGTCCTCGCCCACTCCAACGGCAATTCAATTACCGGCAGTCAGCGTAAGCCCGAGCCTCGCCCACTTCAACGACAATTCAATCCCCGGCCATCAACGTAAGACCGGTCCTCGCCCACTCCAACGGCAATTCAATCCCCGGCCATCAACGTAAGACCGGTCCTCGCCCACTCAGCGGCAATTCAATCCCGGCGGTCGGTGTAAGCCCGAACCTCGCCCACTCCAGCAGCAATTCAACCACGGACAGTCTTCGCCCACTCAGCGGCCATTCAAGAAGGAGCTGACACCTCCCGATGCGAATATCAAGTCACGAGACGCCTCCCAGCGCCCGACGGCAATTCTAGGAAGGAGCCAACACCTCGGCCACGAATATCAAGGCACAAGACGCCTCCAAATGCTCAACGACAACTCAACCACTTGGCCCTCGAAAAGAGGTCCGAAGTCATCTTCCCAACGAGAAAAGGGCCCTACAAGGTCACGCATCCCAGCAAATTCAAGCACCGGCCGTCAGCGTAAGCCCGAACCTAGCCCACTTCAACGGCAACGCAAGCACCGGCCATCAAAGTAAGCCCGAGCTCCTCCCCCAACAAGTCAAAGGGAAGTCATACAAGACTGCATATCCCGGCACCGACCATCATCCTTGCCCGCTCAGCGGCAAAACAAGCACGAGAAGGAGCCGATACCTCCCGTGCAAGTCCCAAGGCACGAAGCGCCTCCAAAATGCCAAATGGTGAAGCAATCACCGGCCGTCATCCTTGCCCACTTCAACGGCAACGCAAGCGGCGATCATCGTAAGTCCAACCTTCTACTCGACATGCAAAAACACAAAGGCATCTACGCCTCTCGCAATCAGCCTAAAGCACGACCATGTGCCTCCACAACTGCGGCTAGAAGACGGTTCAAAGTCCTCGCGCATAACATCATTGCGGCTAGAAGACGATTCAAAGTCCTCGCGCATAACATCAGCTGCGGCTAGAAGACGATTCAAAGTCTCGCGCATGACATCAAGCTGCGGCTAGAAGACGATTCAAAGTCCTCGCGCATAACATCAACTGCGGCTAGAAGACGATTCAAAGTCCTCGCGCATAACATCAACTGCGGCTAGAAGACGATTCAAGTCCTCACGCATGACATCAAACCTCAGCCAGAAGATGATTCAAAATCTTCAAACATGGCACAACCGCAATCAGAAGACGATTCAAGTCCTCATGACAACTATCCCAGAGCCGGAAGGCCTTAAACCACCCGATTAGGAAAATCGTAAAATTTCCATCCCAGGACACCACCACGTCCTCACAATTGACCTCGGCGGTCACCACATCCCAGGACACCACCACGTCCTCACAATTGACCTCGGCGGTCACCACATCCCAGGACACCACCACGTCCTCACAATTGACCTCGGCGGTCACCACATCTTAGGACACCACCTCGTCCTCACCGGCCCGGCCTCGGCGGTCACACAACACTTCGGGGCACCACCACGCCCGCACTCCACAGTTTCACGACCTCGAACTACGGCCGGGCTTGATTCCCGCCAGGGATACGTAGGAATCCTATCACGAGGGTCCGGCCATCGACCTATGCGGTCACAGGACACCGCGCGTCACTTACCATTGACCTCGGCGGTCACACGACACTTCAGGGCACCACCACGCCCGCATTCACAAAACACTCACCCCACACCCGAACTACGACGGGCTTGATTCCCGCCGGGGATACGTAGGAATCCTATCGAGAGGGTCCGGCCTGCGACCTAGCGGTCACACGATAGGACACCACCACGTCCTCACACCGACCTCCCGGTCACTTTATCTCCCGGCACGCGATCCAGTTAGGACCACTTATCTTATCGGCGACCCCACTTCTTTCATAAGTGCCGTCGTCGAGGGCTTGTAAGTACCCCAATCTGGATCACCCCCTTTCAAACACACGGGAAACACCGCAGACTCATCAACACAGTCTCGACGACCCCTCTCACTCAAAACCCTCTCTAAACCCCCAACCAAACCAAGGGAGGAGCCTTTGCAGGATAAAAAGGGACAAAAGGACCTTTCGGGAATTTTCAGGAAATTGGAAAAGCAATAATGGTCCGTACGGACCTCTTTGCTTTAATAATTACTGAATCTTCTTAAAGTCCACAATATTCCCTCAAATCCCGGGGAAAATGATTACCCTCATGCTTAGTTGGTCCGTACGGACCTCTTTGCATGCAAGATGGTCCGTACGGACCTTATTGCTCAGGGGACACCATAATTACAGAATATTCACCATCATCACATATTCCCTCAAATCGAGGAAAACCAAAAAACTGGATTACCAGGGAGGTCCGTACGGACCTTCTTGCACCTAATCTGGCACTATAAATAGAGGGCTCCCCCTCCTCATTTTCACACACCTCCCACTTCTCTCTTCCTCCCTAGGCCTTCTGGCTTCCCCTCTAAGTCCTTTCGAGGCATTCCCGGCCCCTTTCGGCTCCTTCCGAGGCCTTCCGAGCCCCCTCGTGGTGCTCCGAAGCCTCTCCGAGCGCTCCCGAGAAGCGCTCCTTGGCGCCCTAGAGGCACTCTCGAGGTACTCTGAGGCCCCTCGTGGTACTCCGAGGCCTTGCCTGGTCTTTCCACGGTGTCCCGGCTCTTTCCGAGTCAAACCGGCGATCCCAAACCACGCCGAAACTCTGCCCGAGTGACTCCTGCCACCACAACGCACGCCGAACCTCTGCCCGAGTGATCCCGACGATCCCCACGCACGCCGAACCTCTGCCCGAACGCAGCCTGCAACCTCAACTCACGCCGAAACTCTGTCCGCAGACAACCGGCCCCGTTCCGAAGCAATCCCGATCCGCACCGGAATGCTAATCCGACCCCAAACACAATTCCTCAGCGGAAGACAGACACGAACCAACATTGGTAAGGCTTCCTTCCATTACTATTTCAATACATTTCCATACATAGCATACAATGTAGACATCCGATACAACATGCATTTTTAAAAGCACACACACACACACAACATTTAAAGGATATTAGGGGTATCCGAAAGACTCGTTTTACGAGGCGACTCGGGTGAGCTCTAATATTCTAATATTCTCTTCCCGAGGAGTCATCTGACCTCCGAACTCAAAATCTCATCACACAAAAACAGTTTAAAAATATTATTTAAACTGATGCCCTTTTTCAATGTTTTGGGCTTAATAAAAACGGCGTGGCGACTCTACAAAACAAAAACGGCGAGACACCGCTCCAACGCGAAAGATGCCAGATGCCAGGGCGCGATTGCGCTGCCTCTCGGATCCGGGCTATTTCAGGTCCGCAGGCGTAGTGATGGGGCCCACTGATCCAGGAATCAAAGTAGTTTGCGAAAAAGAAGAGCAATCTTTTCCAACCGATTAGGTTAATAAAATACGTTTTAAGTAAATAAGAACAAATAGCTGCATGTTGCATGAGCCCTAAGCCCAAACACCTACCCTCCTTCACTCCTAAATATCTGAACCCTTGTGTCTTTCCCCCGCAGCTCCTCACAAAGCTTGGTTTCGGGCGCCGGGTCACCGTTTGATCAGTTGGGAAGAGTCAAGCGCATCGTCAGCTTCACCATTTGTTCCGACTCCGGGTTTCAGAATGTCTGCATCAACCGGTAATGATGGGGATAACATCACTCCGCCTCCCGGGACCCCTCAAACAGAACAGCAGTGGAATCAGTTAGCAGAACAGATGAGATTTCGACAGGAAGCACAGATTAATAGCCTTATGGAAGTCATCAGGAGCCATGGTTTGGCCGCCAGTCTCAATCCCGATGGCACCTTCACCGTGGAAGAAGAAGAGGATCCCAATCCCACTCTCAGTCGCCCTGATTACTCCAGGATGCCACCACCTACCTCCAATGGTACTACTACCAGAACCCATGCTCCTCGATCTTCGGGTCAGCCAGCTCCCCAGCTACAGACTACTGGATCCATGCAGCCTGACGGGGCGAACCAGTTCGCAGTTCCTCAGTGGGGACAAAATCAGTACGGAATGTCTTCTCACGGTTGGGGATATCTCGGAATGCCACAACAAATTGGGATCCCGTCTCAGTTCGGAAACGACCAAGCCGGACCTTCACAACAGCAGTTCAGAGTACCGCAGCAACAACTTGGGATGCCACCACAGTTTGGTTCGGGACAATAGTCAGGAGCCCCTCCTCAGAATGATGCCAGTTCAGCTGCTCCTGGCACAGCTCCTACAAACCCATTTCTCACTCAGGGACCAATGGGCCACCAAGCCCCTAATCCAGTTTCATCAGAATCCCTCGGACCGCAATACCCTCTCGGCTACACACCCTCGCCACAGCCTGGCATACAGTTCAACAACCAGGGACAACAGCCCGCACCTATGCCTACCTATGAATCTCAGCTCGGAAAACCAAGCTACCCGGCTACATCAGGCCTGCCTCCGCCCACTCTGCCGGTTGAAAGTCAACAAGCTGCAAGGTTCTATCCCTATGCCCAATCTCCTACTTACGCTCCCCAGGGTAATTCGGGCCAAGGACAGGTTTTTACCTACGTCCCCGGATCGGCCGTTCCATCCACCAGTCTGCCGCCAGTGGTAGCTCCTTACTCTAGCTCAGTCACTGGTCTGAATGCCATGGCTCCACCACAAGACCCTAACCTGGCCTGGTTCATGGAACAACACAAGAAAATGAAAGCGCAGATTGCTGAATTGACCGCTAAAAAGTCTGCCTTCCGGCCTACGGACCCGGATTCTATTGTTCCCCTGCCCCACAAGTTCGTGATGCCTAATCTGGACCTGTTTGATGGGACTGCATGCCCGAAAACTAATCTGGACACATATACCTTGGCAATGAAGGCCAAAGGATGCACCAATCAGCAGTTGGCTGACTATTTCAGTCTCTCCTTGAAATCCAGTGCTCTAAAATGGTTCTTCCGCTTAAAACCCGAGGCCAGGGCTACATGGGATCAGATCACCAGTGCCTTTACAGAGAAGTACAAAGCTAATTTGGAATGGGAAACAAATAGAGTTGACTTGCAGACAACCGTGCAGCGTCCCGACAAGAATGTTGGGGATTTCTACAAGCGGTGGAATCTGAAACTCAGTGAGATGGCCATCCCCCCTTCTGAGGAGGAACAGTTGGACATCTTCCAATCATGCCTGAAGTCACATCTGAGAACCTCCCTCAGTCATTTCCCGTACTCAGACTTACGAGTCATGGTTAACTCCGCAGCTAAGTTCGAAAAGGCTTACAATCAACAGCCGGCTGCTGCACCTGCTTACAGATGCAAAGCTCCTCCCTCCAACACGGTTTTGGCTCCTGCTAAAGGAAAAGAGATGATCAACTACGCAGGGCAGGAATGTAATAATGCAACTCCTTTTGCTCCCAGGAAACCAGCTGAGCCCAAGCCTCGGGTCATAAACCTCAAAGCTTCGGAATGCCTCTGAACGACATCTTTAGAGGATTGGTGAAAGAAGGCTTGCTGCGGCCTTTATAAAATTTCCAACCCAGAAATCCGAATGCTCCCGTGGATACTTCTAAGTTCTACGCTTTTCATCAGGCCCACGGACATCTAACAGATAACTGCTTTACTCTGAAAAAGGCAATCCAGGGATTGATAGAGCAAGGGAAGTTGGAAGGCCCCGAGGGGCCTAATACAGTCAAAAATCCCTTCCCGAGAAATCAAAACCAGGTGAACATGATTGAAGCCGGAGAACCTTCGCATGTCCAGGAGGATGCGGAAACTGACGAAGATCTCCAAATACCCATGGCTAACCTTGTCGAGGATCCTGAATTCGGATTCCCCCTCAGCCTTGAGGATGGTGAACAAACCAACCCTCCTTGCTCTCATGTTAGAAATTTCTTGCAAGAATACGAAGCCCGCTACTTCTCGGAGGAAGGGAAAAGCGATCTTTGAAGAGCCGGGCATTCTAGTCAAATCATGAGAAAACCATTTACACGAGATGGTTAGAGCAGTCAAGGAAAATTGAGCAAGAAAGCTTCAGACGGGCGCCTGTATTGGGGCTTATCAGCAAAGAGGCCGAAGAGCACTTGGAGTTAGTACACTTCTGCAAGTTGGCCTTGGGGGAAACCAAATATGATCCCGAAGACAGTAAAAGTGAAGAATCGGAAGAGGAGGATTGCTTCTATATCCTTCCTGGAGTCAAGTATGTGCCGCCCCCTCTCACTCTTCCCCCACAGTTTCTGGGAGGAGAAGCGGAGTCGCAATTGCCACTTCCGGCAATGGGGACATATGACAATTTCTGCGGCTACACGCACCCGTCCTCCCCTATCAGATTTAACCGGCGTTCTCTCTCAGCCGAAATCCCAGTAGTATGGGAAGATGATTCTGATGACAATAATGACGATGATGATGACGACGAAAGTGAGGAGTCAACTGAGGCCCAAGATCCGGAATCAATCTGGAACAATCAGGCCGGAAATGACATCATGGGAGCCGGACACAAAGGTTGGTTGTCAGCAAGCGACGATGAAGGACCGCCAGAAAATGCGGGTCAGATACCGATGAGGACGGATCCCCACAAAGTACTCCTCGTAAGATGCACTTGTGGTCAGTGCCCAGATACCTCAGAGGATGAAGGACAACAAAACCCACTTCCAGATCCATACATATCCAAAATCCTAGAGCACAATGTTCCCTACAAGGACCTGGTGGGAGAATGGAGAAGGTTCATTGAAGCACTGGTTGAAGAGGGAGGTTTTCAGCAACCGGAAGACGATGAATTCGTAAACGTCATCGGTTCCTTTTCTTCCTTCCCTAAAACAGACGGCATCACAACAGTAAGGTTCACTGCCGAGCCACTTGAACACACCGAGTGCATGGAGTCACTGAAAATGGTTATTGATCTAAATGTCTCCCCAGTCGCCTTCAAACCCATGGACCCACATGACGCTTTCTTAATTGCTCCTGTACCCGACAGTGGACCCCGGGTACTCCTCATTTGGACCCAGATCTACCGAGCTGTTGCATCAAACTATGAAGGGGAGCGTTGTCTATCCTTTACTTGTGGTTGCCCTGCTTGCAAGGGCGAAAGAAAGAAGATGTATGATGAGATGGAGTCTGATAGCCGTAAGATTGAGGAAACTTCGGAAGACGATTATGAAACCGAGGACATGAAAGCCATGAAATTTCCTGGGGCTGAGCACGTGGATGTCATAGAGTTCAACACTGCCTACCATGCTTTGGGGAAAGGGTTTTCGGACACCCGATCCAGGCTGATAGTTGAAGATCTGTTAGAGAGAGGGAAACTAACTCCCATCCTCCCCAATGAGAAAGTGACCATGGTCAGATCAAATCCGCCCCGAAACAAAGTAACAATCCTTGTCAGGGTTACCCAAGAAGAGGTCACCTTCCCCGAATGTATTTCAGCTCTCAGAGAAGTCTGGAAAACGGCATGATACGATGCTCCTCCCACGAGAATGCTATGATCGTCTCCAGCTCTGAGTATTACAGAAAGGAACCAGAGTGGCTGCACTATACCGGAGATGAAATCGAAAAGCCGTCGAGCCCCGAGAATAGCAATTCCTGTTGTATGATAACTATGGACAAGGCAAGCTATGAAGGCAAATCGGAGGATGCCCTAGCTCTGTGGGCCATCCAGGGGACAGTGACACAACCCCAGGTTCAGAAGCCTGTAACATGGGAAGCAGTTTTAAAAGGCGCCCGGGGAAGGAGCGATGCGGCTCAAGCTCAGCCCCTCACTGTTGCTAGACTCCGTCAGAACCAGTGGCCGATAGCCAAAAAGGCTCCCCTGTTGACCTTGGCAGCATTGAAGAAATCTAGTCAATAAGCAACTGATGAGGAAGTCAACCTGTTGACCCGATCCGGGCAGATCTATTAGGGGAACCCCAAGACAGATAAGAAGGTAGCAGATCAAGCACCAAGGGAAGACCGTCTCCCCTATGCCAAGACAGCCGAAACTCCTGACCTTGAGAAGGAGGATCCCGTGCTCACCCTGCTGAAACAAACTCAGGCCAACATCTCTTTGTGGTCCCTGCTTACCTCATCGTACCCCCACAAGCTAAAGCTGGAAGAAAGCCTAGCCCGCGCGCTAGTCCCTATTGATGCTACTTGATAAGTGACTATTATATAGTCATTTATCCCATTATTTATTAATCATTTTCTTAGTTTTTAGTATCATTTAGTTTGCATTTAGGTTATTTTAGCTTCTTTTATCATATATCTTCGATTTTATGCTTTTGGTAGATTTTATACTCTTAGACAGGTTTTAGAGTCAAATTATGATCAAATTGGAGCCTTGGAAATAATCAAGTGTCAAAGCCATGGAGGGACAACATCGAAATAAGCATAAAGGCCAAAATTCAGTCGGAGCGGCCGTGCAGCCTAGAGCGGAGCGGCCGTGCAAAGTGTCAAAACTCAAATTCAAATCTGGCGCCAAGGGGTGCACGGCCGTGCAGTTCCCTTGACTCGGCCGTGCAGTCGCTGTACCTGTTCCAAAAAGGCACCTTTTGGAGGCATCACTTTGAAGAGTCCCAACCTTTAGCATAGATGTCTATATAAAGAAGCCTTTGTACTCAGTTTAGAACATCCAGAAAATACGAAAATGTTCATAATACACATTTAGAAAGGATCATATCATACTTAGATTTTATAGCAAAATTACTTTAGCAATTTATACACGATGTTCAAAGTTTATCAAGGATCCGTGACAAATCTTGTGTACTCTTGAAGATTGTGAATGAAGATTATTTCCAGACATTGTCTCTCTTATTATGAATAAGTATTTCTTTCCTTATCTTTATTTCTTTACTTACTTCCTTTTATTATTTCAATGGTTTGAGTAATCCTCCATTTCTCGGAGTTGGAAACTCATTTACTTATATTCATTGCTTCTTCTACATGTCATTTCAATTCTCTTCTTGTAAATCTTAATGCTTGCAATTAGGGAGACGTCTTTAATTGTATAACCTCAGTTGATCAAATGAAAAACATTGATTAGCGGAACTCTAAGAATTGAACTAGGTCGATAAATTACACAAAGAGATTTAAAGACCTAGGGATGATCCTTTAGTGGAAAATACGTGAGATTATAGACTTAATTGGTATTTTTGATTTATTTGGTACCCTCGAGAGGTGAGTCGGATTTCCCGCGTGACGAACGGGATTACACTAAGCCGAACCCTCGAGAGAAAGGCCGGTGGGTCTTAAAATACATGTGCTAGTTAGCACAACTTAGCGTATCATCCTTGACTTGGCACTTTCATCTTAAAACAATTTCTTCATATTATTCTTGAATTGCTTGCAAATATGAATACGTTTATATTTGTGGAACCCTAGTCAATTGAGAGAAGTACCTAGCGGAGAATTTCGATTGACGGAACCATATGAAGGAACTAGGTTTCATTGATCAGGAGCGTAGTTCAACGGCCTAGGGGTGTTCTTTGAATGGAAAGTACGTTGACTTTTGATCTTAATGGATTCTTTCTAATTATGGTCAGCTAGAGATAAGCCGGAATGCCCGTTTGTGACAGGGCGGGAGCACCATAAACGGAAATCTCAAACAGTTAGGACATAATTAGTAAAGAATACAACGCTACTGTCCTAACCAGAAGTAGTGTAAGCCTAATGTACCATCCTTGTTATTTTGATAAAAGCCTTTATTTAAAGAATATTTATTTGTTTTCAATCCCGAGAATGCTATCATTATATGTTAGAGTAGTTTCTGTATTTTCCTAGTATTTTCTCTTATAAATTCCTATCTCTCCCCCAATCATTTTATCCATATATTTTTATAAAGACAAATATCATCCCAAAGTAAATCCTGTCTCTGTGAGATCGACTCGTACTTGCACCCGCTATATTACAATAGCCCGTGCGCTTGCGGATATAAATAAATCGTTAGGTTTCGACTGAACAAGTTTTTGGCGCCGTTGCCGGGGACAACGGTTTACTTTTTGATATTTATCTTTATTATTTATATTTATATTTTTATTGTTTATTATTATGTACTAACTCTATTTTGTAGATATTTGAAAAAAAAATGATGAACAAGATATGCAAGCCGTGCACTTTGCAACGCATACGAATATGAAGTCGACCATATTTCGTATCAACCCTCTCTAAAAAGCACCATCTTTTGTAAGTTCATCTTTCATTTCCTCCACCCCCATCTTTGACTTGTTTTTCATATTGTCCTTGAAACATTGAGGACAATGTTAATTTCAAGTGTGGGGGAGGATTCCTCGTATCCGTTTTTTATTTTATTTTCATTTACATACTATTTTTCTTTGAAAAAAAAAATTTTGAAAAAAAAATAAATAAATAAATAAAAAAAAATCCCTATGATTGCTCATTTTTATGCTTGCGTATTGCCTTAGATAATATATTTCCTTCCCTTCTCTTATTTTTATATAATCTTTGAATCATTAGGAAAGAACTTGGGGATACTTTCTAGGAAGTAATTAAGGCATCATAAATCAATATAGCATTATATAGGATTTCGTAAAGGAAAGCATACTTAGAATTTTTGAAATTTTCCGATCATCTTGAGCTTTTGGTTGTTTTAAAAGT
This sequence comes from Adenophora triphylla var. japonica, assembly GCA_022495995.1. NCBI lineage: Eukaryota > Viridiplantae > Streptophyta > Magnoliopsida > Asterales > Campanulaceae > Adenophora > Adenophora triphylla. The sequence goes on along the minus strand of JAFEMH010001410.1, from coordinate 361,151 downwards.
TTTTGAAGACTTATGAATTGTTTCTTCAAAAGTGTACATTCTAAATTTTTGATTTTTTTCCTTTTTAGGAATATTCATAGGTGTTTTGCATCTTTTTGAATCACAACCCCTCATGAAAATCCATCTTTCCATTTCCACTAATCGAATCAAGGCTAGGCACTTTATCTTATTAAAAAAAGAGTGACTTAGTCACCAAGCCTTAAAAGCAAAAATAAATTTATTACTTCCTGAGTAACTCGGGGCACGGCGTTCGCTGCGACGATGCTTCCTTGCCAAATGGAAGTAATATCCAAAGTATTCTTGATCTAAGTATTAGGAACATGGGGTTCGCAGCCACAATGTCTCCTACTTGAAAGGATCGAAAATTACTTAAGGTCTTTTGCAAAAAATTAACACGTACAAAAGAAAGATAAAGTTGTTTAAAGCCTTGATAAGATTTTCCACTATCATCATCCATCTCCATCCTTGTGATTCAAAAGTATATGTCAAATCCTTGAATACTTCTAACTTGTGAATAAAATGATCATTATTTTGTACACTTTCAAGCAATAATATTTTTCACAAAAACACTCTTGAAAAGTAAAAGTATCTTTATATGCCAAGCTTGTGATCCAAAAGTTCATCTTTTCTATATTATGCTTTGCTTCATCAAATCTCATTTATGTTATAATGATTTATTGTTTTCCAAGATTACTCTCTTAAAAATCTTCCTAAATCTCTTTCTAAATAATCTAAGGTTATAAAAAGTTTGGGAAGATAAAAGAAAGACAAAATCTTCATGGCAATAAGGCTTGCAACATTTATGGAAGATCCAACTGTATGTTTTTATCATTTGCAAATTTTCTCCCTCTCCATCTTCTTTTTTTTCCTAGACTTGCTTGAGGACAAGCAAGGTTTAAGTGTGGGGGAGTTTGATAAGTGACTATTATATAGTCATTTATCCCATTATTTATTAATCATTTTCTTAGTTTTTAGTATCATTTAGTTTGCATTTAGGTTATTTTAGCTTCTTTTATCAATATCTTCGATTTTATGCTTTTGCTAGATTTTATACTCTTAGACAGGTTTTAGAGTCAAATTATGATCAAATTGGAGCCTTGGAAATAATCAAGTGTCAAAGCCATGGAGGGACAACATCGAAATAAGCATAAAGGCCAAAATTCAGTCGGAGCGGCCGTGCAGCCTAGAGCGGAGCGGCCGTGCAAAGTGTCAAAACTCAAATTCAAATCTGGCGCCAAGGGGTGCACGGCCGTGCAGTTCCCTTGACTCGGCCGTGCAATCGCTGTACCTGTTCCAAAAAGTCACCTTTTGGAGGCACCACTTTGAAGAGTCCCAACCTTTAGCATAGATGTCTATATAAAGAAGCCTTTGTACTCAGTTTAGAACATCCAGAAAATCCGAAAATGTTCATAATACACATTTAGAAAGGATCATATCATACTTAGATTTTATAGCAAAATTACTTTAGCAATTTATACACGATGTTCAAAGTTTATCAAGGATCCGTGACAAATCTTGTGTACTCTTGAAGATTGTGAATGAAGATTATTTCCAGCCATTGTCTCTCTTATTATGAATAAGTATTTCTTTCCTTATCTTTATTTCTTTACTTACTTCCTTTTATTTCTTGTGTACTCTTGAAGATTGTGGACAGCCATTGTCTCTCTTATTATGAATAAGTATTTCGGAATGCCCGTTTGTGACAGGGCGGGAGCACCATAAACGGAAATCTCAAACAGTTAGGACATAATTAGTAAAGAATACAACGCTACTGTCCTAACCAGAAGTAGTGTAAGCCTAATGTACCATCCTTGTTATTTTGATAAAAGCCTTTATTTAAAGCATATTTATTTCTTTTCAATCCCGAGAATGCTATCATTATATGTTAGAGTATTTTCTGTATTTTCCTAGTATTTTCTCTTATAAATTCCTATCTCTCCCCCAATCATTTTATCCATATATTTTTATAAAGACAAATATCATCCCAAAGTAAACCCTGTCTCTCTGGGATCGACTCGTACTTGCACCCGCTATATTACAATAGCCCGTGCGCTTGCGGATATAAATAAACCGTTAGGTTTCGACCAAACACTACTCCTGATGATGTAGTGCAGTTGATTGGGAACATTCACTATGGGAATATAATCACTTTCACAGACCTCGACCTCCCTCAGTTCGAAGCTGATCATAACGAGCACCTCTTCATCACAGTCCAGCTGGATGAACGGCGTCTTCCCCGAGTTTTGGTTGACAATGGGTCCGGGATGAATATCCTCCCGGCTAAGATCATGAGTCTGGTTGGCATCAAATCCACAGATTTAAAGCCTTCTTCCCTCACAGTCAAAGCTTACGACTCTACATCCCGCACAGTACTTGGGGTTGCTACTTTGGCCCTCTGGTTTGGCAAGAAGATGATACCTGTGGAATTCCAGGTTATTGACATCCCGATCACCTTTAATGCCCTGCTGGGAAGACCTTGGCTGCATCAAGTTAAAGGGGTTGCCTCGAGCCTCCATCAGTGTGTGAAGTTTGTCTCAGATGGGGATTTGACAACCATTTATGGAGACCTAGTCACTTTGGAGGGCACTGATATGGGCGGGATACCTATTCTGGAGATCAAACATGACGAGGAAGGTCTCATGCTAACAGGCTTCACGGTTGAGCCTCCCAAAGCCCAAGTTTGTAACATAGATCTGACGATCACTCGGGACAAGATCCCTCCAGTCTTGAAGATGATGAGAAGAATGAGCTACCTGCCCGGTCTCGGTCTGGGGAAGCATCAGCAAGGAACTCACAAGGTTATTGAGATGAAGGGACAGAAAACTCGCCACGGCCTGGGATATGAGGCCACCTCGGTGGACACCGCGACAGAAAAAGAAATTGCCCGGAAAAGGGAAGAAGCTGCCACAGGAAGGGTCCCGGTCAACGACCCTAAATCTCTCCCTTTCAGTCCTAATTTGGGTGACTACTTCGTGAAAGGCCATAGTCAAAGAACCTACAGAGGGATGGCTGAAGCTACAAGATGACCTCAGAAAGTCCAGGGGAAACAAAGCCAACCCAGTCCGTAGGATGTTTGCGGACCTACCCAAGATACCTGGGGCTACCACCACCATGGAGAGTGAGTATACTTTCAGAGGCGTTCCAAGCCTAGTAGAGCAGTTCGAGAAGCTTGCCACTGTGGTCCCGACTGTCCAAGAAAGCCCAAAGCCTGAGTTCGAGCTGACAATGCCGAAAGCCAAAGCCACAGAAGTCTTTTCAGATGATTGGGATGGTCCGATTATGCAGCAGTTATTCGGAGAAGAGGTTCAGATGCCAGACCTGATTGATTTCGGTTCAGTCAAAGAGATGATAGCAATGATTGAGAAAGGAGAACAGCGCAAATCCCGAGTCATGAGGCCCCTGACAGCAATGCCATTGAAGAATTGGGAAACTCTCTCAGGCCCGTCCGCGACCAAGGAGGAAATGATCACAAAGCTTGGATTGGTTCCCCGTCCCCTTGTGTCAACCTGTGTAAAAGTCCTCCGAGTCTCTCATTATTGAGTTCAAGTCTCTTGAGTCGTCCGTTGGCCTTACGCCTGAAGACTACGAGGTTGTAGCAAACGCTGTATTCCCTTTCGTTCTCAATGAAATGATGAACCTTTCTGAGTATCTCTTGATTGCCACTTTAACTAATGATGAAATAACTAATAAAAAAAAAAAAAACAGTTAATTATGATTCACTAGATAAAGAAGCTGACACATTAAATGAACAATATATTAAAGAAATCTTTAAGCAGGTTGTTCAGAAAGAGGAAAATCGAGCCCAAGCTGCCGAAGAGGTTTTGACAAGTGTGAATTTGGGAACTGCAGAAGAGCCTAAAGAGACGCAGATTGGTAGTTTCTTTGAAGGGACTGAAAAGATGCCCTGAGAATTCACAGACATGTTTCCGCAGTCCTATAAAGACATGCCCGGATACCGCTCGATCCGAAAGCCAAAGAGAACATCATATGCAGATACGGGTTACCGGCCGAAATCATTTCAGATAATGGATCCCACTTTGAGGGGAATGCGACAGACTGCTGGCAGAATTCAGAATAACCCGTCACAAGTCATCTCCCTAAAGGCCCCAAACTAACGGAGCCGTTGAAGCAGCAAACAAGACCTTGGAAAACATCATTCGGAAAATGGCTGTCCGGGGCAGAGATTGGCCTGACAAGATTCACCTTGCTCTCTGGGGATACAGAACATCCGTCAGAACGGCAACCGGGGAAACACCATTTGCTCTTACCTACGGAATGGAAGTCGTACTCCCAGTCGAGCTAGAAATCCCCTCACTTCGTGTGCTATTGGAAAGTCAGATCAACGAGGTCGAATGGCTCCAGAGTCGCCATGATTAATTGGCCCTACTAGGCAGCCGGAAACGGTTCGGTCTAAAACACAAATAAAAGTCATACTTTGTTATCAATACATTGATCAAGCCATGAAGGCGTTTCGAAAAACTCTGAAGCAATTCACATATTCATTACAGTTAAAAACTTTTTGATGAGTCTAAGCTCGGTTCACTCCTACGACTTACAACCTGCTAAAAGAAACTAAGATACATAATAACTAATGTGTCTGCTACGACAAGAAAGGGATACTCGAAAACCTAAATTCACTCCAAGCCACTCGTACTGGCTTCTCCCCTCTTCTTTCCTCCCCTTCGGGTCTTCTTCCGCTGCACGGGAAAAATGTCAGTCTTCCTCCTACCAAGCTCTGGTGTAGGGACATGATCTATCAAACCAGCGCCTGTCAGGGCCTTAGTAGACCTAGCCTCGTCTCTCATCTCCTACAGTCGAGCCGGTAACATAGGAATCCGCCCTTCCTGTCTCTTGACATAAGACTCGTAGTCTGTCACGGCATCCCCGCTCCTATCATAAGGGTTGGCCCTCGCCTCAGCCCTCCTCTTCTCAGAAACCATCATGTCTTCCACACCAACAATGGCCTCACACCGTCTCAAAATAGCCACCTGAGTCTACCCCAAATGCCTCTCATACCAATCCAAGTACCAAGTGGTCAAAAATACATGCCCCAGATGCTTGAGGATAACCCTAGGAGGAAAGACGTCATACCTCCATGCTCGGGAAAGAAATGGGAATACTGAAGGATCATCCATCGAAGCAGAAGCCACCACCCTGGTAGCTATATCCTCAAAATCCTCCAAAGGAGTCTGCTCCAAGCCAAACTGCCGCCGAACCAGAGCTGGAATATAAAAACTGGACTGAGAAAGCCCCGGAAGCATAATCACATGAGAACCATCCTGAAGCACTCTCTGAATCTCTACCCGCCAATGAGGTACCAACCATCTGATATCCGTAATCTGGCGACAAGCCATCCAATACTCCCATGAGCCCTGATCATCGAGGTCCACAGTAACCCCTCTCCTGGCAAAAGTCCAAGGTTTGACTGCGTTAGAAGTTTCGTGAAGGACCCCCAGGCGCTCCATCAGCCACATAGTCAAGAGAAACGGGTTGCCCCCGTGCATATACCGCCTCCCGGTAGCCAACCTGTCAAGGGCATGAAGGGTCTCTCCCAGGATCAAGGGCACAACATCCCGGCCCAAACGGCAGTGTACAACCACATCCAGCAAAGCCCGAAATTCTTCAACAGTCGGGACCATTTCATTGTAAGAAAAGCAAAAGACATGCCTTCTAGTATCCCAAAATGAAGAAGAAGCCCTCAAGAGATCATAGTCCGGAACCAATTCTTTGAGAGACCACAAGCATTTTATCTTGTACCTTTCTTCAAAGAATGATCTTCTCTCGTGCATAATCTCCCTACACCACTCCTTGAACTTTTCAGAGAACAACATTTGCCTTTCTTTGGACAATTTTGGAGAATTTTTGGTCATTTCCATGGCTTTTCTCTCTTCTCTCCCGAAATTCCAGTGAGTTTGAACTGGAGAAGATGAAGTTTCAATGATATTTATGGTCCAAACCAGATCCAACCACCGAAATAAATGAAACCTGCCAGAATTCGACCCTGTCCGCGCGGACATGTTTGTCACCACAAGAAAAAAATCTGCAGCAGTTTAGCCGCACCACATGAGGAATATTTCGTCCGGTCCGCTCGAAACCTGTGCAAAGCCTGTCCAAACAGTTCATATACCAAACATTCACACCCTTGCCAAAAAACCGAGCTCATGCAACATACACATGCATAATAAAAAAAAAGTAGATAACAGTAATCCTAGATCATTACATTCCAAAAAAAAGGGAAAAACAAAAAAAAGTGTGTATGAAAAATAAAACTGTATCTGTCAAAATAAGTACAGTCCCTGAATCAACCAAAAATTATTAATCAGAATCCTCAGTGGCTGGCGCTTTCCCCCGGTCCCTCTTGCGACTCGGACCCGCCTCCTCAGTAGCCATGAATATCTCAGGCTCGGGATCGTCATCCTCGTCTCCAGAGAGAGGCTCGCCTGGATCAACCGGTACGCCACGATAAGGCAAGCCGAGATCCGCAAAGAAGTCATATCCGAACGTGAACGCGTCGGATCCATGGATATGATAAGATGATCCACCGTGGCGCCAAACATGCCCCTGTCCATGCAAATCCCCGAGAATGACGTGGTCCGGAGGCAGCTCCATGCCGGGATCTATGAGAGGAGAAAGAGGAGTCTCGGTAGAATGCTCCGAAGGAATAGGGGAAGTCTCCCGCTCTACAGGCGCCGGCGTGCATGTCTCGCTACGCCTCGAGCAGCCCTACAAGCAACCATCCTCCTGAGGAACCTCTTGGCCCTAATCACCTGCTTCGTCAGCTTCTCCACCACCACGGCCGGGAACTGCACGGAAACAAAAGCGTCAGAAATAATTGATGCGAAAAATGATGATGCGAAAGAAAAGAAGGAGAGACAGAAGCAGTAAAAGGCCATACCTTCATATCCGGACGAGGACGGAAAGCTCGTGGAACCCGATCAGGGATAGGGATCTGTACTCTCAGTCTCTGACCCCATCCTGGACATACGAAATGTCCGATCGAGGGTACCGCACAACCCCCAACCCCTCTCTCTCAAGAACCTGGGGCATCCTCAACCTCCTCAAGATAAATCGTGAATAATCCTCGCTCGCCACAAACCTCGAGAAGTGCACGCCACCTCGATAGTCGCCCCAGGTCTCCGAGTTCTCAGTCGGATGCATCATGTCAGCAGGAGGCTCCATCGGTGCCATCAAAGGCTCACCCTTGCCATGTTGGCGCGTCACTCTCTCCCCCAAGTAATATGCGTTACAGGTCAAACCCCTCAAAATCCTCCGCTCCACAGTCCACCTCTGCGCACCCTTCAGCTGCTCCACCTCGAAGCGGCCCCAGGGGTAGAACCTCATCCCCTCATCCGTCTCAGCTCTTACCAAAGGCAGGCAATCCTTGTACTTGAGGGTCGTGCGCCCCCTGGAACCTATCTTCTCCCGAGCATGCTTAGTCCAGGAGAGCATAGCCGGATATGCCCCGATGTGCTCCGCCGGCTGCCGCCACATCGTGACATGAAAGAACTCCAGAGCCCATACCTGCGAAAGGAAAAGATCACATCAATCAAGTGCGGAAAGAAACAATGCGTGCTTAAAGAAAAGAGAAAAAGCAAAAGCTTATACCTCCAGAGGGAACTCAAAGCACGTCAGGGAGCTGACAGCCTTTCGGCTATACCGATCCAGAGCAAAATATAGCTCTGCCAGCCCGGCCTCCCCCCAAGATACCTCTCCAGCCATCTCCACGTCAGCCAACGTCTGCAGCAGGGCAAATACCGCCGTCCCCTCGGCGTGTCCAAAAAGTGTGCTCGAAAAAGCGAACCACAGAAAAGCCCTAGCAATCTGCACCGCAGCCACTCTCTCATCCCCAGCCTCATAATTCTCAATGCTCTCCACGATCTTCCCGTGGACCACAGCGTACTCCATCCCCATCCCCTTTTTGGGAATGGGGGTAAAACCTAGAAGATCCTGTAGCTCCCGGTCACTGTAACCATCTCTCCACTCAATGCTCCGTCCTTTAAAGGACAGGCCCGTGATCGCAGCATAATCGGAAGGTGTGACCGTAGCCTCGCCCCAGAAGAAATGGAATGTGTGGGTCACGTCCCACCAGTGCTGTGCCAAAGCAAAAATCAGGCCCTTACTCTTGGGGAACTTGAGCAACCCCCTCAGACACTCGATGAACTCATACAACCCGGTCTCAATAACGATCTGCCTCGGACTCATCAAACCTCCTCTACCCAAGACTGGAAGCCGATCCCACAGGCCGATCACAGCCTCCACTGATCCCCGAGTCTTCAGCTTATTCAGCTGCTCCGTCACAAAACGATCTCCACCCTGCAATTGAAAGAAAAACAAAAAAAAATGTGTCAAAAAAAAAAAGAAGAGAAAAAATTGCATTTGCATTTAAAAGCATACTCATGCATCATAGACATAAAGCTTTGAAAAAATTCGGCAGCATAACGGCATATAATGGACTCAGCCCCATTTTTCTCACACAAAAGAAAAGTTTTTCAACAATCACCATTCATCATTCATGCGTGCATAAAGAGACATGTCAATAACATTGAGTCAACGGAAGCTAAACTCCGTCCCATTTTTCATAAAACAACATACAGAAACAATTCTCCATATTCACACATTCATTCAACGGAAGCAAAAATCCGTCCTATTTTTCACAAAAAATCATATTTTCACAAAAAAACATGCACGCATGCATTCATATCATTCATGGAAGCATCATATCATTGCAAAAATCCTACAAGCAACAAAAAAAAAGAGGTCCGTCCCGGATTCGGACAAATTTTCGTCATCTCATATTTCAAAAAAAAAAAAAATCACAAAAATTCAAATTCAAGCAAAAACCGACAAAGAAAATGGAGAGATTCGAAGTATACCGTGTGAAGACTCAGAACAGTGGACCAATGTTGCCACGCATCGGGATATGGCTCCTCCGCAATCGATTGCGAAAGTGAGTAATGCCTCCTCATCCTCACAAGTTCTAATCGCCTCTCCGCGACCGGGCCGCGTCCTTGGCCTTGAATGGCAACTCCCCCGTGTTCCATTGCTCGAAAAATCAAAGAAAATGGAAGAATTTCGAAGCTTTTTGGGCCAAAAATGGCTTCTCTCTCGATTTTCTCTCTCTTCTCTCGTAAAAACTGGAAAAATGGTGAGGAAGAAGGAGAAGGGCGGCGGCCCTCTTTTCAAAACCTGTCTGGACTTCGTTCTAATCCGCGCGGATGGAATTGAAGGGCCAAAAAGACTATTTTGCCCTTTAAAATTCCAGGACTCTGCAGTTTAGTCCTAAACTTAACGGAGGATAACCAAAGTCTACCTAGGTTAGTCCCCTTCCAAAAGAACTTCACGGCAGTAAAACGTAAGTCCGATTTCATCAACGAAAGTTAACGGAATCCCGTTTCTTTCCTCAATTTCATCCCCGGCAGTAAAACGTAAGTCCGATTTCATCAACGAAAGTTAACGGAATCCCGTTTCTTTCCTCAATTTCATCCACGGTAGTAAAATGCAAGTCCGATTTCTTCAACAAAAGTTAACGGAATCCCGTTTCTTTCCTCAACTTCATCCCCGGCCGTAAAACGTATGCCCGATTTCATCAACGAAAGATAACGAAATCCCATTTCTTTCCTCATTATCATCAACGGCAGTAAAACGTAAGTCCGATTTCTTCAACAAAAGTTAACGGAATCCCGTTCCCAGCAGCTTTCGAACTACGATTGGCTTGATTCCTCTTAAGGATACGTAGGTAGCCTACCATAGGTCCAGCCACTCGACCAAAACGGTCATCCCCATTCCCGGCAGCAAACGTAAGACCGGCCCCTTCAAATGAAGTCCACCAAGGACCATCAATCCCAAATCATCAAGGTCCGAGGCACCTAAAACGCCATCACCAAAGGTTCGAGGCACCTAAAACGCCATCATCACCACCAAAGGTTCGAGGCACCTAAAACGCCATCACCAAAGGTCTGAGGCACCTAAAATGCCATCTTCAAGGTTTGAGGCACCTAAAATGCCATCACCAAAGGTTTGAGGCACCTAAAACGCCATCACCAAAGGTCTGAGGCACCTAAAATGCCATCTTCAAGGTCCGAGGCACCTAAAACGCCATCATTACCAGGTTGACGCCTCAAAATAGTCATTCCAGGGTCAACATCGAAAGACCCGAACTACGACTGGCTTGATTCCTCTTAAGGATACGTAGGTAGCCTATCATTAGGTTCAGCCATCAGACCAAAATGGTCATCCCTTTCCCCAGCAGTGCGGATATACAACTCTAGCCATCAGACCAAAATGGTCACGTCCTATCCCCAGCAGAGTTTCTTTCAGCAATCGACTGCAGAACTCGCACATCAGGTTGACATCCTAAAATAGTCATTCCAGGGTCAAAGACCCGAACTACGGCCGGCTTGATTCCCATTCGGGATATGTAGGTAGCCTACCATAGGTCCAGCCACTCGACCACTTGGGTAAACCCTTTTCATCCTGTCAAATATGGAGCCTTACTCTTATCGACGACCCCTCTTCCTCCGAAAGCGCCGTCGCCGAGGGGCTACTGTAAGTGCTCCAATTTGAGTTGTTAGCATTTTCGTTAGAAAATTAACGAAAGCCCTAACATCCCTAACATTTCTAACAATTCCTAACTTTTCTAACAAAGCAAGGGTAAATTAGGAATTGCTATTTAGAGATAAACAAGGGAAAGAATCTTACAAAATGTAAAAAAATGTAAAAACCCGAAATGGGTAAGCTGTAAAACACAGCTGTTTGAATATTTTGAAAAATATTCCTCTTGTCCAAAGCCTGCAGCAGCATTTAATGAACAGTGCACGCTGAAGGACTAATCCACGCGGATATCTTTGTAATTTCCAGAGGCCTATAAATTGAGCCCCTCAGTCTCAGAAAAACCATGAACAACTCACTCACAGCAAGCACCTTGGCGAAAATACTAGAGAAAACAGTGGGAATTCCTTGAATTGCCACCTTTTTCTTTGATTATTTTCCCAAATTACACTCACTAAACACTCTCAAATTCAAGTCTCATACACAAACACAAGGAAGATAGGATACCACCATTGGTAAACCCTCCTTCTCCTTACCTTAAACCTCCCTCATCCATGCATGCATCTCACATTTCAAAGATGTAACTTGTTTGTTGTCCATCCCTTGCCCTAGATCCAAGAGGATCACCATGGAAGCTCATCTCCATGGATGATCTTCTACAAGGATCAACATTCCTTTCAAATTGTTTTTACTTACTTGAAAACCTTTTCTTAACCTAAAAATCAATTTTCATACATAAAATCTTGATTTCAAGTTAAATCTCCCCTTCCCAAGCAAATGAAGTGCTTTAAGTCCTAATGTACCCTAAGGATGGCTTGATATAGTAGATCACCACTAAACATGTTTAGTGATCACTAATCAAAGCCTAAGGAAATGTGGACAAAGCATGGATGCAAACCCCTTTTAAATCACATTTTCCCTCTTAGAATGTTGCTGTCCAGTAGCCTTTCTCTAAGACCTCTGTCCATTGTCTAATTTTTTGGACACAGAAAAACTTGGAATTTGGTGTTGACTACAAATTTCTTTTTGTAGCCAACATCCATAGGATTCCAGACATATTTTTAATTTATTTTTTGCGTGAGTCTAACTCCCTTTTTCAAATTATTTTCCAAAAGTCAGTTTAGCAGTCTCTGGAAATCCAGATTTCACATCTGTGATTTCCATAAGGTTTTGGTCCATCAAATCATATCCAATCATAAAAATATTTTTCAGTCACCTTATTTAAGATGTTTTGAACAACTTTCATTCTCTGACTTTCCTCAGATTCTGAAGTTTTAAAGCTCTTAAATCAATTTCAAAATCAAGTGTCCACTGCCTTTTTCATTTTGGCAGAATTGATTTTCAACTTCAAGGAGTCTTTTGAGTACCAAAACTCAACCCTAAAATCATACCAAAAATCATGGGACTTGTTTAATGTCTTACAAAGAGTTCTCAATTTTTAGTTTTCTCAGTTTGCATTTATTTTAAACAAATCACACACACACACACACACACACACACACACACACACAAATGGTTTCAAATTAGGAAGACTCGTTTTACGAAGCATTTCGGGTGAACCCTAACGTTCTTCCCGGAGTGTAACGTGACCTCCGAACCCAAATCTCTAATTTCGGGCATTTTTCAAAGTTTTGGCCCTTAAAATAAAAATGGCATGGCGACTCCCGTTTTGTTGATTTTCAAAAAGAAAAATCGCGGTGGCATCATCACATATAGGCTTTGAGCCAAAAGTCTACTTTGGGTTGACGTCCAACTTCTATTCCTTACCTGACAGCGAGCGCAACTTGATGTTCTTTTTCGTTTCAAATTCAAGGGCAATGGATTGCTTCTTACGCTACCTATGCTTCTGACTCTTAGTAGGAAAGGCTAGGAAAGCCTCATTTTTCTTAAGAAAGATGACGCCTGGATGTCTTCAATATGATTTGCTTCCCCCTCTGTTCTCATTGTTAGTTTGTCCTCAACTCAATTAGCGAAGAGATTGCTTGGCTTTCAAAGCGATTAATTACCAGTGAATTGCAGAAAGAAGTATATCAGACAAAAATCTATCAAATAATATTTGCACATTAGTATAGAATATTAACATATTAGTATAGAAATATTTGCAAAAAAAATGTGCAACTATTATAAAATTCCTCGTTCGGTAGCACATTAGGTAACACAGAGGTCCAGTGATAACACTTGTAGTAACACACAAGTTTACACTAACAATATTCCCCTCATTTGTGCATTTCTTTCACAAACTCCTAAGTGCTGGTACCTTCAAAACTTTGTTAGCCACAAACAATATAACTAAGCATCACCTCAAAGATTAACTCCCCCTTAATCATGGAGTCAACTGAAAAAATAAGGTTTATTAAAGAAACCAATTATTTATAACAAATTGATTAAAAACCAAGTTTTAAAAACTAGTAAGAAACCATAGTTTTAACAAAAATCATAAACATTATCCAAACTAATAAAACCACCACCTAGAGTATTAAACAAATCTAGAGTTTAAAAACACCCAAAATACGAATTGTTTAACAAACCACAAAATGAATCAATGTTCAACTTCAACAATGAAAGGCAACAACCAAAAAGTGGCAACATCAACCTTCAGAAAGTAGCAACATCAACCTTCATCTTCATGCTCCTCTTCTTCTTCTTGTTCTTCATCCTATCCGGCATCCTCAGTAGTAACATCAACCGCAACACTTGGACCAGCACTATCTCCGCCTGTTTGGGAAGAAATTTGATTGATTAAATATATAGTATCATCCTTGAGCTTAGTCCATCCATTTACCAACTCCCCATTAGTGGCCACCTGTTTATGCAGAAAGCCAAGAACAGTAGATTTGGGAAATGTTGTAGTAGTGTTACCCAACATAGTAAACACATTTGCTAGCATACTAGCTGCATCTGTACCTAAGAAGTCACCTGGAGTAACACTAGGAATAACATTACGAAGAACACCAGAAGTAACACCTTGCCTTATTTGCACAACACCGGTCTCAACATCTTTAGAATTGTCCCACGGAAGATCACCTGTATACCTTATACCCCTTTTCTTTAATTGAGGATCAACCGTGTAATAATCTAGTTCAGTGGTGTATGCATCTGAAGCCCCTATAGGAAGGGATTGAGACACCAACACTTGGAAAATCAGAGAAAGATAAGGGAAAAATGCACTTTTGTCCTTCCTACCCCACAAGCCAAGTGTTTAAACACCAATCTCCCAAGATTCAACGTTTGTTTTTCCCCAATTTATACAAAACTCTAGCTTGCTCTAGAGTAACATATTGCTCATTTGTAGTGGAAAGCCAATTGTAGATGCATAATTTGTGCGAAATAGAGTAGAGGGATGTAAGGCGAGAGGTGAGGAAGTGTTCATTAGGTTAGGAAGGCCACTCTTGCACCACATTGTTGGAGATAAATTTTGCAATCACATCCCTATGTGCATAGATACTATCATCATCATGGTTGGGTAAGCCTAGAACTTTGTTAATCAAGGCAGGAGTAAATGAATAAACACTTCTCCTCACAAACACTCTACCATGTTGATTTGAACTCTCATTAGCTAAGTTAGGATGTCGATTGGCAAAGAAGTTCCTCACCGCACTTTCAACAAATTTTGTGGGATGCAAGTTTTATTTCAAGAACTTTCTATCCTCCAAAAACTAAAACACCCCATGCTTTTTCAAGTCTACCTCATCAATGTGTTTTTCTTTCAAAATCTTCTTACTTGAATGCTTAAGCCAAAATTCCATATTTTCATTTTTATAAAATTCCAACGCAAAGAAGGGTTTTGGAAAAGCATCATCATCATTAAAACTTCTCTCATGTTCATTGTCAGAAGATTTTGAAAGGTCTAATGATCTAGCACTATCCTTAAGTAATTTGGAAGAGATACAAGAAGGAACATATGTTACGTTAGGTGTTACCGGTTTACATGTAACACGAGTTGCAGCCACCTGTTTTCATTAGGCCTTGTGATTTCTTCTCTGCACAACAACCAATGGTTCATCCTTATCAAGCACCCAATCTTCAAAAGTCTCCTCAGATTGACCTTTTTCAACCTCCACATTGTAATTCTCATCTGAAGCATGAGCTAAGGATAGACTAAATGAGTCTTCAGTGACATTCACAGTATCATAAGGAGTATTTGATGTGCCTTTGTTCCTCATTGCACTGATCCTACTAGAGGACCTCTTCTTGGTAGCTTGGGTAGCCAGTTGGGCCGAGGAAGATGCCTTTCTTTTCTTCTTTTCCTTTATGGGAACAACTGGAGGCAATGGTGGAATCACAGAGGGAGCAAATAGAGCTATAGTTGTGACCAAAGGAGGTGCATCCACAGACATAGCCTTGCTTGGAGTAGCGGGTGTTACCGAAGGTGATATCTGCATAGGCGAGATAGCACGGGAGGTAGCACTGGGTGCATGATTGATCCATTGGATCATTTAGGTTTTGAGATGGAGAAGCCATGGATTGAATTTTGACTTAGGTGGAGAAGGGTTTAGGAAGGGTCTGAATTTGGAAAATGTAGAAGACGGTGAGACAGAGAGGGAATTAACGAGAGAGAATTAACGAGAGAGAGAGAGAGTGAGAGAGTAAGAGAGAGGGAGTAAATATAAGTAAATAGGTAAATAAAATTATAAAAATTTAAAGAGGTTATTATGGAGGTTATGGAACAGGGTAATGAGTCTAGGTGATTTGATATGATTTGACCCCTTAATCTCCTTATCCATATTTAACTCCTATAATTACTCATCCTATTACAATTTCCTTATCCATATTTAACTCCTACAATTACTCACCCTTTTAAAATTTCCACTGCCCCTATTTTCTTGCTCTCATAGAAGCACTCAACAACTACCCCTAACAACCAAGACAATCCGGATGGCTGCTGAATCTTTAGACCACGAGAAATGATCAGATTTTGCCGGTCTAGATAAAAGAGATGAAGATGATAAAGTATCAAAGTAACATGTGACACACATTCATTTTGTTTCAGATGATAAAGTTTCAATCATTGAAACTAACATATAAAAGAATTATTCTTTCCGGTTTATATAATTACTGAACAATAAGTAAAATCTATTGTCGTTCTCCCGTACAAAACTTATTAGGGTTTCCATTGAAACGTAAAATAAACCTCAGAAACATTATTTAATCAGGTTTAACCAATTTAGCAAATTTTAAGAATCCTAAAAGAAGAATCAAAATTAGAAAAAAAAACCCTAAATGAATCATGAGAGCAGAACAAAACAAAATAACAGAAGAAGATGAAGAAGAAGTGAGTTTGGATAAGAACTTACATGGATATGGGATTTAAAGCCTCCATGCTTGTTTGACCAATTACGTAACTCCAATATTGTTTAATTTCGCTAGCAGAAAGTTATGAAAGGGAGGAAACACAAATTGAAACTCAACACAATTGAATTTTTAGTAGTTCTTAGGAGTTAATGAGAGAGAAACAATGATTGAAGAAAGAAAATAAGAAAGAAGAGTACGCATAGGAGAAGAGATAAAGAGGGTTTTTGTTTCGCGAGAAGAAAAAATGCGAGCGGTGAATTGACATTATTTTTTTCCTCGTTCGTACACACTAGTGTGTATATGAACCGAACCATACATCTCATTAGACATTCTGTTATACATATGAGATCAGTTCACATACCCTACTTTTTTATCAGCTTTCACTTTGTAACAGAAGGGACGAATGTTCCCATAAGCATAACAATAATGACAGATGTAATGCCTTCTCTTGTGTTGTTTCAAATTGCTTTTCAAAATGAGGGTTTCCTCAAAAGTTGAAGTCTCACCAGTTTCTTTAACAAATTTAGAACTTCCAAAACCAAAACCTGGTTTTCCAGTATTACGAAGAGATATAGATTCATCAATTTCATTTTTTCATCGTTCAACTTGGTTAGAGTACTCTCAACTTTCTCAAAATCAGTTTTAACTTTTTCAAGTTCAACTTCTTTCTTTATTACTAGAACCTCAAGTTTGGCAATGGAATATTTTTTATCATCTTTTTCTTTTGTAGTATTCTCAATTTCACAATCTGACATATAATTAATTTTTCAGTGAGATATTTATTTACCTTGACCATTACCTCAATCTTATCAACACGCTTGATCCAATTAGCATGCAACTACCTGTTAGTTTCAAAGAGTTCCTCATAGGGGATATTACGACCTTCAGCATCTAAATCTCCTTTTATAGAGAAGCAGTTAAAATTATTCTCAGATGTGAATTAAGATGTGTACACATTTGTATCCACATATGTTTCCACATCCGTATCACCTTCATAATATCTTTCTTCATCTGTACTTGTAGAGAATGCATTGAAACATGTAGATAAATAGTAAAATACGGAGATGTTAGCAACTTCCTATTCATCCTCACTATTAGTCAAACTCATTCTTTTCTTTCTGAGGGTGTTAGCACACTCATTAGTATAATGACCAATCCCAAGACAAATCCAACATTTCAATCCAAAGCTCTACGTGCAAAACTTGTTTCCTCTCAGTCCCATACTGAAATTTGATGAAGCTTAAGGTAAACCTCCAAACCTAAATGACTACACTTTCTAGTAAAAAAGGGGGAGAAGAAGCTACTACTGTTGGGAACAATGCTACTGCTACAGATCCACATGATGCCTGAAATGCTACAATTAAGGAGGATTTTCTTTTTGTTTAATCAGTTTGTTGAACAAGTTGGTATGTAATAACTGATATACTTTGACACCTGGTTTTATTACTTTTGTTAAACTGCAAGTTATTGTATAACACATCTCTATGCAGTTTTATGTGGGGATGTGTTTATACATCTTAGCACACATCCAATTCATAGCGAGCTAAGTGTAAAATTTGGTTACTTGTGCTTTAAATTCTAAATCTTTATTTTGACCAGAAAGTCCAAAATAGGAGGAGATTGAAAAAGTGAGAATCGTTAATTAGGAATCTCAACTCTCAAAAAACGTGTGAAGGGGTAAGTTTGGTAAGAAGGATTTTTGACTTTATTTAAAAATTTAGATATATTATTGGTAATGATATTATATATATTCACTAGTATAGATTTGAGAGCGCTTTTTTTAGAGCTTAGATAGCGCTACATAAGCTCACAAACTTAGATAGCGCTTTTGAAAATCGCTATCTAAGCACTTTTTTTATTTTTCTGAAAATCAACATACATAGCGTTTTTTATGTGCTATCTAAGCACTTTTTTTATTTTTCTGCAAATCAACTTACATAGCGTTTTTTATGTGCTATCTAAGCACTTTTTTTATTTTTCTACAAATCAACTTACATAGCGTTTTACGAAAACGCAATGCAAGTGAGGGCTAATTTTCATTTTTTTTCCTGCTGCACCTATTTTAAATTATATAAAAATAAAAATTAATAGAAACTAACAATTATTCCATTCTACAATAATAATCAACTTTTCATTTATTACACAACAATAATTCTTACGATCATCCAAAAAAGTTATAAACTAACAAGAGTTAAAGATATTTGTTCTCTCGATCATCAATAATATCGTTAATAGCACACAATGTAAGGAATCAATTGTGCATTTGCTACACCATTTGCCAGGTCGGAATCAGCTCCTTGACCCCCCATGTACAGTATTGACTCGAAAGGTTCAAGTCAACTAAATCATAACCAACGACTGAAGTAAATGTTCATACAATATCTTGAAGGATTGAAGCCACTCAAAGTCACTGCAAAATAACACACGCATTAGACTTTTATCACAATGGATGATAGCAACACACACACAAAAAACAAAGAAGAGCATCTAAAGCTTAAAAATGGGTGAAAGGATGATGACAATGCCAATTGGATAAAGGAAGAAAGTGGCTCACTCCAAAAATGGCAGCACTGCAACTATTAAGGAGGCCAATTTCAGAACCAAGTTTATACTCACTCCGTCCCAAATTGTGTTGTATAAATGTTTTATAAATCTTCAATACGGAAATCAAACGATGGAGATTAAAGCGAGGTATGCCGAAGCAAAACTCCTTAAGACAATATTACGCCTCCGTAATTGTGCAAACGGATCGATGGCGAATGTCTCCCAAGATACAACGCTTTTTATCAAGAGTTAGTGTGCACTTTAACTAACCTTGATGAGCTAACCAAAAATCAGACTTGCTCTTAGTCTCTTAACTTGAAGAATGAAAGATACTTGAACTTCTTTGAATGAATCAAAACACTTTGAATGAGAGAGAGAATTGGATTGTGAATAAAGATTGTAACATGGATTTGATAATAACTTGATTGGATTACTTGATGACTGAATGAAAGAATAGGGGTCTATATATAGGGTAGATTGAGCCGCCTGTGACTGTTTCACAAAGTCACAACCCTCCAAGCTAGCACCCGTTCGGACATCAATCCGAATAGACAAAGAACTACTCGGCCGAGCACTATTGGTGTCTCCCGCAGCATAGTTAGTTACTCGCCGAGCACTTTAGTGCCTCGACCGAGCGTAACAGTAAGAGTCATGTTTCGGGATACCATGCTCGGCCGAGGCTTATGCCTTGCTCGGCCGAGCAGTTCATAGAATTTGAACTGTCGTGTCTTTTGGATTTTAGACTCTTGGTTGACTTTACCATTCACCCTAATATTCACCCAATTTTCACCCCTACATGATGAAAGGTCCTGTTTGCTTAATCAGTTAAAAGGATTAGGCAGTTAAGCTTTGACAGCTGAGGATGAATCTTAAGTGTCAGATATTAACTGATCTAAAAGCAAGAGTATAATGTGCAGCGGAATTAATAAAGTGAAATAATGTAAAGATAAAGTGATTGGTGTAAGTGTGTGTTGGTGTGTGTGTGTTTGTGTGTGATAATACCAAATGACACAAGAATTTTAAGGTGGTTCAGAGTTCACTCCTCCTACGTCCACCCTCACTGTCAACCACGAAGGGCGTCGGGCCCTTTGCCAGGACATCGAGCCATAACATCCAATATATAGGTTGAGATTTGTGGGAGTTCAGCTGACAAATGCAATATTCGTTACAGTCATAATGTTATGTGGTAAACTTAAGGAAGTTGGCTTTGCTAGACAACTCCATAGCCAAGTATTTAAGTATGAGTTGTTATCTCGAGAATGCCATGTATGCTGATATCTTGCATATTTAATTCATTTAGTTTTGCCTTTCGATAATTTTATAGATGCTGCCTAGTCATGTAATAAGCATGTTGCATTTGAGCTAGTTAGCAGACACCAAGCTAATAGTTGAAATGATAAAAGAAGATAGACCTGTTTGCACATTAAAGTAATAACTAGGTTATGTAATCTCTGTTGGACTTTCAAGATATCGAGGGCGCCAAGTATTTAAGCATGGGTTGTTTTCTTATCCTAATATTCAAAATGTTCTCATGATGTATTACAGCAAGTGCCTTGAGATTGATGATTCGTTCAAATTATTTTGTACCATTGACGAATTCAGGATGTGGTTTCTTGGACATGCATGATTAGTAGATACATGAAAAATGGTGAATTGCTTGGACTAGTAATGTTTCAAGTGCAGTTGCTGAAGTTCAGCTTCTGTTCTGAATTCTGCTGTGGGCACGAGTCGTGCCCTATGGCACGAGTCCTGCCCTTGGGTGGACGACTGTATCAGACTAGACTGGGGTTTTAAGGGTCACGAGTCGTGCCCTGGGGCACGAGTTGTGCCCTGATCAGTTTTGCTGAACTGTTTTTAAAGCTATGTAGGTCCAACTTTATAACATCTATTTCAACCAATTGAACACTATGATTAAAGTACAACTTATGAACAACAACATGATGTCTTTGCATACCAATTGTGATAATTGGAAGATGGTTAATTATTGGGTTAAAATAGGTTGGAACCATTGTTTCCATTGAATCTAACTTGTTAAATATCTTTATATGATTGTGATACATCCTTGAATGGTTATTATAAATGTGTAGACATTATGTGTTGCACTTTTGATAATTGTTTGACATCTTTATGATGTGCTTGATTAGGGTTTTCTACTTTGGAATCCTAAGTTTAATTGGTTCAAGGATGGTTTAGCCTTAGTGCTATTGTTCATGGATACTTGTTATCATTTGATATCATGTTAATATGTTATATTGGTATGGTTCCCTACTTTGGAATCATCGGTTGTTGTAAGAAAGTATGTAGTACTGTGCGTCCATTTCAAGTCCAGATGGTGCTTGAATTTTGGGCAGTGTTATGGCACTATAATGGCACTCGAGTCGAGTTCGTTATAGTTCATACACTGGTTCCCTGTTTGCCCAGCCATCGGCCATGGTTTGGGGATAGTGAACTAGCTCGAGGGTAGTCTAGTTGCACTATTGGGTATGACTTTGTGTCATAGCCCCATTTGTTGTTATTATGATTTGGTTCCGAAACTGTTTCTTCAGCGGTTGATGCTGCTCGGATCGTGATATCCTTTTGAGGATTAAACCTTGGCTCAGTATCCTTACAATGGTTACATTGTTCCATTTATGTGTTAATAGATATATATCTTGCTTGGTGTTGAAAAGAATATGATATATATGATGAGTTGGATGTTCTATGCTTTCATATTGTGATTGCATATCATATTGCTGCATATATAATAACTTGCTGAGATTTATCTCACCCCGTCCTTTTATTGCTTTCTTAGACCAGGGCGAGCCAAGGATTGTGCTATGTTGAGCTTGAGGAGGACGTCGAGTTGGGTATGTAACTTGGGAAAGTATAGTGTATTGGTTGCATTATGTAAATGTATTACCAAAGGGGTAGTGTCCTGAGACTTAGACTTTATGTTATTATTTTGAGTACTTCTAGTGATTGTAATATGATAAGTAAGGAGAGTAAGTTTGGAACTATGTTCCCTAAGTTTGTAAATGGTTTATAAATGTGGGCTGTGGATTTTAAGCTTGATATGGTTGTTTTCATTTAGTATAGAAAAGTTTTTAAGTTGAAGCAGGTTTTGTATATTAAAAAATTTAAGAAAGGACATTTCGAAGTTTTAAAGGAATTATGACGTCTTCAGAGCGTGTCCCGAATGTGGGGCCAAGTAGGTCCCCGGTTCGGGGCGCGTCAGTTATACTTCCTTCATCCCATTTTAAACTATACTAACTTTTTGGGCACAATAATTAAGGAAAATTAAAGTAGGAGAGTTGTGTTGTGAGTATAAAAAGTAAAATAGGAGAGAGAATAAGTGAGAAAAATAGTAAGTTGATTGGTGTGTGAGTATAAAATTAAAGTAGGAGGAAGAATGAGTGGAAGGAATAATGTAAAAACTTTTTAATTTTGGAAAATCCGATTTAAGGTAGGATGGACAAAATAATGTCCGATTTGAGATGGTACGGAGGGAGTATTCCTCTTCTCAATGAAGAAAACTTTAGCCCTAGATGAGTACTAGTTAGTTATATACTAGCTCTTGAAAATATATTTATTTGCAAATGCATTGTGCTCAAATACAAATTTTTGAAACCTACTTATCATTTATTTCTCATCTTTGGTAAAAATACTTAAAACAAATAAAATTCTTGAAAAAGCGAGGTAAACATTAATATCTCACGCATGAATAATTATCTATAACTTAAGAATATATAATACAAGCTAACTTGCTTTAGCTTTCATAGATACACACATGTTTGAATGAACAAACTATAGGGATCATTTTAATCCAAGATCAAAAACCAGAAAACCCCTATATTGTTTCTCTATTATGCGGATAACCCTCTTTTGCTTCTATAATAGGCACATAAACTCATTGTCCTTTAAAACTTTAAAAGTGTTGCATAAAATTTTCTGCCATTTCTCCATTTTGTGGCACACACTTTTAATAATATAAAGATTTATTGGTCGAATTACAGTTTCATGCTACAAAATCAAGCGTGTGCATGCAACACATCTTGTTAGTTTAGATGACAAAAATTGAAATTTGCAACATTTCTAAAGAACATGGAGTTCAGGTGCTTAATATAGAAGCGAACAGGGAGTTATTTGCAAAATTGAGGATTTCCCTGCTTTTTGCTCTCAGTCCAATTGTCTTGCGTAAAGACTTGGCTTATATTTGTCGGATAAGAATATACATTAATAATATATGTTGACATTCAGAGAAATCCTAGGAAGCTTATTCTAAATTAACTTCCTCACATTTTCTAATGAGTCTTAATTCTTGAAATCTCAAAAACTCATTATGTGAGTCAATAGCCAAACAAAAGTAAATATATATATGACAAATATTAACATAAATGTGATAATATTTATAAATCAATAAACCACTATCAGCACATGGATGTATAGTAAGTTTGTTGGTCTCAAAATGAGGCAACAAAGGAAATAAAACACTCATTTCGAAATAAATGTAGCAGTTGACTTGTAAACTTTTTAAAAAATATGCTTAACTAGTTTGTACAAAGTTAAAACTTTATTACATCACTTTCCTTATATGGAAATACGACATTTATTTTAGAATGAAAAAAAATGAAAAGTGCGACAATTATTACGAGACAGAGGGAGTAGTTAGGAAGATGAAACCAAATAATTTTAGTTATAGTGGTATCTAGTATTTACTTCCATAACGGAGGTCGAGAGTTCAAATCCTGTTAATGACGTGTGCCAGCCTATTTATAGGCCAAGTGTTGTAGCCCGAGTGACATTTGATCTATTATTAATAAAAAAAACATCAATTTCAAAGTACTTTGACAATTATTTTCAATTAAATGCAATGCACAAATAATTTAACGAATAACGTTAAATTTATTTGACAGAAGTGTGACGTGGATAAGTGAAATAATGACATAAATAAATCTCGTTAAATAACTAACGAGTTCAACTATAGTTAACAAAGTAAAAAAAAATCATGAAACCCAACCCCATCAAACCCATGTCTTCTTCTCTCTCTCTCCCCACGCCCCCACCCATCAAAACCCAAAATTTTCCCTCTCCCTCCCCCACACAACGTGTTCTCCCTTCTCTCACTCCCTTTCATCCACTGTCTGCCACTCATAACTTGTCTCCAACCCATACATCCCCTATCATATCTCCTTCCATCCCCTCCCACCTTCATGACAAGCCTCCACCCCTTCCCCTCCTATCCTCCTTTCGCCCTCCATAATCTGCTTGTACCCCCCACGCCACATACTTCTTCTCATGTCCTCAATGCCCCACCGCCCTTCGCGCTCTGCCAACATCCCGTCACATCCGCCCTTTGCACTCCTCCTCTTCCCCCCGTCTATCCCTCCCCAATTGGAATTAAAGATTGAAATTTCTTATTAATATTGTTTTCCAGATATCTGGTTAAATCTTCAAGTTTGCAGATCTTTTGTGAATTTTTTGTGAATTTTGGCTTCAGTTTTGTGATTTTTTGGGTTTCAATCTGCGATTTGGCTTCAATTTTGGGTTTAAATCTGCGAATTTTGGCTCCAATGTAGTGATTTTTCATTTTTAAATCTAAGATTTTGGCTTCACATTGCAGATTTGTGGATTCAATGTTGTAGATTTTGGATTCTATTTTGTCAATTTGCCAAAAGCCTTTTCCAAGTTTTGGCTACCAATTAAAATGACCTTTTCGAACCATCCTTTTTCAAAGTTTAGGCTCATAATACAAAACGGCATGGCCACTCTCTCTATTTTCAGCGAGGTCCCAAGTTGCGAAAGCCGCTCGCCGCATTTCGCGCGCAATCCGGGTAATTTCATGTCCGATTCAGGTAGACTCCCTTCCACCTTCTTCTTGCCCTTATACTTAGCCACGATATCGTTCACTATGAAGCCAGATTGAGTCACTGCAAACAAAGGCATATGTTAGTATGGGATTTGAATGAACTTTTCGGGAAAAACTGATCTGATTGTGCGATGAAGCAAACTTACTTTTTGGAAAGAGATGCCGAAGAAATTGCACTTTGAATTTGGGTGAATAATGAGAAAGACTGCACCTTCTAGGGATGATCTTGCCATAATATAGGGAAATACATCGGCATGGAAGGGATTCAAAGAGATTTATTGCTGTTATTAGGGCCATCCGAGAATGACGGTTATTGACTTCTATTATGACTCCACAACTTCCTTTCAACCTTCACACGAAGATACTCTTGACAAAATATTAAAACTTTCCGTATTTCAGCATGAAAAAGCCTTAATACTTTGGGGGCAATTGTTTCACCCTAAAATTTTCACTCAGCATGTTCTACATCTTGGTCATCCACCTTGAGGTAACGTCTTGACTTACATCTTGGACTAACGCCTTGAAATTATTTTTGTTTATTTCTTATTTTTCAGGAACAGAATTACGGATAAATATTTTATTCTTGTGACCATTTGGACTTGGTCAAACGACGACATAACAACCCCATTTATCAACCAAAGGGATAACGGCTGATCATCATCAACTAATGGCGAGATTCTAGGCGAAATATCAGTAATGACATTCAAGTTGTTGTTTTCAGTTACATGTATATATATTACCTCTATAACGCACATGTATTCACGTTACACACTATCTTCTACTCTCATACTGCACTTTGTACTCTCAAGCTACTGAATTCAATAATAATTTTTTGGCTAAGGTAGGCTTTTCCTAAAGCCTCCCGAGGTTTTTCCCTGCGAGCATTTGTTCAAAGGTTTTCCTCGTTACATCCTCTTGTTCATCTTGGCTTGTGAATTATATTCCATTTGTGCCCAAACATCCTTGATAAGATTAATTTATTTATTGAAATTTGTCCAAAACAAGAATCATATATACTAACCTCTAGTGTTAAAAAGTACTCTGTGAACAGTTGCATGAAGCAAAACAGTAATCCTTCTTGGGTTGGCATACTCTAGTAAATCTGCATAAGTATGCCTATTCCTATTAACATCAAATATGGTTCCGCCAACCTTAGTTTCGGTAAAATGATCGTAAGTAAATCCGTTATAAGGCCTTAACACGGCTTCTATCATTCCCGCCCTAAATGCTGATTGCCAACCCCTAACTAGAGGCTTAAAAGCAACCTTGTTTTCAACTCACCGGAAAGATTCGTTAACCAATTTCCCATCGCACCCAAGTTGTCTGACAAAGCTGGTCTGGGCGCGTGAATAGAAGCCAGCATTGATGGCTGTGCCACCACCTAGCACGCGGGGTCATGAATTCCTAACACCGTCCTCAGAGACAAAGGGCTCAACAGGTGATCCTGGAGAACCATCGGAAAGGAGTTCAATATTTTAAGTTTATATTTTAAGTTTGAATTGTGCATATAAAACTGTGGTCAACGTTGAGCTATTATTGTTAAACATAATGGCTCGGAATATAAATGAAAATTATGGTTTTATACTATGTCTCCCAGTAGTGTATTTTCCAAGTCTTTAAAACCGAGTATATTATATTTTGACCAGATCCATCCTCCAAGTTTTGACCTTTTCCATTGGTTCACTGTTTGCTTTCATACATAAATACATACTTACATATATTTATATACAAATGTATACTGCCTCCATCCAAAAGTTTTTGTTATTCAAATTGAAAACATGAGAATTAAGAAAAAAAATAAGTGTGGCGAATATCATAAGTAAAGTAAGAAAGAGAAAGTGTGGTAGATATTTTTTTTTGTTAGTGTGACAAGTGTGCCCCGTTGATATTTTGGGATAGTATCCATAAGTATGAGATGCCAAAAAAAAACCCCTAAAGTTTGGGACGGGAAGAGTATATGAGTATTTTATATGTATATAGTATATACACATATATGCAATCATGAAGCCACCTTAGAGCCAACATGGTCATTTGGCCCCATTAAGTTTTGGAATTTTATAGAGTGTCGATTATAACTTCTTCAAATTTAAAGTTGGCATTAATTTAGCATTTTGACCCTCCTTTAATTTTAAATTTGATATCCTAATTGTAATTTTTTTACATGAAGTAATCTTGACCTCATCCCAAAAATTTCAAGATTCACCACTATATATGTGTAAACATATATATAATTAATAATTTTTCTAGATCGCTTCAAAAAAACTTTTCTAGATTAAAAAATATCTTTATGTTTCATTTACAATATAAATTTTAATATGTTTTTCATTGGTACTTTTTTTTTTTTAAAACTATTCTATGTCCATAATAGGGAAACGATGGGTTGCTAGAAGGATATGAAGGAACCAAGACCAAGTTAGGTATGTGATTCGCGAGGTTAGTGGATGAAAATGAAGAGAAAGGTGAGTGGACATATGCAAGCATGATCACGAGAGGTGAAAACTCAAGGAAATGGGACCAACAGTTAAATTGAAGCTTCTCCCAACTTCAATTCACCTTGGATACTAAGGAGGGAGGTGGACACTACCAATGCCAGTTGGCCATTGACTTAAGATGTGTGTTTGGGTGTCTTTCTCTTGGGTGGGAGTTTGAAGTAGGTAGTCACGGGAGTTGGTTTGTCTCCGGGTGAGAGATTGTTGGGAGTCAAAACCAGGCAACAGAGGATCGAGACTACGTATAAGAATAATAATGAATTAAGGAATGTCATTACAAAGTCTATGCGGTTTTATAGGGGATGGAGGCAGTGTCATGTGAGCGCATGATTTACTTAAATCTTGGATTCTTTTGGGAAGGGACCTATGCGGTCGCATGGTGCCGCTACACAGCTCCATAAACTGTTTCCTTGTTTTCACATAATTCCTTTTTGCATTTGTTATGTAATCCTTTAGGGTGTAGTTTTCTTGTATCTCTATATAAGCCAAGCTACGAACATAAAAACATTGTAACCCCAGGTAGAGTTGAGTATAATCATGGCTTGTAAGCCCCCCAAACGTAATCGATTGTTGTGACGAACGGGGTGAACAATTCTTGTGTTATTGTGTTTGCTTTTCTCTTCTTCTCTATTCTCACACAAGAACACTATATTTTTTCACCCTGTTTGTCACATGATCGAACTACAACATAGGGACTACTACTAAGCCTTGATATTTATCAATATCATCAATTTGTCGTGTTCCAATAAAGTCCATGCACCCTCAACAATGGAGTCATAAATTTCTCTATGTAATGACACAAACACATATAATCCCTAGATATGCATCATGCCAATCCATGGAATGCCCTAAGGTCACCGCAAAAGCCAGCACTACCTTTGGCTCTTTGGATCACACAGATTCTCTCTGGCTTCATGACACACAATGATTATGACTGCCACTTGGCTTGAATACGATACAAATCAAAACCCTAAAGGATTCCCAAATTAATTGGCTATATTGAGACGCAACAGTAGTAGAACCCCAAAATACGTCATTTAGGCCCTCAAACTGGCCTTAGATGTTTTTTTAAGTGGGGTGTCAAAAGATGACATGTGTAAGGATGACAAGTTGTAGTGCTAAATAGTGCCAGTGCATTTGTTTTGTTGGTACCAATCCATGTATTTTTAAGTGCCAATTCATATGTTGAAAAGTTCCGGTGCACGTGTTACAGAGTGCCGGTCCATATGTACATCATGCCAGTAGTAGCTGACGAGTGCCAAGAGATCTTGAGAAGTTCCAATTATTTAAAAAAATTGCCACTGCACGTGTTTTAAAGAAGTTCCACTCAATTACAAAAATGCCACCTTCCTTGTTTAGACCCGGTTCAAAAACACGTTTTCTTCAAATTCTTTGGAAAAACACATTTTTTTCTTCATGATTTTGGCGATTACAAGGAATCAACACTCAAAACTATCCATCCGTTATTTGAAGTAAATCCTACACCAAAAATAATGTTTCTCAAATGATTAAGCTACGTGATTAGTCTAATGAGAGGTATGCGTGTTCAAGATTCAAAAACTCTTTAAATATATAGCATAATGTTTTTCTTTAGGAATGCTTAAAGTTCAAAACAAATGCAAATAATGACACAATGGATGCCGATCTCATTACTAATCTAGAAGTAGCATCAAGTTCTCTAGTGAATTTTAGTGACAATGCAAAAGGCAAGATCATAGGTTGGGGTTTCATCATTAAACGAGTCGGGGTTTAATCATTAAAGACATAGTCAATATACATAAGGTTTTCTTGTGGATTGTATGAAACACAACATTCTATTAATATGACACTTCTATGATAGAGGTATGCAATTTATATTTACTTCTTCCAACTTTTGTGTGAAAAACAAGGCAAAAAATCATATTTTATTCACTAAATTTTAAACTTTTTCAAAATGTTCTCATTGATTTTTTTTTTTTCAAAACGTTGTCATTGTAGTTTTGCATTTTTTAAAATATGCTCACTCCGTCAATATTCTCGTCAAAGAAAAACTATCAAGAATTAGTCAAGTGACCTAACATAACTAATTTTCATTATTTTTTGACGAATATATTGATAAGTAAACGGAGAGGGAGTTGCTAAAGGGTGCTAAAGATGATTGTGTGTTTACGAAAAATGAGGTGGGTGATGTTGAAGAGGAGGGGCAGCTTGAGAATTAAGAGAGTAAAAGAAAGGAGATAATTGAATTAATTGTTTTTTAGGGATTAATCGACATCTACGTTAAAAAAATAACAAAATCCATTCATGCGAGGTCAAATAGCAAATTTTTGTTAATTTTATAGGGAAATTATTGACGAAGTTACATATTTTGAAAAATATGAAAGATCAATTAGGACATTTTAAAATAAAAGTTTAGTGATCACATTTTTAAAATCACTAAACTTAAATGACAAAATATTGGTTTTTGCCGAAAAACAATGCTACTAGCGACATCCTTCTCACTAGAAAAAGGAAAGGTTACATTTATGCAGTTGAGCTTAATTTAGTTTCAAATGCTACTCATGTTTGTTTTGTATCAAAGAAAGCCATTGTGAGAACTCATAGCTGTGGCACAAAAGACTCAGTTAATTACTTAAAATTCAAATATCTCTCAAAGATTGCCAATGCAAAGTTGATAACTCCGCTTCCTCAAATGTCTGGTCGACACATGAAAATAAATGCAAAGCTCTTCAACCGGTTAAAAACACAAGACGACCTTATACATCAAGACTATTGAGAATGGATCCAAACCGGGAATTGGACTAGGAAAAAAAAGAAAAAATGCGGAGGAAGAAGAGATTGGGGGCTATGCGACCATTTTCTCCGACTTTCTTTCAAATGTGGACTCACCAGAAGTACGTGCTGCAAGCTTCATCTTCACCATAGGAGGCTTCCATGTAACAAGTATACTCATCCACACCATTTCATTAATTTCATCAATTTTTTTTTTTTGATGTAGTTGTGTATCTTGTATTTCCAAAAAGCATAATTAGAATTATCCAAGTCTGGAGGTCCATTTTGGTGACTCTGACATTCCATCATGTCTACACTTTCTGAATCAACTCTTAACGAAGTCGAGTGGTGGTTTTGACGCCAATTGAAAGTTTAGCTTAACTATGAACTTTATAATATGTCACAAAAAACAATTCAAAGGATCAGATGTGTGCACAGCTATAAATACAACTGTTTACACAACCAATATAAAGCAGCGGAATATAACAAACACATAATTAAACATTTACTGGTTCAACTCCAACAAACAAGACTTTAAGCATAAAAAGGATTTCACTATATAAAGATTTGATTACAGAATAAAACCTAACTAATGAAATAGGAAAATAATCAAAACACTCAAGCAAGTTCTTTACTACTACTGAACAATTGACGCTCTTCCTTATTAAAGGGAAGTAAGTCTCAATGAACCGTTTACAAGAACTTGAATAGAAATATAAGATGTGTGTTTAAATGTAAGGCACAACTGTAAACATAACTTAAAGAAGTATTCTCAAGAATAATTCTTTCGAAGTTTTTTCTCTCAAATAATTCTTTGGAATGCATAACCTCTTCTCAACAATGCTTCATCTTTTATATATGTCCAAGGTGATCTCCTTTCGCTTGTAAAGTGTCCTACAAGAAATCATAAGATTGACACTAAAAGAGGTAGAGATACATTATAATTTTTTTTGTTTCCTAAATTTAGTAGATTAGAGAATATCTTAAATAATAAAATATATGTACTAATAAAGTACTAACTTACCCTGTATCTAAATATTTTAAAGAAATTAAAAAATATAGTTTCCTAAATAATATCACACGCCACACACGGTTTTGAAAACACAAGTCCTAAAAGGACTCTTACACTTTCATTAACTATAAATTATCAAACATGTACAATTATGTTCAAATATTGTTGTTAAAACTCACTATATAAGGTAATGCATAAGGTAATGCAAAATGTTAATATTCTTAACTTTCTGAGTGGTATTGGGACTTCCCTTCCAAAATTTAACTCAAATGACAGGGATTTCCTTCAAACTTACAAGCAAAGCACCAATCTCTCTCACAAATGATGTGGGATAATACTAACAATCTCCCACTTCTTACATCAGAATCTCAGTTGAGAGCTTTAACCACTACGATGTAGCCAAATATATAAGCTAAGTCATAGGCCTTAATATAATTTGTTATGGTGTTATTTGGAATCACGGTGCTATTAGGCCTTTCCAACAAAAAAAAAAAACTAGGTCAAAGGACGGGACATTTCCTCATATTTTAAAGCCAAACACACCCTCACATAACTTGGTGAGTTCTAGTAATCATTATAGAATCACACTTATTCACTATGTGACTCATAACTATGACAAAGATCATGTGATATCTCTTATCCCATATCAAAGCAATTTGGATTATGAATGTAACAGATAAGTATCCATCGACTTCTACTGGGAAAAAATATTATTTATGAACTTTTTGGTGGGCCTATGGTAAGATTTGTTAAACTAATGTCACTTGGACACTTGGCTATCATCCGTCTTGCACCACCCAATGTCGGGCTTGTTCAGGCTTAATTAGGACACTAAATTATATAAACACACACATATAGTCTATTTGAGTGATTACGAGCTTCAAAAAGATCATTACAAAGCATTCAAAAACATCCTAAAGGGGAGTATTCAAAGACAAGCTAGAAAGTATTTATGAATAATTTTTAATGAAATAACTCATAACACACAACGTGTGTCAGCCAAAATTTGCATCGTGAGAGAAGCTTGCATCAATTCTTTAGAATCATTAACCATCTCATATCACTCATATAAAGTAATGATATAATAAAATATAATTTCTCTTATTTGACCATTTAATATCCATTTAGTAATTTTCCAAATCATCATAAAGTCGATCAAGGTTATCGTTTGGCCATAGTGAACTCTACACAAGCTGTAATCTCATCCCTTCACTTGTGGACATTTTGCCTGGTCATTCAGATTTCATTTTATAGTCCTCTACCGGTAAATATTATGTCAAGATTTATCGACAATAGTTTTTTAATGTATATCCCTACTTTTGCAAAGACAAGGTAAATAAAGGTAAACCTTACCACTATGAAGAATATCTCTTTGAATTATACTTCCTTCATCCCATTTTAAACTATACTAACTTTTTGGGCACAATAATTAAGGAAAATTAAAGTAGGAAAGTTGTGTTGTGAGTATAAAAAGTAAAATTGGAGAGAGAATGAGCGAGAAAAATAGTAAGTTGATTGGTGTGTGAGTATAAAATTAAAGTAGGAGAGAGAATGAGTGGAATGAATAATGTAAAAACTTTTTCATTTTGGAAAATCCGATTTAAGGTGGGATGGACAAAAATGTCAAAAAGTCCGATTTGAGATGGTACGGAGGGAGTATTCCTCTTCTCAATGAAGAAAACTTTAGCCCTAGACGAGTACTAGTTAGTTATACACTCGCTCTTGAAAATATATTTATTTGCAAATGCATTGTGCTCAAATACAATTTTTTGAAACCTACTTATCATTTATTTCTCAATCTTTGGTAAAAATACTTAAAACAAATAAAATTCTTGAAAAAGCGAGGTAAACATTAATATCTCACGCATGAATAATTATCTATAACTTAAGAATATATAATACATGCTAACTTGCTTTAGCTTTCATAGATATACACATGCTTGAATGAACAAACTATAGGGATCATTTTAATCCAAGATCAAAAACCAGAAAACCCCTATATGGTTTCTCTATTATGCGGATAACCCCCTTTTGCTTCTATAATAGGCACATAAACTCATTGTCCTTTAAAACTTTAAAAGTGTTGCATAAAATTTTCTGCCATTTCTCAATTTTGTGGCACACACTTTTAATAATATAAATATTTATTGGCCGAATTACAGTTTCATGCTACAAAATCAAGCGTGTGCATGCAACACATCTTGTTAGTTTAGATGACAAAAATTGAAATTTGCAACATTTCTAAAGAACATGGAGTTCAGGTGCTTAATATAGAAGCGAAAGGGGAGTTATCTGCAAAATTGAGAA
The DNA here is from genome assembly GCA_022495995.1 of Adenophora triphylla var. japonica. NCBI lineage: Eukaryota > Viridiplantae > Streptophyta > Magnoliopsida > Asterales > Campanulaceae > Adenophora > Adenophora triphylla. The sequence goes on along the minus strand of JAFEMH010001410.1, from coordinate 328,363 downwards.
TTTCTCTAGTTTTTGTTCTCAGTCCAATTGTCTTGCGTAAAGACTTGGCTTAAATTTGTCTGATAAGAATATACATTAATAATATATGTTGACATTCAGAGAAACTCCTAGGAAGCTTATTCTAAATTAACTCCCTCACATTTTCTAATGAGTCTTAGTTCTTGAAATCTCAAAAACTCATTATGTGAGTCAATAGCCAAACAAAAGTAAATATATATGACAAATATTAACATAAATGTGATAATATTTATAACTCAATAAACCACTATCAACACATAGATGTATTGTAAGTTTGTTGGTCTCAAAACGAGGCAACAAAGGCAATAAAACACTCATTTCGAAATAAATGTAGCAGTCGACTTTTAAACTTTTTAAAAATATGCTTAAGTAGTTTGTACAAAGTTAAAATTGTACTATGTCACTTTCCTTATGTGGAAACACGACATTTATTTTAGAATGAAACAAAATGAAAAGTGCGACAATTATTACGAGACAGAGGGAGTAGTTAGGAAGATGAAATCAAAGAATTTTAGTTATAGTGGTATCTAGTATTAACTTCCATAACGGAGGTCGAGAATTCAAATCCTGTTAATGACGTGTGCAAGCCTATTTATAGGCCAAGTGTTGTAGCCCGAGTGACATTTGATCTATTATTAACAAAAAACATATATTTCTTTTTTAAATAAAAAATAAAAAATAGGAAGATGAATACATGTTTTGAATTTTTATAAAGTTTTTTTTTTCAAAATTCGGTCTCTTTCTCATGTTCAATAATGAAAGATAATGGATCACATTTGATTGGATTATTATACGGGAAATCTACCAACCAATTCAGTGTATCGATCTTAAATAATCAATTAATGAAATATACTTACTACTTTTGACATTGTTCAACGTACTTTGACAATTATTTTTAATTAATGCAATGTACAAGCAATTTAACGAATAACATTAAATTTATTTGACAGAAGTGTGACGTGGATAAGTGAAATAATGACATAAATAAATCCCGTTAAATAACTAACGAGTTCAACTATAGTTAACAAAGTAAAAAAAAATCATGAAACCCAACCCCATCAAACCCATGTCTTCTTTTCTTTCTCTCCCCACGCCCCCACCCATCAAAACCCAAAATTTTCCCTCTCCCTCCCCCATACATCGTGTTCTCCCTTCTCTCACTCCCTTTCATCCACCGTCCACCACTCACAACTTGTCTTCAACCCATACATCCCCTATCATATCTCCTTCCATCCTTCTCCCTCCTTCATGACAAGCCTCCACCCCTTCCCATCCTATCCTCCTTTCACCCTCCATAATCTTCTTGTACTCCCCCCGCCACATACTACTTCTCACGTCCTCAATGCCCCACCGCCCTTCGCGCTCCGCCAACATCCCGTCACATCCGCCCTTTGCACTCCTCCTCTTCCCTCGTCTATCCTTTCCCAATTGGAATTAAAGATTGAAATTTCTTATTAATATTTTTTTTCCAGATATTTGGTTAAAGCTTCAAGTTTGCAGATCTTTTTTGAAATTTTTGTGAATTTTGGCTTCAATTTTGTGATTTTTTGGGTTCCAATCTGCGATTTGGCTTCAATTTTGGGTTTAAATCTGTGAATTTTGGCTCCAATGTGGTGATTTTTCATTTTCAAATCTAAGATTTTGGCTTCACATTGCAGATTTGTGGATTCAATGTTGTAGATTTTGGATTCTATTTTGTCAATTTGTCAATTATGGCGAAAATGGGTTTGAAGGAATTGAAATGTTCTAATTTTTGTGTGTGAATTGAAGGATCTTTAAATAAATGGGATTAAAGGATGTGGAAAGGGCCTAACAGAGATAGTTGCCGGAGATGTGTGGTGGTAGTCGGAAGGGTGCGGTGGTTGGTGGCGGAGTGATGATGGGTGGTGGTTGTCGGTTTTTAGAGGGACGGTGGTTATGGTGGTGGGGTGGTTGTCGGCTTTGATTTTGATGATTGAATGAACTTTTGTTTACTTTTTTGGACAATTAGAGGAATCCCGTTAATTTTTAACAAAATTTTACACTTTGCCCCACAAAATATTTGACTTTATTAACCAAATAATATTTCATATGCCACGTCATAATTTCTTAGGATTTTTAACGTCATTTTTTTTTTATTATTATATTGCGTTATTTGATACAAACTTAGAAAGTACGTATTAAAATGTCAGAACTATTAAATACATTGCATTAATACGTTTCATAAATTGGTCGTTCGACCATTATTTTACTATATATATATATATATGGACAATGAAAAGATAAAAAATAGTACAAAAAGGTTATATTTAAAATTTAGTTAAAACCAGAAAATTAAAGATTTGTTTAAAAAGTGAAATTGATTAGGTCAAAATTAAAATATACTCGGCTTTGAAGACTTGAAAAAAACATTTATGGGCAATAGTTTGAAACAATATTGTGAACCATAAACTTTTTGGGCTCAACAGTTGACCACGATTTTATTTCCAGAATTCAAACTTATAAGGTTGAATTAATGCCAGTGGACCGTATTATTGTATAGCTAGCCTACCAAAGTCAAAGAGACTTGGTAAATAGCTTGAAAACTTCTGAAATATTAATGTTTGACATAATCTAACGCGTTACCCCCTCCATCCAATGGTTAAGTGTGTATATAAGAGACATTGAGTTCTCATAGTTATCATTCTCATTCTTAATCACTTTCTCTCTAATACATACACAAAAAAGCTGAAAAACACTTCCTACTGTACCAATAAAAAACGCTGAAAAACACACATTGAGTTTTTTAACGTGAAAGGTGGTGGTAAATTTAGCAATATGAGCTCAATAGGCTCCTGGTGGAATGCTGCTCTCCTAGCTATTCTCTTGTTTCATGGCTTCTCCTTTGCCGAAAACCCTCCAAACTACAGCTTCTTGAACGAAGCAACCTCCGCTCCTAGAGTTTCACACTATGACTATATCGTTGTTGGTGGTGGCACAGCCGGTTGTGCATTAGCCGCCACCCTCTCAGAGAAATATACTGTCCTCCTCCTTGAACGTGGTGGTTCCCCCTACGGTAATCCCAACATCACCAGGATTGAGCCATGGATTGAACTCCTTTCCGATGGTTCTCCAGGATCACCTGTTCAGCCCTTTGTCTCTGAGGACGGTGTTAGGAATTCACGCCCCCGCGTTTTAGGTGGTGGAACAGCCATCAACGCTGGCTTCTATTCACGCGCCCAGACCAGCTTTGTCAGACAAGTTGGGTGGGATGGCAAATTGGTTAACGAGTCTTTCCGGTGGGTTGAAAAGAAGGTCGCTTTTAAGCCTCTTGTTAGGGGTTGGCAATCAGCATTTAGGGCGGGAATGATAGAAGCCGGGATAAGGCCTTATAACGGATTTACTTATGATCATGTTACCGGAACTAAGGTTGGCGGAACCATATTTGATGCTAATAGGAATAGGCATACTTCGGCAGATTTACTAGAGTATGCCAACCCAAGAAGAATTACTGTTTTGCTCCATGCAACTGTTCATAGAGTTCTTTTTAACACCAGAGGTTAGTATATATGCTACCTTCCATTTATATATCGCGCCCAAATGTATCTACTGTTGTTAAAATATTAACGACTTTTTGTTTCCAACAGATAAATCAAGACCTGTGGCTAACGGAGTGGTCTTCACAGACTCGTTAGGGCGTCCACATAGAGCGTATCTAAAGGCTGGCTCCAAGAGTGAGGTTATACTTTCCTCAGGCGCACTGGGAAGCCCACAACTCTTGATGTTGAGTGGCGTGGGGCCTAAACAACACCTCGAGTCCCATAACATCAAAGTCGTCTTGGATAATCCTCAAGTTGGTCAAGGCATGCAAGATAACCCAATGAACAATGTCTTTATACCCTCTCCGATACTTGTTGATGTTGATGCCATCATACTTGCCGGTATCACTTCACATGGAAACTTCATTGAGGCAGGATGTGGTCTCAACATTGGAGGTGGAAGTCCAAGTGATTACGGAAGCTATTCTTTCCAGGTATATATACATATTAATTACTTCATTTTTCAAAACATTCATGCTTCTAGTAAATCAAAATACTTGAGAACCTTAAACTCCTTCGATCTTTTGTGTAACATAGCTAGAATCATCAACTAAATTGATTATTTTTTCATTTTCAGAGAGGTGGATTCATACTTGAGAAGTTTGAGGGTCCGCAATCCTCTGGCCATCTAGAGCTTCGAACTCGCAACCCCAGTGACAATCCTTCTGTCACATTCAACTACTTCAAAGATCCAATAGACTTGCAGAGATGTATTCGTGGAGTGGAAACAATCTTACGAGTTGTCGAATCGGATGCATTCTCAAACTACAGAGTTGCTAATCTCACGGGACAAGACATTCTCAATATCACTGCACGTTTGCCACAAAACTTTCCAGTACATGCTAACACATCAACATCCCTAGAACAATTCTGTAAGGATACCGTGAAGACAATATGGCATTATCATGGAGGGTGCCAAGTTGGTAGAGTAGTTGATCATGATTATAAGGTTTTAGGTGTGAATGGTCTTCGGGTTATTGATGGATCAACGTTTAACTCTTCACCAGGAACTAATCCTCAAGCCACTGTGATGATGCTTGGAAGGTACATGGGAGTTAGAATATTAACTGAAAGATCTTGAAGTGATCCGATTGCATACAAAACAACATCCAATTGATTTAATTGTTCAATCTTTCATTAGAGGTTCTTTATGTTTATTGTGTTGGAATTAGCATACAATCCATTGAATGAAATATACCCATTAGATTTTATGCAAAAAAAATTGTTGTATTTTTTTATCCTCTTCATGCTTAGTTTACTGCATATATACCATGTGTTATGACCCAACACATTAAACAAAGGGTTTTGATGCAGAATTATCCAACAATCAACTTCAAACATTAACCAGAGCTCATTGATTTTTCAGTTTTTTCAAAATGTCCTCAATGAACTTTCACATTCAATGTGCTCACTCCTATAAGATAATGAGGAAACTTAAACTTTTCATTGACTGGTAGAATATAAATACAATTACAAGAGTATATGCAGTTATTTACAATCCTAAATCAAGGCTGATGTCAAGGCTACGAGAATTATGGTAGAGATTGTTTCCTAAACTATTTCTACAACTATGGTAAGGATTGAATATATAACATTTACATTGAATATAATATTCACACTATCTTTGACCTTGGAGATTTTGATCCGTAGGATCTTTATTCTTAACATGCCCCCGCAAGATGGACGATAGGAAGGAGGCTCCATCTTGCACATCAAGAAATGTAAACGGGATTTGAGAAGTGGGTTAGTGAGAACATCAGCAAGTTGATCATCGCCGGAGATATGTGTGACATGTAAGGATCCTTGTTGAACTTGTTCACGAACAAAGTGAAAAGCTAGTGCGATTTGTTTCATTTGAGAGTGGAAAATTGGATTGGCAGAGTAGTGAGTAGCTCCCAAATTGTCACATTATATGGTGGGTAATTGCTGAGATGAGAAGTCAAGTTCAGGCAACAATGATTTTAGCCATAACAGTTTGGAAGTAACTACAACAACTGCTCTAAATTCAGCTTCAGTTGATGAACGGGCTAGGGCTCGTTGTTTCTTTGAACTCCGGGACATAGGATTTCGACCAAGGTACACAATGTAACCAGTGGTGGAGAGGAATTGATCCTTGTCACCAGCCATATTTGCATCGTTGAAGGCATGGAGATGTAAAGGAGAATTATGATAAAACATAAGACCATGATGAGCAGTACAATTGAGACCGTAGCTGTAACACCTCCAATTTTCCATAAATAAGAATAATACTTATTTCATAAATAAATACCCTCAAAGGGCAAAACTATAACCATAATTCAAAAAACTAACTAAAATTCAAAATACCTTAAATGCGGATAACGTCTTAAAAGTAACGGCTAGTACATCCACTAGCTTAACAACTATAACTACTTAACTGAAAAATAACTACTTGAATGACTTCCGCCAAAAATCCTCGCGACGGTCCAATTTCCTACTTATTACCTGGAAGGAAATATAAGGAAAAAAGGGTGAGCGAACAATGCTTCTACTGACTTCACAAAAGAGCATTTTTCAGATATAACTTTCAAGCACTCCACAAAATATTTCACTTTATTTCACAAAACACTTTGCAAAAGATTACACCTTAAAACACTTTACTTTACTTCCATCCAATCATAACACTTTAGGGATTAAGCAGTTACTAGCTGTACCCAGGGCTCGGGTTTCTACTGACTGCACCCAAATAACCGGTATATCATGATAACCTACATCACTTCATCAAGCAATGTAATATGGTCACATATGTCCTTCTTCAGGCACTGGGATAACTATAAGGGTCCACATGTTCCTTTCCAAAACTATGGATAACTATTGGGGTTCACATATCCTTTTCAAAATTATGGATAACTATTGGGGTCCACATATCCTTTTCAGAATTATGGATAACTATTTGTCCTACACAGGACGATTGGATAACTTTACTTTCACAAAACTTTACTTTCACAAAAATTTACTTTGTTAACTTTCAAAGGTGCTCATATAATCAAGAACACAACAATAACAATAACAATCATACTCATGATATTCCATTTGAACAATAACATATCAAAAGGGTAGATATCCAAAGAACGCTAACACAACGAAATGAATATATTTTTAAAATGCTACCTGCCACATAGGTAGATATAACTTTACAAAAACAGAGAATGGATTCCTAAACAAGGAATGAAACCAAGTAACTAAGAACGTAATCCCTTACCTTAGCGTTACTTAGTAGCTTCAAAATCCCACGCGCACGAATCTACAATCATGTAAACATAGGTCTTAGGGTACAAGTAATGCTCCTTTACTTAATCCCCAACTATTATCTAAAGTCACATTATTCTACGAGTTATTCTTCTTTAACTCTTTTTAAAGATTACTCTTTTACCTTTTAGGTTTTTCCCAAAATACCCTTAGGGTTTCTAAGCTTACAAACCTTATTCAATTCCTTTTTGTGACTATTCTCACTCTAAGTGCACTATTCACAGCACACACAAACACTATTCACAGCATATGAAAAACACTATTCACAGCAAATGAAAAACACACACAAACACACTCTACACACACTAAACCCTAACAATACCCACACACACATCAACACACTCACACACTACAGCATACTGTCACGGACTTGTTCTCTTAACAACGAACCGTGCGGCCTTAGCTCTTTTTCTGCCCCTCGCAGTAGCTAAGTCAGCCTAGTCGACCCCTTGTCGTGTGTTAAAAGATTGGCTAGAGAGTTAGGTAAAGAAGGCAAGAGAGAATATGAGAGAATAACTTGTATTGCTCAAGAATGTTTACAACTTCTTGGATGGATTGGCCAAATGAGGCCTCCCCTTTATATAGGCATCCACCTCCTCAATGGATGGCTAGGATCTATTTACATGAATGGTCTAGATCTACTATCTAGAATATTCCCTAAGAAATATCTAGGGTCTTTACAAGTGTAGTATAAGGTGGAGGATTCTAGAGTAATCTCCCATATACTTACATAATTCTAAGTCATTCTTGGAGTAATGTGGAACCTTCTAGAATTCTTAACTCCCTTAGCATGTCCACTTTGTCAAAGTGTGACATCCTCCCCCACCAAATTCGGCGTCGTCCTCGTCGCCTCGTATGCCTTGATTTGGTCTTGGAACTGCCACAAGTCTTCACTTGGTTCCCATGAAGCCTCGGACTTGGGTAGGCCCTTCCATTTGATTAGGTAGTGCGTTGAAGGGGAAACTCCTCTTTTCCGCACTATCTTAGATGCAAGCACCACTTCCACGCCCTTATCATAAGACTTTGTTACCACAGGCGGTGCTCGATGAGAATCTCCTCGACTCGGATCCTCCATGTCCCCATGATATGGCTTTAGCATACTCACATGGAAGACCGGGTGTATCTTCAATGTGCTTGGCAGGTTGACCTTGTAGGACACCTTGCCCACCTTTGCAACTATAGGGAACGGACCCTCCTATCTCCGTATCAAGCCCTTGTGCAAACTCCTTAGAGCTTTGAACTGTTGTGGTAGTAGCTTCACAAAGACTTGGTCTCCAACCGTGAACTCACGAGGTCGCCTCTTCTCGTCTGCCCATTTCTTCATTTTCTTGCGAGCCTTCTCTAAGCATGTTCGGGCCAAATCTGCATGCTCCTCCCATGTTTTAGCCATTTTGACCGCTCCCGGACTACGTCCCTCGGACATAGGCGCTACCAACGTGTGTGGAGTCAAAGGTTGTTGTCCCGTGGCTAACTCGAACGGGCTCCTTCCCGTAGATTCACTTCTTTGTATGTTGTAAGAGAATTGAGCAACATCCATCAACTTGGCCCAATCTCGTTGATTAGCACTTACAAAGTGCCTTAAGTATCCCTCTAATAGAGCATTCACCCTCTCCGTTTGGCCATCCGTTTGGGGGTGAAAGCTAGTAGAGAAGTTGAGTTCCGTCCCAAGGAGTTTGAACAACTCTGTCCATAGCCTTCCCGTAAGCGGGGTCTCGATCACTTACTATGCTTGCCGGTAACCCCCAATACTTCACTACATTCTTAAAGAACGCCCTTGCCGCCTCTTCGGCTGTGCAATCCTTTGTGCAAGGAATGAATGTCCCATATTTTGAGAATCTGTCCACCACCACCATGATGGACCCAAATCCATCCGACTTGGGAAAGGCACTAATGAAGTCTAAAGTGATGGAGTGCCAAGGTCTCTCCGCAACCGGTAATGGCTCTAGTAGTCCTGCGGGTTCTTTGTTCTCTATCTTGTCTTGTTGGCACACAAGACAAGTCTTCACATATAACTCCACACTATCCCTCATTTGGGGCCAAAAGTAAGCGGTCTCCAACAATGCTAATGTGATCCTTTGGCCTGGGTGTCCCGCCCACTTAGTATCGTGGCACTCTTTGATCAACTCGCGCCTCAGGTTGCCCCACTTAGGGACGTATAACCGACGCCCTTTGGTGTAGAGCAAGCCACCTTCCTCCCAAAACCGTTGGGTCTTGCCATTCTCGGCCAATTTCTTCAACTCCTTAGCCATTGGGTCCTGCTCAAGGCCCTCCTTGATCCGCTCCATGATATCCCCTTTGGCTTGGCTCATGGCTGCAAATTTCGCTTTCCTACTCAAGGCATCGGCCACAACATTGGTCCTTCCTGGCTTGTACTCCAACGTGTAGTCGAACTCTGCTAGGAAATCTTGCCACCTTGCTTGTTTGGGAGATAACTTCTTTTGAGTTTGGAAATAACTTGTCGCCACATTGTCGGTCTTGACTATAAAGTGAGCCCCCATCAAGTAGTGTTGCCACTCCCTAAGACAATGGACAACGGCTGTCATCTCCTTTTCTTGAACTGTGTAGCGTCGTTTCGTGTCATTGAGCTTCCTACTCTCGAACGCCACAGGATGCCCCTCTTGCATCAATTCTCCCCCGATAGCAAAGTCAGATGCGTCGGTGTGCACTTCAAATGACTTGCTGAAGTTGGGCAAGGCTAAGACCGGTTCTTGGCTCACCGCGGTCTTCAAGCCACCAAAGGCTTTTTGACACTTCTCGGACCATTCCCATGCTTTTCCCTTTTTAAGCAAGTCCGTCAACGGTGCCGCTCTAGCCGAATACCCTTTTATGAACCGTCGATAGTAGTTGACTAAGCCAAGGAAAGACCGTAGCTCGGTCACTTTCGTTGGCGCCTCCCAATCTACTATGGCCTTAATCTTGGTGTCATCCATCTTAAGCTTCCCGTGCCCAATGACATGTCCAAGAAAAGGCACCTCCGCTTGTGCAAAGGCACATTTCTCCTTCTTAACATAAAGCTCATTCTTTCTTAGTACTTCGAAGACGGTCCGCAAATGCTCGACATGCTCTTCCATCGAGTTGCTATAGACCACAATGTCGTCTAAGTATACCACCACGAACCGATCCAAGTACGGGTGGAAGATCTCGTTCATCAATGTGCAAAAGGTAGCCGGAGCGTTGGTCAGCCCAAACGGCATGACTAACCACTCAAATGACCCATACCGTGTCACACATGCTGTCTTTGGCTCATCTCCCTCCGCTATTCGGACTTGATAGTATCCCTTTTGCAAATCCATCTTTGTATAGACCTTAGCTCCTCCAAGTCTATCAAAGATATCATCAATCAGTGGAATAGGATAATGATTCTTGATTGTTACCTTATTAAGGGCTCGGTAATCCGCACACATCCGCAACGACCCATCTTGCTTCTTTTGGAACAACACCGGGGCGCCATAAGGTGCTTTAGACGGTCGAATCTTCCCCGTGTCCATCAACTCCTTTAATTGTTTCCTTAGCTCCTCGAGCTCGGGCGGTGACATTCGGTAGGGTGCCATAGCGGGCGGCTTAGCCCCTGGTTCCAACTCAATCTTATGGTCCACCTCCCTCCTAGGTGGAAGCTTGTTTGGCAGCATCGCGGGCATTACATCCTTTCTCTCTTCTAGAATTGCTTGGATGATTGGTGGCACATCGACATTCTTGGGTTGGACTTCCTCTGCCTTGAGAACCGCCAAGTATGTCGGCTCACCCTTCTTCACTCCCTTAGTGATTTGCATGGATGACAATAGCTTTCCTTTGTCATTATCTCCTCCTTCCATAGTGGGTATCATGTGAGCCCCTTTCTCCAAAATGCACATTGTGCTAAATGAAGGTATAGGAATAGCAGTCACTTGTCTCAAGAAGTCCATACCTAGCACCACTTTGAAGTCATCCATCGGTGAAACTGAGAAGTCTACTTGGCCCTTCCAAGTCCCCAACTTTAACTCCACACCTCTTGCTACTCCATTAAGGGGTTGGGCTTTAGCGTTCACAGTCTTGAGCCATCCGTCACCCTTTGACATTTGTAAACCTAACTTCTCGGCCTCGTCTTTAGTGACAAAGTTGTGTGTTGCACCCGTGTCAACTAATGCTTTAGTTGGCTTCCCATTGACAATCGCTTCGACATACATTAGCCCCTTGCTAGTCATTGTATGTGTTGGCTTGACCTTGAGTGCATTGAACAATTGTAGCGAACCCATGTGGGTTGACTCTTCGTCGTTAGACTCCATCTCTTGTTGCTCTACCATAGCGGACAAGGATCCTAACTTTGGACAATCCTTCATTGCATGTGGCCCCTTGCACACATAGCATCCTCCTTTAGGCAGAAAGGCCTTCTTCTTCTTTTCATACTCCTTTCGAGATGACCCCTTGTCATCTCTCTTGGGTGGTGGCGTCCTTCGATCCCGTTCCTTATTGTCACGCTTATCTCCCCCACTTTTAGCTTGGTACTTGTCTTTTCCCTTCGAATGGTCCACCGGGTTGGTCCATTGGAACTCCGTGAGTGACTCGGCCGCTGCGATGGCCTCGTCCACTGACCTTATCTCCCTTCGATGTAGTTCTTGCTTAGCCCAATTTTGTAATCCACCTACAAAATAGAACCGCAAGTCTTCATCGGAAAGATTAGGGATTTGAAGCATTAAAGTGGTGAACTCCTTGACATAGTCTTGGATGCCACCCCTTTGCTTCAACTCCCTAAGTTTCTTCCTTGCTTCATATACCACATTCTCGGGGTAAAAGTGCCGCTTGAGTTCCTTCTTGAAATCCTCCCATGTATCAATTTGGCAAGCACCCCATTCAATATCCGCATGTTTCCTACGCCACCAGAGCATAGCAGTATCCGTGAGATAGCGAGAAGCGAACTTCACCTTAGTTGCCTCATCCACCACGTTAAGACTCTCGAAATATTGCTCCATGTTCCAAAGGAAGTTCTCAACCTCCTTAGCATCCCTCTTCCCATTGAAGCTATCGGGTTTGGGACACTCCATCCTTGGAACATAGGCAACATGATTGAATTCTCCGGCAGCGGCAGCGCGTTTGCACAAAGCCAAGTCTTCCTGCATCCCCTCGACGCTAACACGAAGAGCTTGGATTGCTTCATTCACTTGGATCTCGAACTTATTGAAACGTTCCTCCAACAGAACATCCGCATTGACATAAGCTTGAAGATCCTCCTTGTTCTTGTCAAGTTGCTTAAGGACGTGTTCCTCGAGTGTCCCCATTGTGTGCTCGAGAATTGCCACCTTTTCATCAAGCTCTCCCACGGCCCTCTCCAATGCAACCTCGTTGTTTCCAGCCATTTCTTTTGGATCACAACCAAGAACAACTTAACGTTGCTCTGATACCAACTGTCACGGACTTGTTCTCTTAACAACGAACCGTGCGGCCTTAGCTCTTTTTCTGCCCCTCGCAGTAGCTAAGTCAGCCTAGTCGACCCCTTGTCGTGTGTTAAAAGATTGGCTAGAGAGTTAGGTAAAGAAGGCAAGAGAGAATATGAGAGAATAACTTGTATTGCTCAAGAATGTTTACAACTTCTTGGATGGATTGGCCAAATGAGGCCTCCCCTTTATATAGGCATCCACCTCCTCAATGGATGGCTAGGATCTATTTACATGAATGGTCTAGATCTACTATCTAGAATATTCCCTAAGAAATATCTAGGGTCTTTACAAGTGTAGTATAAGGTGGAGGATTCTAGAGTAATCTCCCATATACTTACATAATTCTAAGTCATTCTTGGAGTAATGTGGAACCTTCTAGAATTCTTAACTCCCTTAGCATGTCCACTTTGTCAAAGTGTGACAATACGCACACACACAAGAGCCCACAAAATGCACACTGCACAAAACGCACACTGCACACACACACACACGCAGAGACACACACACACACGCAGAGACACACACACACACAAAGTCACGCACACACACTGCACACCCCAAAAACACACACACGACAAAAACTAAAAACACATAGTAACCCTAATTATTCTCCTTTAATCCTCTAGAATAATCCTCTGGCATGCAAAACCCTAATTATATGTTTAGATTTTAACATGTGAGACCCATCAATATTAATCAATACTAGATCTAGGATTATACTCATATTGAAAACAATTAACATACTTGATTTCAAAACCCTAATATGTATTCTATTGGTTTAGGGCCATAAGAGGTTATAATATCTTCATAAAACAACCATGGAGGAGGAGGATTTTACCTTAATTTCTTGATATTACTTCCATCCTACCTCTTCTTCTTCTTCTTCCCTTCTTCTTCTCTCTCTCGGTTCTCTCTCTCCCTCTGCCGCTATTTCTTCTGCCGCCTCTCTCTCTCTCTCTCTCTCTTTGCGTTATTTAATATTCTCATTGGTAAATAATGAGGGTTAGGGTAAGAGAGGGGTATATATATTGTGTGGGTCTCAATTTCCTAAACCCATTGGGATTTATTAAACCCAACCCTTAATGGATCCAATATTAATTAAACCCCAAGCCCAAGTCCAAAACTTAAGCCCAATGTATACTTGTCTAATAATTAACGCAACCCATTATTAATTAAATAACAATTAATTAATAAAATAAACAAAAAAATCGGGTTACTACAGTAGCAAACGTTTGAGAGCGATTTAGTGATCTTTTGTGGAACAATGCATATTGAGATAATTCGTTAACTGAGAACGCAACTTCAGGCCTAGTCAGTGTTAAGTGCTGCAGATAACCAACAAGGGCACTGAAATTGCCAATGGCCTTACAGAAAACAAGTGTTATCCAAAGTACTTGGTAACACAGACGAACACAAAACAGTTTGTAAATAGGTTTGAAGCGGAATAAAAAGACAAAAGATATATTTTTCTCAAGTTATATAAATATATAACTTAAGTGAGCCTCAAAAGGCAAGACTTTATATTCAATATATGACTTGATTACAAAGTCGAAAGTTCCCTAAAACTATATGTTAGGACCTAACTTTGATCAATGTCTTAGTTAGTTGGTTTTGATAAAGGAATATATATATATATAGAACAGGGTTTATATCAAAAGAGGAAATCTGTCATATTCATCTTTCAGTTTATCTGACAGCTGTGAGTCTGACAGTTATGATTCTACCTTATACATTGGTTACAATCAATCAATAACATGAATCATATTCCCTCTCTAAGATATCAAGATCGTCAAGTGCATCCCAATCCTTATTAGAGATCATCTCTGATAGTTAAGCCTTGGTATGATCTGACAGCTATGGCTTCAGTCCCTCAGACAGCCATTACTCTGTCTCATTCTTTGATGCCAAAATCTCAACCAAGATGGATCCTGTGTCTTCACAGCTGTCAAGTTCACCATTGAAGACCATTGAAGACCTTCTGGAAGCCTTCAGCTCAAGCCAGCTCATGAAGACCTGCAAGTGGACAAGTGGGGCAAAGACCAGTCAAAGACTCATTAATGATGCTGCATCAGTCATATTCCAACGGCTACATTGAAGGCTATAAATAGAAGAGTTCATCCTCTGCACAAATTACTCTTGAAAAATACTCTTTTTCACAGCCCATAAACCTCTCCTTACATCCCTACAAACCAATCCCTACCCTTCAAACACTATTCCAAACCAAAAACCTTTAGCCTTAAACCCCTGTTTCAACAATAACAACCCTAGTGTGTTAATTCACAAATTCCAAATCCTAAGACTGTATTTTAGGTGTAGAAATAGTTTGTAAACACTCAAGACTGTACTTTGAGTGTATTAGTTGTTTTGTAAAATCTTGAGACTGTACTTCAAGTTGTAAAAACACTTAAGACTGTACTTTAAGTGTATCCCTAGTTGATCGTACTAATTAGGAAGAGGAAGTTCAAGGAACTTGCACGATCAATCATTTGTAATTCTTGTTAATTAAGATTATAATAAAATTGATCTCACTTGTCAAGATTGACAAGTGGGGTGGATGTAGGAGGAGTGAACTCGAACCACTTTAAATTCTCTCGTGTTATTATTTTCTGCAAACACATTCACACACTTGCATTATTCTATTGTGTTCATTTGTCCTATCATTATTTCAAGCCTTACTTATTCCGCTGCACAATTCATCAAATATCTGACAACTAAGTCAAACCATAGCTGACTGATCATTTGCATATCAAACAAGGGCCTTTCACTATAGAAATTATACTCAATGGAACGAAATGAAAACAAAGTACGAAATCCTAAAATAGTGTATGGGGAGGAAGAATCTATTATAACCAAGAAGTATTTTGTCTCTTGTGCTTGAATGTGTGCAAATGTTCGACTTGTATTCAAATGTCCACACCCTTGCATATTTATAGTCTTCAATACTTGAAGACTACTCAAAGATGATAGCCCACGTTGTCTTGGGTGAGTGGGGAGAGTTGTTGAGCTCCACTCCTCTCGTTGAGCTAAAGAAGGAGTCAACTTCCTTAAAAATAGCAACAAACTCCTTGTTGCCAAAGTCCTAACTTCGTGCTCTTGTACCATCAAGCTTCTCCACTTTTGTACTCTTCTAACTTCAACAAATCAGCCTTTGAAATGGTCTACAAAAGAGCCAGGTAGACTTATTCAAAAGAGCATCGGGACGGGAGTAAGCCCTTTCCCTTAGTCTTTCCTAGATTTCTCTACTTGGTGTACTTTCGCCCTTATCCCGCTGCATTGTCCCTCTTTGTTGTCTATTCTATAGGCTTTGAGCCAAAATTCTACTTTGGGTTGACGTCCAACTTCTATTCCTTACCTGACAGCGAGCGCAACTTGATGTTCTTCTTCGTTTCGAATTCAAGGGCAATGGATTGCTTCTTGCGCTACCTATGCTTCTGACTCTTAGTAGGAAAGGCTAGGAAAGCCTCATTTTTCTTAAGAAAGATGACGCCTGGATGTCTTCAATATGATTTGCTTCCTCTCGTTCTCATTGTTAGTTTGTCCTCAACTCAATTAGCGAAGAGATTGCTTGGCTTTCAAAGCGATTAATTACCAGTGAATTGCAGAAAGAAGTATATCAGACAAAAATCTATCAAATAATATTTGCACATTAGTATAGAATATTAACATATTAGTATAGAAATATTTGCAAAAAAAAATGTGCAACTATTATAAAATTCCTCGTTCGGTAGCACATTAGGTAACACAGAGGTCCAGTGATAACACTTGTAGTAACACACAAGTTTACACTAACAATATTCCCCACATTTGTGCATTTCTTTCACAAACTCCTAAGTGCTGGTTCCTTCAAAACTTTGTTAGCCACAAACAATATAACTAAGCATTACCTCAAAGATTAACTCCCCCTTAATCATGGAGTCAACTGAAAAAATAAGGTTTATTAAAGAAACCAATTATTTATAACAAATTGATTAAAAACCAAGTTTTAAAAACTAGTAAGAAACCATAGTTTAAAAAAAAAAATCATAAAACATTATCCAAACTAATAAAACCACCACCTAGAGTATTAAACAAATCTAGAGTTTAAAAACACCCAAAATACGAATTGTTTAACAAACCACAAAATGAATCAATGTTCAACTTCAACAATGAAAGGCAACAACCAAAAAGTGGCAACATCAACCTTCAGAAAGTAGCAACATCAACCTTCATCTTCATCCTCCTCTTCTTCTTCTTGTTCTTCATCCTCTCCGACATCCTCAGTGGTAACATCAGCCGCAACATTTGGACCAGCATTATCTCCGCCTGTTTGGGAAGAAATTTGATTGATGAAATATATAGTATCATCCTTGAGCTTAGTCCATCCATTAACCAACTCCCCATTAGTGGCCACCTGTTTATGCAGAAAGCCAAGAACAGTAGATTTGGGAAATGTTGTAGTAGTGTTACCCAACATAGTAAACACATTTGCTAGCATACTAGCTGCATCTGTACCTAAGAAGTCACCTGGAGTAACACTAGGAATAACATTAGGAAGAACACCAGAAGTAACACCTTGCCTTATTTGCACAACACCGGTCTCAACATCTTTAGAATTGTCCCACGAAAGATCACCTGTATACCTTATACACCTTTTCTTTAATTGAGGATCAACCGTGTAATAATCTAGCTCAGTGGTGTATGCATCTGAAGCCCCTATAGGAAGGGATTGAGACACCAACACTTGGAAAATCAGAGAAAGATAAGGGAAAAATGCACTTTTGTCCTTCCTACTGTTGGTGTTATGCCCTAGGCCTATGATTGATAGACTTATGTGTTGACATTATTTATTATTATATGAGATGTTTATTATTTGATTATTATATATTTTGTATATTTGTTTATAATAATCACTGTCCCTAATTATTAAGAGAATAGATTAGTATAATTGTCAATGGATAATCATGTGATGATTATATGCATAAGAGATGCACATTGAAATTATGGGTACTTGTTAGAGAACAAGTGACTGGACATGACCCGCATGAGATTTATGTAATGGTCAAATGTCATACTTAAATCTCATACGGTTACTTCATTTATTTCCTAGACCTGAGACTATCATAACCTTACATATGATGAAAGCCATGTTTGATTTTAGTCAAACGATATCTTAACACGATATCTATAAAGGCTATCATTGGCATGATCGGATTCATGATGGGAAGGATGATAAGTCAAGAAGGAGTTTGTCCCTCGGAAGAGAGATGTTATGCTTGGGCCCCTCGATGAGTGATAATGATGAAAGTGTATGGCCGTACCCCAATATGATTGGAATTATCATTATACTCAAGAATCGAGAAAGCATTGAACAATAACAAGTTGACAAGGACCATGACTTGTGTTCAATATAACATCGTGAGACAAAAGGGATAAATGGAAGTACACCGTTGGAAACGTGAACTCTTACGTTACATCATTTGGGTAGACATAATGGCTTGCTAGAGTCCGCTTATGTCTTATGAGGTTCGATATGATCGAACTCATTGCCAACATGATGTAATCCTATTGGGTCACACACAACTAGAATGAATTGGTTAAACCGGAGGAAGAATGATTGAGAGACACATAAACTGGCTACTTATGTCACGCGACATATCAAGCCAATGGCTTGATATACCGCGCGACATAATAGGCCAATACGCGGTATTGACAGCCTGTCTCTCCTAATACGATTAGAAGAGGTATTTACACTATTTTAGTATAAATACAAGGGCTCTGTCGAGACCTAATAGCCTAGCCGAAATTTTAAAGCAAAATTCACAATCAAATTCTCTCAATATTCTTCAAGGTTTAGATCTAGCAATCGACAAGAAATTGTTCTTGGATTCATTCGAAGGTGTGGATACCAAAAGAGGGTCTTCGCTCGTTCATCGATCAAGACCTAGAGTTCAAGCAAGTTGAAGAACGAAGTTTGTGATTCAATATCACATAATCAAATCGTTCGATAGCTCAAGACCGGAAAGCGTTTCAAGGTTGGTTTAATTCTATTTCATGCATATTCAAATTAATTGTATAGAACGGATCCTAGGGCTTCTTGGGTTTTATGTTTTTAATGCTTAATTCCGCTGCGCATGGACCCGTAAAACCCAACAGTGGTATCAGAGCCTCGTTCGTATGATTAAGTTTGAATTAACATGCTAGGTTTAAGATATAAATTGTTTATATGCTTATTGCATGTTTTGTATGTGATAGAATTTTAATTGTTTATGTGAAACAATGTGAAAATCGTTTTCAATTTATCTTGAATTAAATACGTAAAAGGTTTGTTTTATGTGATTTAATTGGCCGTACATGTCTGTATTGGTTCGAATCGGGAAATCACGTAACTTTTTGCCAATGTCGTGCGACATATCGAGCCATGTGGAATTCGAGTTAGCGGCATGTTAGGTCGCGCGACATATTAAGCCTATGGGCGATGTTGTCACGCGACATAACAAGCAAAGCTGAGCGAGAATCTGTTTGTTCAAATTTTACGCTATTCTATGATTGTGTTTACAATCGATATGTTAATATGAAAAACTGGATGTTATAAAATTGAGTTTTATAAGTCCGCGATAGATTGATTCATTGATATACATGATTAATTGATTAAAATATGATTTTAATAATTATTGCAATGTGTATGAAAAAACTGGATGTTATAAAATTGAGTTTATAAGTCCATGCTAGATTGATTCATTGTTTATGCATGCTTAATTAATTTAAATGTGTTTTATTAATTGTTGCGATGCATGAATTATTTGTTCTTAATTGTTAAGAATTATTAAATTAGATGTTTAGTTGAAACATGATATTTAGTTTCCTAATATGTTTAGATTTAGACATTGTAAATTTTGGATCTTATGATTGTTTATGGAAACAAGTCATAAATACGCGAAATTTAAAAGGAAGCGATTGTTTATAAAAGGTAAGGATTATGTTGCCTAATCGAGTTGATTTCTAATTATGCATGTCTAGGAGAGTTACGTCTAAGGAAGAGTTGGTACTTAAGAAGTCCTTGCGGCTCACCTATCTTCACGGAAACTTACGAGTGCATGATTTTGACTATCTTTACGATATGCTTATAATCTACCTTTAAAGAACCTTCATTTAACTTTTAAGTTCTTTATGCCAATTCATGATTAAAAACACTTGAGACCATTCGGATAGTTTTGGGTGGGCTTGCCATAGCAAGGTGCTTTGATTCTATTCGAATGCGAGCAAGATGAGGAAATGGTGGTTCCTATACGTTTTAAAGTGAATGAACTTAATTGGGTTATCAAAATGGTTTTGGACCCAAGGCATAAGATGAGATTAAAATATGCCTAGACATATGATGTCTTGAATTGATCTCATAAAAGATCTAAGAGTCATATATGTGATATGATTGATGTTTTCTACCTAATTAATTTAATTTTGAGCGGTTTGCCATAGCAAACTTGAAATTGAATTAAAGTTGGATCTTAGCCCATTAAATGTATATTATGCTTATTTGCATTTGAAGGTGTATAATTTAGTGGGAGCATTTATTTAAATGCACTATACTTCTCATATGATATGTTTACTTATATGTGTTCATATTTTATGTATATCTTTTTGTAGAATAAATGGCATCAAACAATAATCACTTTTCAACTGCGATACGTCCTTGAGAAGGAAAAGTTGGAAGAGAATGGTACAAACTATATGGATTGGATCCGTAGTTTGAGAATTGTTCTCAAACAAGAGGAGAAAGCTATGCGTTCTCCTTGAACCTATTCCACACGAACTGCTTGCCAATCTTTGCTAGGGCAATAAGGGAACAATATACGAAGCACAAGCGTGACTCTGAGATGTTAGTTGCCTTATGCTCTCCGCCATGTGCAAGAGTCTTGAGAAGAATCTTGAGCACTTGGGGACGATCGACTTAAACAATCGGGTGATGGAAATGTTCCAAATTCAAGCTAGGCAAGAAAGGTACAACACGGTTGCATCCTTGACCTCATGCAAGATGAGTGAAGGACAAGCTGTTGGTCCCCATGCTCTCAAGTTAAAGGGCCACATTGAGCATCTTGAAAGGCTCGGTTTTCCAATTAGCCAAGAGTTGGCTACCGACATAATCTTGAATTCATTACCTAAAAGTTTTAGTCATTTCATAATGCACTATAACATGGGTGGAATGAATAGAAACCTTTCGAGTTAGTTCAAATGTTGACTACTGCGGAAACCGGTATTGTCGAGAAGAAGACCGATCAAGTGCTAATGGTTAACAAGGGAAAGGGTTCAAGGGTAAAGGAAAAGCAAAGGTTGCTAATCCTAAGGCAAAGGTTGCCAAGCCCAAAGAGGCCTCCAAGCCTAAAGAGGCTAAGCCTAAGTCCCGAAGAGGACGCAATCTGCTTCCATTGCAATGAGATTGGACATTGGAGGAGAAATTGCGCAAAATACAAGGAAGCTTGAAGAAGAGCAAAGGAGTTGCTTCAACTTCAGGTATCTTTGTTATAGATATATTCCTATCTACTTCTAGTTCTTGGGTATTGGATACCGGATGTGGAACTCACATTTGTTTAAATGTGCGGGGTCTAAGAAACGAGAAGGATGCTTAAGGAAGGTGAAGTGGACCTACGTGTGGGGAATGGAGCAAGAGTTGCTTTGCATTAGCCGTAGGAACTTATGAAGTTACTTTACCTAGTGGACTAATACTTGTTTTGAACAATTGTTATTACGTTCCGGCTTTAAGTAGGAATATTATTTCGATTTCATGTTTGGATAATGAAGGTTTTAATTTTCTTATATGTGATAAGAAATTTTCTATTTACAAGAGTGATATGCATTATTATGCTTCTTTGTTTCATTCAATGGCCTTTATATTCTTGATGTTGAAAATCGCGATAATGATGTCTATAACATTAACAAGAAATCTAAACCCAATGATGTAAACCACACTTACTTATGGCATTGTCGTCTTGGCCATATAAACGAGAAACGCATTTCTAAACTCCACAAAGATGGATTTTGGACTCACATGATTATGAATCATATGAGACATGCGAATCTTGTTTACTTGGCAAGATGACCAAGGACCCATTTACCAAAACCGGTGAAAGGGCGGGCGACTTATTAGGACTCATACATACCGTGTATGTGGGCCTATGAGTAGCGATGCTAGGGGAGGATTTCGGTACTTCATAACATTCGCTTGATGATTATAGTAGATTTGGATATGTTTATCTAATGAAACATAAGAGTGAATCGTTTGAGATATTTCGAATATTTCAAAATGAGGTGCAAAATCAACTTGGCAAAACTATTAAGGTACTTCGATCCGATCGAGGTGGTGAATATTTGAGCCAAGAATTTGTGATCATCTTAAGAGTTGTGGAATCGTTTGAACTCTCTCCACCGGAACACCACAATGGAATGGTGTGTGCGAAAGGAGGAATAGAACTTTGTTAGACATGGTTCGTTCTATGATGAGTCAAGTTGAGCTTCCTTTATCCTTTTGGGGACATGCACTAGAAAGCTGCTTTGCTTTCACTATAAACGAGTTCCTACCAAATCGGTTCAAAAGACCCCATATGAGATGTGGCATGGAAGAAAACCTAGTTTGTCTTTCATGAAGATTTGGGGTTGTGATGCATATGTCAAGAAGTTAACTTCGACAAGCTAGCACCTAAATCGATAAATGTGTTTTTGTGGGATATCCTAAGGAAACCAAAGGATACTATTTCTACAACCGAAACGAGAACAAAGTGTTTGTTGCTCGAAATGGTACTTTCTTAGAAAAGGAGTTTCTTCGCAAAGGAACCGAGTGGGAGTAAAATAGATCTCGAAGAAGTTCGAGAACCCGAAAACAACATTGAACCAATGGTAGAAAGCTGAACCAAGTTCACAAACCGTTGTGGAACCGGTTCAAGATGCACAAGTTCCTCGCCGAAGTGGTAGATCACGATCCGAACCCGAGAGATATGGATTTCTTGTTACGGAAAGTGATGAAGTGGAGTTAATCGAAAATGATGAACCCACTTGCTATCAAGAAGCGATGTCCGCTCCGGATTCGGAAAAATGGCAAGAAGCCATGAAGTCCGAATTACAATCCATGGTGATAATCAAGTTTGGAACTTGATTGATCCACCCGAAGGTGTAAAAACCATAGGGTGCAAATGGGTTTTCAAGAAGAAGACCGACATGGATGGGAAGGTGCACACCTATAAGGCTAGGCTAGTAGCTAAGGGATATAGGCGGATTCATGGCATAGACTATGATGAAACCTTTTCGCTGTAGCTATGCTTAAGTCTATTAGAATTTTACTTGCCATAGCCGTATATTATGACTATGAGATATGGCAAATGGATGTCAAAACAGCTTTCCTTAATGGGAAGTTACTTGAGGATGTATACATGATACAACTTTGAAGGTTTTGTCGATCCAGAAAATTCTAACAAGGTGTGTAAGTTGCGAAATCCATTTATGGATTGAAGCAAGCTTCAAGGAGTTGGAATCTACGTTTTGATGAAGCAATCAAGGAGTTTGGTTTTATCAAGAACGAAGATGAACCTTGTGTATACAAGAAAATTAGTGGGAGCGTAGCACTATTTTTAGTGTTGTATGTCGACGATATCTTACTCATTGGAAATGACATTCTGCACTAGAGGCTGTCAAGTCTTGGTTGGGAAAGTGCTTTTCAATGAAAGATATGGGCGAAGCCGCATATATCCTTGGTATCAAGATCTATAGAGATAGATCCAAGAGGATGATTGGTTTAAGTCAAAGTACCTACATTGACAAAGTCCTTAGAAGATTCCAAATGGAAAATTCTAAAAGAGGGAATTTGCCAATGTTGCATGGTATATCTCTTAGCAAGAATCAATGTCCAAAGACTAATGATGAGCGAAAGAGAATGAATGGTATTCCATATGCTTCGGCAATTGGGTCTATCATGTATGCTATGTTATGTACTAGACCCGATGTCTCGTGTGCTCTAAGCATGACGAGTAGGTACCAATCGATCCGGTGAACCACATTGGATAGCGATCAAGAATATCCTTAAGTACTTACGAAGAACTAAGGATGCATTCTTGGTCTTTGGAGGAATGGAAGAAGATCTTGTAGTCAAAGGCTACACGGATGCTAGCTTCCAAAGCGACAAAGATGATTTAGATCGTGATCTGGATTTTTGTTTATGCTTAATGGAGCCTTTGTGAGTTGGAAAAGTTCCAAGCAAAGTACCGTCGGCGATTCTACAACCGGCCGAGTACATAGCGGCATCCGATGCGGCTAAGGAAGCGGTTTGGATCAAGAAGTTCATTAGTGATTTGGAAGTCGTTCCAAGCATCGGAGATCCTATTGAACTTCTTTGTGATAACAATGGTGCCATTGCACAAGCAAAGGAACCAAGATCACACCGAGAGATCCAAACACATACTTCGACGTTTCCACATTAACCGTGAGATATGTGAAAGGGAAGACGTTAAGATATGCGAGTAGACAACGATGACAACGTGGCGGACCCACTAACTAAGGCTCTCTCACAAGCTAAACATGATGGTCATGTTAGGTCCATGGGTATTCGATACATGGTAGATTGGGCCTAGTGCAAGTGGGAGGCTGTTGGTGTTATGCCACTAGGCCTATGATTGATAGACTTATGTGTTGACATTATTTATTATTATATGAGATGTTTATTATTTGATTATTATATATTTTGTATATTTGTTTATAATAATCACTTGTCCCTAATTATTAAGAGAATAGATTAGTATAATTGTCAATGGATAATCATGTGATGATTATATGCATAAGAGATGCACATTGAAATTATGGGTACTTGTTAGAGAACAAGTATTTGGACATGACCCGCATGAGATTTATGTAATGGTCAAATGTCATACTTAAATCTCATACGGTTACTTCATTTATTTCCTAGACACGAGACTATCATAACCTTACATATGATGAAAGCCATGTTTGATTTTAGTCAAACGATATCTTAACACGATATCTATAAAGGCTATCATTGGCATGATCGGATTCATGATGGGAAGGATGATAAGTCAAGAAGGAGTTTGTCCCTCGGAAGAGAGATGTTATGCTTGGGCCCCTCGATGAGTGATAATGATGAAAGTGTATGGCCGTACCCCAATATGATTGGAATTATCATTATACTCAAGAATCGAGAAAGCATTGAACAATAACAAGTTGACAAGGACCATGACTTGTGTTCAATATAACATCGTGAGACAAAAGGGATAAATGGAAGTACACCGTTGGAAACGTGAACTCTTACGTTACATCATTTGGGTAGACATAATGGCTTGCTAGAGTCCGCTTATGTCTTATGAGGTTCGATATGATCGAACTCATTGCCAACATGATGTAATCCTATTGGGTCACACACAACTAGAATGAATTGGTTAAACCGGAGGAAGAATGATTGAGAGACTCAGAAACTGGCTACTTATGTCACGCGACATATCAAGCCAATGGCTTGATATACCGCGCGACATAATAGGCCAATCTGTATTAATTGACTGTCTCTCCTAATACGATTAGAAGAGGTATTTACACTATTTTAGTATAAATACAAGGGCTCTGTCAGACCTAATAGCCTAGCCGAAATTTTAAAGCAAAATTCACAATCAAATTCTCTCAATATTCTTCAAGGTTTAGATCTAGCAATCGACAAGAAATTGTTCTTGGATTCATTCGAAGGTGTGGATACCAAAAGAGGGTCTTCGCTCGTTCATCGATCAAGACCTAGAGTTCAAGCAAGTTGAAGAACGAAGTTTGTGATTCAATATCACATAATCAAATCGTTCGATAGCTCAAGACCGGAAAGCGTTTCAAGGTTGGTTTAATTCTATTTCATTCATATTCAAATTAATTGTATAGAACGGATCCTAGGGCTTCTTGGGTTTTATGTTTTTAATGCTTAATTCCGCTGCGCATGGACCCGTAAAACCCAACACCTACCCCACGAGCCAAGTGTTTAAGCACCAATCTCCCAAGATTCAACGTTTGTTTTTCCCCAATTTATACAAAACTCTAGCTTGCTCTAGAGTAACATATTGCTCATTTGTAGTGGAAAGCCAATTGTAGATGCATAATTTGTGCGAAATAGAGTAGAGGGATGTAAGGCGAGAGATGAGGAAGTGTTCATTAGGTTAGGAAGGCCACTCTTGCACCACATTGTTGGAGATAAATTTTGCAATCACATCCCTATGTGCATAGATACTATCATCATCATGGTTGGGTAAGCCTAGAACTTTGTTAATCAAGGCAGGAGTAAATGAATAAACACTTCTCCTCACAAACACTCTACCATGTTGATTTGAACTCTCATTAGCTAAGTTAGGATGTCGATTGGCAAAGAAGTTCCTCACCGCACTTTCAACAAATTTTGTGGGATGCAAGTTTTATTTCAAGAACTTTCTATCCTCCAAAAACTAAAACACCCCATGCTTTTTCAAGTCTACCTCATCAATGTGTCTTTCTTTCAAAATCTTCTTACTTGAATGCTTAAGCCAAAATTCCATATTTTCATTTTTATAAAATTCCAACGCAAAGAAGGGTTTTGGAAAAGCATCATCAACATTAAAACTTCTCTCATGTTCATTGTCAGAAGATTCTGAAAGGTCTAAGGATCTAGCACTATCCTTAAGTAATTTGGAAGAGACACAAGAAGGAACATATGTTACGTTAGGTGTTACCGGTTTACATGTAACACGAGTTGCAACCACCTGTTTTCATTAGGCCTTCTGATTTCTTCTCTGCACAACAACCAATGGTTCATCCTTATCAAGCACCCAATCTTCAAAAGTCTCCTCAGATTGACCTTTTTCAACCTCCACATTGTAATTCTCATCTGAAGCATGAGCTAAGGATAGACTAAATGAGTCTTCAGTGACATTCACAGTATCATAAGGAGTATTTGATGTGCCTCTATTCCTCATTGCACTGATCCTACTAGAGGACCTCTTCTTGGTAGCTTGGGTAGCCAGTTGGGCCGAGGAAGATGCCTTTCTTTTTTCTTTTCCTTTATGGGAACAACAGGAGGCAATGGTGGAATCACAGAGGGAGCAAATAGAGCTATGGTGGTGACCAAAGGAGGTGCATCCACAGACATAGCCTTGCTTGGAGTAGCGGGTGTTACCGAAGGTGATATCTGCATAGGCAAGATAGCACGGGAGGTAGCACTGGGTGCATGATTGATCCATTGGATCATTTAGGTTTTGAGATGGAGAAGCCATGTATTGAATTTTGACTTAGGTGGAGAAGGGTTTAGGAAGGGTCTGAATTTGGAAAATGTAGAAGACGGTGAGACAGAGAGGGAATTAATGAGAGAGAGAGAGAGAGTAAGAGAGAGGGAGTAAATATAAGTAAATAGGTAGATAAAATTATAAAAATTTAAAGAGGTTATTATGGAGGTTATGGAACAGGGTAATGAGTCTAGGTGATTTGATATGATTTGACCCCTTAATCTCCTTAACCATATTTAACTCCTATAATTACTCACCCTATTACAATTTCCTTATCCATATTTAACTCCTACAATTACTCACCCTTTTAAAATTTCCACTGCCCCTATTTTCTTGCTCTCATAGAAGCACTCAACAACTACCCCTAACAACCAAGACAATCCGGATGGCAATTTGAATCTTTAGACCACGAGAAATGATCAGATTTTGTCGGTCTAGATAAAAGAGATGAAGATGATAAAGTATCAAAGTAACATGTGACACACATTCGTTTTGTTTCAGATGATAAAGTTTCAATCATTGAAACTAACATATAAAAGAATTATTCTTTCCGGTTTATATAATTACTGAACAATAAGTAAAATCTATTGTCGTTCTCCCGTACAAAACTTATTAGGGTTTCCATTGAAACGTAAAATAAACCTCAGAAACATTATTTAATCAGGTTTAACCAATTTAGAAAATTTTAAGAATCCTAAAAGAAGAATCAAAATTAGAAAAAAAAAAACTAAATGAATCATGAGAGCAGAACAAAACAAAATAACAGAAGAAGATGAAGAAGAAGTGAGTTTGGATAAGAACTTACATGAATATGGGATTTAAAGCCTCCATGCTTGTTTGACCAATTACGTAACTCCAATATTGTTTAATTTCGCTAGCAGAAAGTTATGAAAGGGAGGAAACACAAATTGAAACTCAACACAATTGAATTTTTAGTAGTTCTTAGGAGTTAATGAGAGAGAAACATTGATTGAAGAAAGAAAATAAGAAAGAAGAGTACGCATAGGAGAAGAGATAAAGAGGGTTTTTGTTTCGCGAGAAGAAAAAATGCGAGCGGTGAATTGACATTATTTTTTTCCTCGTTCGTACGCACTAGTGTGTATATGAACCGAACCATACATCTCATTAGACATTACATTATACATATGAGATCGGTTCACATACCCTACTTTTGCAGCTTTCACTTTGTAAGGCGAAAGGGACGAATGTGCCCATAAGCATAACAATAATGACAGATGTAATGCCTTCTCTTGTGTTGTTTCAAATTGCTTTTCAAAATGAGGGTTTCCTCAAAAGTTGAAGTCTCACCAGTTTCTTTAACAAATTTAGAACTTCCAAAACCAAAACCTGATTTTCCAGTATTACCAAGAGATATAGATTCATCAATTTCATTTTTTCATTGTTCAACTTGGTTAGAGAACTCTCAACTTTCTCAAAATCAGTTTGAACTTTTTCAAGTTCAACTTCTTTCTTTATTACTAGAACCTCAAGTTTGGCAATGGAATATTTTTTATCATCTTTTTCTTTTGTAGTATTCTCAATTTCACAATCTGACATATAATTAATTTTTCAGTGAGATCTTTATTTACCTTGACCATTACCTCAATCTTATCAACACGCTTGATCCAATTAGCATGCAACTAACTGTAAGTTTCAAAGAGTTCCTCATAGGGGATATTACGACCTTCAGCATCTAAATCTCCTTTTATAGAGAAGCAGTTAAAATTATTCTCAGATGTGAATTCAGATGTGTACACATTTGTATCCACATCTGTTTCCACATCCGTATCACCTTCATAATATCTTTCTTCTTCTGTACTTGTAGAGAATGCATTGAAACATGTAGATAAATAGTAAAATACGGAGATGTTAGCAACTTCCTATTCATCCTCACTATTAGTCAAACTCATTCTTTTCTTTCTGAGGGTGTTAGCACACTCATTAGTATAGTGACCAATCCCAAGACAAATCCAACATTTCAATCCAAAGCTCTACGTGTAAAACTTGTTTCCTCTCAGTTTTGATGAAGCTTAAGGTAAACCTCCAAACCTAAATGACTACACTTTCTAGTAAAAAAAGGGGAGAAGAAGCTACTACTGTTGGGAACAATGCTACTGCTACAGATCCACGTGATGCTTGAAATGCTACAATTAAGGAGGATTTTGTTTTTGTTTTATCAGTTTGTTGAACAATTTAGTCTGTAATAACTGAAATACTTTGGCACCTTGTTTTATTATTTTGTTGAACTGCAAGCTTTTGTATAACATATATAATGCAGTTTTATGTGTGGATGTGTTTATACAACTTGGCACACATCCAATTCATGGGAAGCTAAGAGTAAAATCCGGTTACTTGTGCTTTAATTTCTAAATCTTTGTTTTGACCAAAAAGTCCAAAATGACGGAGATTGAAAAAGTGAGAATCCTTTTGGAATCTCAACTCTCCAAAATCGTGTGAAGGGGTAAGATTTGTAAGTAGGGTTTTTGACTTTACTTAAAAATTTAGATATATTATTGGTAATGATATTATATATATTCACTAGTATGCATTTGAGCTTAGATAGCGCTTTTTAGAGCTTAGATAGTGCTACATAAGCTCACAAACTTAGATAGCGCTTTTGAAAATCGCTATCTAAGCACTTTTTTTATTTTTCTGAAAATCAACATACATAGCGTTTTTTATGTGCTATCTAAGCACTTTTTTTATTTTTTTGCAAATCAACTTACATAGCGTTTTTTATGTGCTATCTAAGCACTTTTTTTATTTTTCTACAAATCAACTTACATAGCGTTTTACGAAAACGCAATGCAAGTGAGGGCTAATTTTCATTTTTTTTCCTGCTGCACCTATTTTAAATTATATAAAAATAAAAATTAATAGAAATTAACAATTATTCCATTCTACAATAATAATCAACTTTTCATTTATTACACAACAATAATTCTTACGATCATCCAAAAAAGTTATAAACTAACAAGAGTTAAAGTTATTTTTTCTCTCGATCATCAATAATATCGTTAATAGCACACAATGTGTGCCTGCACAACAACGTAACTTACATAACATTTTCTTTTTACATTGTACTCCTAACTTCCAATATAAGGAATCAATTGTGCATTTGCTACACCATTTGCCAGGTCGGAATCAGCTCCTTGACCCCCCATGTACAGTATTGACTCGAAAGGTTCAAGTCAACTAAATCATAACCAACAACTGAAGTAAATGTTCATACAACATCTTGAAGGATTGAAGCCACTCAAAGTCACTGCAAAATAACACACGCATTAGACTTTTATCACAATGGATGATAGCAACACACACACACACACAAAACAAAGAAGAGCATCTAAAGCTTAAAAATGGGTGAAAGGATGATGACAATGCCAATTGGATAAAGGAAGAAAGTGGCTCACTCCAAAAATGGCAGCACTGCAACTATTAAGGAGGCCAATTTCAGAACCAAGTTTATACTCACTCCATCCCAAATTGTGTTGTATAAATATTTTATAAATCTTCAATACGGAAATCAAACGATGGAGATTAAAGCGAGGTATGCCGAAGCAAATCTCCTTAAGACAATATTACGCCTCCGTAATTGTGCAAACGGATCGATGGCGAATGTCTCCCAAGATACAACGCTTTTTACCAAGAGTTAGTGTGCACTTTAACTAACCTTGATGAGCTAACCAAAAATCAGACTTGCTCTTAGTCTCTTAACTTGAAGAATGAAAGATACTTGAACTTCTTTGAATGAATCAAATCACTTTGAATGAGAGAGAGAATTGGATTGTGAATAAAGATTGTAACATGGATTTGATAATAACTTGATTGGATTACTTGATGACTGAATGAAAGAATAGGGGTCTATATATAGGGTAGATTGAGTCAGTTGTGACTGTTTCACAAAAGTCACAACCCTCCAAGCTAGCACATGTTCGGACATTAATCTGAATAGACAGCAACTACTCGGCCGAGCACTATTGGTGTCTCCCCCAAGCATAGGCTAGTTACTCGGCCTAGCACTTTAGTGCCTCGCCCGAGCAGAAGTTAACAGAATAGTCATGTTTCTGGACAGTCATGCTCGGCCGAGGCTTACAAGCAAAGCACCAATCTCTCTCACAAATGATGTGGGATAATAATAACAATCTCCCACTTCTTACATCAGAATCTCAGTTGAGAGCTTTAACCACTACGATGTAGCCAAATATATAAGCTAAGTCGTAGGCCTTAATATAATTTGTTATGGTGTTATTTGGAATCACGGTGCTATTAGGCCTTTCCAACAAAAAAAACTAGGTCAAAGGACGGGACATTTCCTCATATTTTAAAGCCAAACACACCCTCACATAACTTGGTGAGTTCTAGTAATCATTATAGAATCACACTTATTCACTATGTGACTCATAACTATGACATAGATCATGTGATATCTCTTATCCCATATCAAAGCAATTTGGATTATGAATGTAACAGATAAGTATCCATCGACTTCTACTGGGAAAAAATATTATTTATGAATTTTTTGGTGGGCCTATGGTAAGATTTGTTAAACTAATGTCACTTGGACACTTGGCTATCATCCGTCTTGCACCATCCAATGTCGGGCCTGTTCAGGCTTAATTAGGACACTAAATTATATAAACACACACATATAGTCTATTTGAGTGATTACGAGCTTCAAAAAGATCATTACAAAGCATTCAAAAACATCCTAAAGGGGAGTATTCAAAGACAAGCTAGAAAGTATTTATGAATAATTTTTAATGAAATAACTCATAACACACAACGTGTGTCAGCCAAAATTTGCATCGTGAGAGAAGCTTGCATCAATTCTTTAGAATCATTAACCATCTCATATCACTCATATAAAGTAATGATATAATAAAATATAATTTCTCTTATTTGACCATTTAACATCCATTTAGCAATTTTCCAAATCATCATAAAGTCGATCAAGGTTATCGTTTGGCCATAGTGAACTCTACACAAGCTGTAATCTCATCCCTTCACTTGTGGACATTTTGCCTGGTCATTCAGATTTCATTTTATAGTCCTCTACCGGTAAATATTATGTCAAGATTTATCGACAATAGTTTTTTAATGTATATCCCTACTTTCGCAAAGACAAGGTAAATAAAGGTAAACCTTACCACTATGAAGAATATCTCTTTGAATTATACTTCCTTCATCCCATTTTAAACTATACTAACTTTTTGGGCACAATAATTAAGGAAAATTAAAGTAGGAAAGTTGTGTTGTGAGTATAAAAAGTAAAATTGGAGAGAGAATGAGCGAGAAAAATAGTAAGTTGATTGGTGTGTGAGTATAAAATTAAAGTAGGAGAGAGAATGAGTGGAATGAATAATGTAAAAACTTTTTCATTTTGGAAAATCCGATTTAAGGTGGGATGGACAAAAATGTCAAAAAGTTCGATTTGAGATGGTACGGAGGGAGTATTCCTCTTCTCAATGAAGAAAACTTTAGCCCTAGGCGAGTACTAGTTAGTTATACACTCGCTCTTGAAAATATATTTATTTGCAAATGCATTGTGCTCAAATACAATTTTTTGAAACCTACTTATCATTTATTTCTCAATCTTTGGTAAAAATACTTAAAACAAATAAAATTCTTGAAAAAGCGAGGTAAACATTAATATCTCACGCATGAATAATTATCTATAACTTAAGAATATATAATACATGCTAACTTGCTTTAGCTTTCATAGATATACACATGCTTGAATGAACAAACTATAGGGATCATTTTAATCCAAGATCAAAAACGTAGAAAACCCCTATATGGTTTATCTATTATGCGGATAACCCCCTTTTGCTTCTATAATAGGCACATAAACTCATTGTCCTTTAAAACTTTAAAAGTGTTGCATAAAATTTTCTGCCATTTCTCCATTTTGTGGCACACACTTTTAATAATATAAATATTTATTGGCCGAATTACAGTTTCATGCTACAAAATCAAGCGTGTGCATGCAACACATCTTGTTAGTTTAGATGACAAAAATTGAAATTTGCAACATTTCTAAAGAACATGGAGTTCAGGTGCTTAATATAGAAGCGAAAGGGGAGTTATCTGCAAAATTGAGAATTTCTCTAGTTTTTGTTCTCAGTCCAATTGTCTTGCGTAAAGACTTGGCTTAAATTTGTCGGATAAGAATATACATTAATAATATATGTTGACATTCAGAGAAACTCCTAGGAAGCTTATTCTAAATTAACTCCCTCACATTTTCTAATGAGTCTTAGTTCTTGAAATCTCAAAAACTCATTATGTGAGTCAATAGCCAAACAAAAGTAAATATATATGACAAATATTAACATAAATATGATAATATTTATAACTCAATAAACCACTATCAACACATAGATGTATTGTAAGTTTGTTGGTCTCAAAATGAGGCAACAAAGGCAATAAAACACTCATTTCGAAATAAATGTAGCAGTCGACTTTTAAACTTTTTAAAAATATGCTTAAGTAGTTTGTACAAAGTTAAAACTGTACTATCTCACTTTCCTTATGTGGAAACACGACATTTATTTTAGAATGAAACAAAATGAAAAGTGCGACAATTATTACGAGACAGAGGGAGTAGTTAGGAAGATGAAACCAAAGAATTTTAGTTATAGTGGTATCTAGTATTAACTTCCATAACGGAGGTCGAGAGTTCAAATCCTGTTAATGACGTGTGCAAGCCTATTTATAGGCCAAGTGTTGTAGCCCGAGTGACATTTGATCTATTATTAACAAAAAACATCAATTTCTTTTTTAAATAAAAAATAAAAAATAGGAAGATGAATACATGTTTTGAATTTTTATAAAGTTTTTTTTTTTTCAAAATTCGGTCTCTTCCTCATGTTCAATAATGAAAGATAATGGATCACATTTGATTGGATTATTATACGGGAAATCTACCAACCAATTCAGTGTATCGATCTTAAATAATCAATTAATGAAATATACTTACTACTTTTGACATTGTTCAACGTACTTTGACAATTATTTTTAATTAATGCAATGTACAAGCAATTTAACGAATAACATTAAATTTATTTGACAGAAGTGTGACGTGGATAAGTGAAATAATGACATAAATAAATCCCGTTAAATAACTAACGAGTTCAACTATAGTTAACAAAGTAAAAAAAAATCATGAAACCCAACCCCATCAAACCCATGTCTTCTTTTCTTTCTCTCCCCACGCCCCCACCCATCAAAACCCAAAATTTTCCCTCTCCCTCCCCCATACATCGTGTTCTCCCTTCTCTCACTCCCTTTCTTCCACCGTCCACCACTCACAACTTGTCTTCAACCCATACATCCCCTATCATATCTCCTTCCATCCTTCTCCCTCCTTCATGACAAGCCTCCACCCCTTCCCATCCTATCCTCCTTTCACCCTCCATAATCTTCTTGTACTCCCCCCCACCACATACTACTTCTCACGTCCTCAATGCCCCACCGCCCTTCGCGCTCCGCCAACATCCCGTCACATCCGCCCTTTGCACTCCTCCTCTTCCCTCGTCTATCCTTTCCCAATTGGAATTAAAGATTGAAATTTCTTATTAATATTTTTTTTCCAGATATTTGCTTAAAGCTTCAAGTTTGCAGATCTTTTTTGAAATTTTTGTGAATTTTGGCTTCAATTTTGTGATTTTTTGGGTTTCAATCTGCGATTTGGCTTCAATTTTGGGTTTAAATCTGTGAATTTTGGCTCCAATGTGGTGATTTTTCATTTTCAAATCTAAGATTTTGGCTTCACATTGCAGATTTGTGGATTCAATGTTGTAGATTTTGGATTCTATTTTGTCAATTTGTCAATTATGGCGAAAATGGGTTTGAAGGAATTGAAATGTTCTAATTTTTGTGTGTGAATTGAAGGATCTTTAAATAAATGGGATTAAAGGATGTGGAAAGGGCCTAACAGAGGATAGTTGCCGGAGATGTGTGGTGGTAGTCGGAAGGGTGCGGTGGTTGGTGGCGGAGTGATGATGGGTGGTGGTTGTTGGTTTTTAGAGGGACGGTGGTTATGGTGGTGGGGTGGTTGTCGGCTTTGATTTTGATGATTGAATGAACTTTTGTTTACTTTTTTGGACAATTAGAACAATCCCGTTAATTTTTAACAAAATTTTACACTTTGCCCCACAAAATATTTGACTTTATTAACCAAATAATATTTCATATGCCATGTCATAATTTCTTAGGATTTTAACGTCGTTTTTTTTTTTTTTAAATTATATTGCGTTATTTGATACAAACTTAGAAAGTACGTATTAAAATGTCAGAACTATTAAATACATTGCATTAATACGTTTCATAAATTGGTCGTTCGACCATTATTTTACTATATATATATATATGGACAATGAAAAGATAAAAAATAGTACAAAAAGGTTATATTTAAAATTTAGTTAAAACCAGAAAATTAAAGATTTGTTTAAAAAGTGAAATTGATTAGGTCAAAATTAAAATATACTCGGCTTTGAAGACTTGAAAAAAACATTTATGGGCAATAGTTTGAAACAATATTGTGAACCATAAACTTTTTGGGCTCAACAGTTGACCACGATTTTATTTCCAGAATTCAAACTTATAAGGTTGAATTAATGCCAGTGGACCGTATTATTGTATAGCTAGCCTACCAAAGTCAAAGAGACTTGGTAAATAGCTTGAAAACTTCTGAAATATTAATGTTTGACATAATCTAACGCGTTACCCCCTCCATCCAATGGTTAAGTGTGTATATAAGAGACATTGAGTTCTCATAGTTATCATTCTCATTCTTAATCACTTTCTCTCTAATACATACACAAAAAAGCTGAAAAACACTTCCTACTGTACCAATAAAAAAGCTGAAAAACACACATTGAGTTTTTTAACGTGAAAGGTGGTGGTAAATTTAGCAATATGAGCTCAATAGGCTCCTGGTGGAATGCTGCTCTCCTAGCTATTCTCTTGTTTCATGGCTTCTCCTTTGCCGAAAACCCTCCAAACTACAGCTTCTTGAACGAAGCAACCTCCGCTCCTAGAGTTTCACACTATGACTATATCGTTGTTGGTGGTGGCACAGCCGGTTGTGCATTAGCCGCCACCCTCTCAGAGAAATATACTGTCCTCCTCCTTGAACGTGGTGGTTCCCCCTACGGTAATCCCAACATCACCAGGATTGAGCCATGGATTGAACTCCTTTCCGATGGTTCTCCAGGATCACCTGTTCAGCCCTTTGTCTCTGAGGACGGTGTTAGGAATTCACGCCCCCGCGTTTTAGGTGGTGGAACAGCCATCAACGCTGGCTTCTATTCACGCGCCCAGACCAGCTTTGTCAGACAAGTTGGGTGGGATGGCAAATTGGTTAACGAGTCTTTCCGGTGGGTTGAAAAGAAGGTCGCTTTTAAGCCTCTTGTTAGGGGTTGGCAATCAGCATTTAGGGCGGGAATGATAGAAGCCGGGATAAGGCCTTATAACGGATTTACTTATGATCATGTTACCGGAACTAAGGTTGGCGGAACCATATTTGATGCTAATAGGAATAGGCATACTTCTGCAGATTTACTAGAGTATGCCAACCCAAGAAGAATTACTGTTTTGCTCCATGCAACTGTTCATAGAGTTCTTTTTAACACCAGAGGTTAGTATATATGCTACCTTCCATTTATATATCGCGCCCAAATGTATCTACTGTTGTTAAAATATTAACGACTTTTTGTTTCCAACAGATAAATCAAGACCTGTGGCTAACGGAGTGGTCTTCACAGACTCGTTAGGGCGTCCACATAGAGCGTATCTAAAGGCTGGCTCCAAGAGTGAGGTTATACTTTCCTCAGGCGCACTGGGAAGCCCACAACTCTTGATGTTGAGTGGCGTGGGGCCTAAACAACACCTCGAGTCCCATAACATCAAAGTCGTCTTGGATAATCCTCAAGTTGGTCAAGGCATGCAAGATAACCCAATGAACAATGTCTTTATACCCTCTCCGATACTTGTTGATGTTGATGCCATCATACTTGCCGGTATCACTCCACATGGAAACTTCATTGAGGCAGGATGTGGTCTCAACATTGGAGGTGGAAGTCCAAGTGATTACGGAAGCTATTCTTTCCAGGTATATATACATATTAATTACTTCATTTTTCAAAACATTCATGCTTCTAGTAAATCAAAATACTTGAGAACCTTAAACTCCTTCGATCTTTTGTGTAACATAGCTAGAATCATCAACTAAATTGATTATTTTTTCATTTTCAGAGAGGTGGATTCATACTTGAGAAGTTTGAGGGTCCGCAATCCTCTGGCCATCTAGAGCTTCGAACTCGCAACCCCAGTGACAATCCTTCTGTCACATTCAACTACTTCAAAGATCCAATAGACTTGCAGAGATGTATTCGTGAGTGGAAACAATCTTACGAGTTGTCGAATCGGATGCATTCTCAAACTACAGAGTTGCTAATCTCACGGGACAAGACATTCTCAATATCACTGCACGTTTGCCACAAAACTTTCCAGTACATGCTAACACATCAACATCCCTAGAACAATTCTGTAAGGATACCGTGAAGACAATATGGCATTATCATGGAGGGTGCCAAGTTGGTAGAGTAGTTGATCATGATTATAAGGTTTTAGGTGTGAATGGTCTTCGGGTTATTGATGGATCAACGTTTAACTCTTCACCAGGAACTAATCCTCAAGCCACTGTGATGATGCTTGGAAGGTACATGGGAGTTAGAATATTAACTGAAAGATCTTGAAGTGATCCGATTGCATACAAAACAACATCCAATTGATTTAATTGTTCAATCTTTCATTAGAGGTTCTTTATGTTTATTGTGTTGGAATTAGCATACAAT
This sequence comes from Adenophora triphylla var. japonica, assembly GCA_022495995.1. Classification (NCBI taxonomy): domain Eukaryota; kingdom Viridiplantae; phylum Streptophyta; class Magnoliopsida; order Asterales; family Campanulaceae; genus Adenophora; species Adenophora triphylla. The sequence continues at coordinate 290,996 of JAFEMH010001410.1, read as the reverse complement.
CCATTGAATGAAATATACCCACTAGATTTTATGCAAAAAAAATTGTTGTATTTTTTTATCCTCTTCATGCTTAGTTTACTGCATATATACCATGTGTTATGACCCAACACATTAAACAAAGGGTTTTGATGCAGAATTATCCAACAATCAACTTCAAACATTAACCAGAGCTCATTGATTTTTCAGTTTTTTCAAAATGTCCTCAATGAACTTTCACATTTAATGTGCTCACTCCTATAAGATAATGAGGAAACTTAAACTTTTCATTGACTGGTAGAATATAAATACAATTACAAGAGTATATGCAGTTATTTACAATCCTAAATCAAGGCTGATGTCAAGGCTAAGAGAATTACGGTAGAGATTGTTTCCTAAACTATTTCTACAACTATGGTAAGGATTGAATATATAACATTTACATTGAATATAATATTCACACTATCTTTGACCTTGGAGATTTTGATCCGTAGGATCTTTATTCTTAACATGCCCCCGCAAGACGGACGATAGGAAGGAGGCTCCATCTTGCACATCAAGAAATGTAAACGGGATTTGAGAAGTGGGTTAGTGAGAACATCAGCAAGTTGATCATCGCCGGAGATATGGGTGACATGTAAGGATCCTTGTTGAACTTGTTCACGAACAAAGTGAAAAGCTAGTGCGATTTGTTTCATTTGAGAGTGGAAAATTGGATTGGCAGAGTAGTGAGTAGCTCCCAAATTGTCACATTATATGGTGGGTAATTGCTGAGATGAGAAGTCAAGTTCAGGCAACAATGATTTTAGCCATAACAGTTTGGAAGTAACTACAACAACTGCTCTAAATTCAGCTTCAGTTGATGAACGGGCTAGGGCTCGTTGTTTCTTTGAACTCCGGGACATAGGATTTCGACCAAGGTACACAATGTAACCAGTGGTGGAGAGGAATTGATCCTTGTCACCAGCCATATTTGCATCGTTGAAGGCATGGAGATGTAAAGGAGAATTATGATAAAACATAAGACCATGATGAGCAGTACAATTGAGACCGTAGCTGTAACACCTCCAATTTTCCATAAATAAGAATAATACTTATTTCATAAATAAATACCCTCAAATGGCAAAACTATATCCATAATTCAAAAAACTAACTAAAATTCAAAATACCTTAAATGCGGATAACGTCTTAAAAGTAACGGCTAGTACATCCACTAGCTCAACAACTATAACTACTTAACTGAAAAATAACTACTTGAATGACTTCCGCCAAAAATCCTCGCGACGGTCCAATTTCCTACTTATTACCTGGAAGGAAATATAAGGAAAAAAGGGTGAGCGAACAATGCTCATACGGTGCCTCTCCGGGTACTAAGGAAGAGGTGACCGAAAGAACGAGATCAAATGAATACTTCAATAAACAGTAAATATTCAAGAACAGAATATTCAAAATACAGTTCCAAAACAGTTACTAAGTATAGAAAACACTTTCATGAGTTTGAAAACATGTGGCTTCACAAAAGAGCATTTTTCAGATATAACTTTCAAGCACTCCACAAAATACTTCACTTTATTTCACAAAACACTTTGCAAAAGATTACACCTTAAAACACTTTACTTTACTTCCATCCAATCATAACACTTTAGGGATTAAGCAAGCATTAGCTACCCAGGGCTCGGGTTTCTACTGACTGCACCCAAATAACCGGTATATCATGATAACCTACATCACTTCATCAAGCAATGTAATAGGGTCACATATGTCATTCTTCAGGCACTGGGATAACTATAAGGGTCCACATGTTCCTTTCCAAAACTATGGATAACTATTGGGGTTCACATATCCTTTTCAAAATTATGGATAACTATTGGGGTCCACATATCCTTTTCAGAATTATGGATAACTATTTGTCCTACACAGGACGATTGGATAACTTTACTTTCACAAAACTTTACTTTCACAAAAATTTACTTTGTTAACTTTCAAAGGTGCTCATATAATCAAGAACACAACAATAACAATAACAATCATACTCATGATATTCCATTTGAACAATAACATATCAAAAGGGTAGATATCCAAAGAACGCTAACACAACGAAATGAATATATTTTTAAAATGCTACCTGCCACATAGGTAGATATAACTTTACAAAAACAGAGAATGGATTCCTAAACAAGGAATGAAACCAAGTAACTAAGAACGTAATCCCTTACCTTAGCGTTACTTAGTAGCTTCAAAATCCCACGCGCACGAATCTACAATCATGTAAACATAGGTCTTAGGGTACAAGTAATGCTCCTTTACTTAATCCCCAACTATTATCTAAAGTCACATTATTCTACGAGTTATTCTTCTTTAACTCTTTTTAAAGATTACTCTTTTACCTTTTAGGTTTTTCCCAAAATACCCTTAGGGTTTCTAAGCTTACAAACCTTATTCAATTCCTTTTTGTGACTATTCTCACTCTAAGTGCACTATTCACAGCACACACAAACACTATTCACAGCATATGAAAAACACTATTCACAGCAAATGAAAAACACACACAAACACACTCTACACACACTAAACCCTAACAATACCCACACACACATCAACACACTCACACACTACAGCATACTGTCACGGACTTGTTCTCTTAACAACGAACCGTGCGGCCTTAGCTCTTTTTCTGCCCCTCGCAGTAGCTAAGTCAGCCTAGTCGACCCCTTGTCGTGTGTTAAAAGATTGGCTAGAGAGTTAGGTAAAGAAGGCAAGAGAGAATATGAGAGAATAACTTGTATTGCTCAAGAATGTTTACAACTTCTTGGATGGATTGGCCAAATGAGGCCTCCCCTTTATATAGGCATCCACCTCCTCAATGGATGGCTAGGATCTATTTACATGAATGGTCTAGATCTACTATCTAGAATATTCCCTAAGAAATATCTAGGGTCTTTACAAGTGTAGTATAAGGTGGAGGATTCTAGAGTAATCTCCCATATACTTACATAATTCTAAGTCTTTCTTGGAGTAATGTGGAACCTTCTAGAATTCTTAACTCCCTTAGCATGTCCACTTTGTCAAAGTGTGACATCCTCCCCCACCAAATTCGGCGTCGTCCTCGTCGCCTCGTATGCCTTGATTTGGTCTTGGAACTGCCACAAGTCTTCACTTGGTTCCCATGAAGCCTCGGACTTGGGTAGGCCCTTCCATTTGATTAGGTAGTGCGTTGAAGGGGAAACTCCTCTTTTCCGCACTATCTTAGATGCAAGCACCACTTCCACCCCCTTATCATAAGACTTTGTTACCACAGGCGGTGCTCGATGAGAATCTCCTCGACTCGGATCCTCCATGTCCCCATGATATGGCTTTAGCATACTCACATGGAAGACCGGGTGTATCTTCAATGTGCTTGGCAGGTTGACCTTGTAGGACACCTTGCCCACCTTTGCAACTATAGGGAACGGACCCTCCTATCTCCGTATCAAGCCCTTGTGCAAACTCCTTAGAGCTTTGAACTGTTGTGGTAGTAGCTTCACAAAGACTTGGTCTCCAACCGTGAACTCACGAGGTCGCCTCTTCTCGTCCGCCCATTTCTTCATTTTCTTGCGAGCCTTCTCTAAGCATGTTCGGGCCAAATCTGCATGCTCCTCCCATGTTTTAGCCATTTTGACCGCTCCCGGACTACGTCCCTCGGACATAGGCGCTACCAACGTGTGTGGAGTCAAAGGTTGTTGTCCCGTGGCTAACTCGAACGGGCTCCTTCCCGTAGATTCACTTCTTTGTATGTTGTAAGAGAATTGAGCAACATCCATCAACTTGGCCCAATCTCGTTGATTAGCACTTACAAAGTGCCTTAAGTATCCCTCTAATAGAGCATTCACCCTCTCCGTTTGGCCATCCGTTTGGGGGTGAAAGCTAGTAGAGAAGTTGAGTTCCGTCCCAAGGAGTTTGAACAACTCTGTCCATAGCCTTCCCGTAAAGCGGGGGTCTCGATCACTTATTATGCTTGCCGGTAACCCCCAATACTTCACTACATTCTTAAAGAACGCCCTTGCCGCCTCTTCGGCTGTGCAATCCTTTGTGCAAGGAATGAATGTCCCATATTTTGAGAATCTGTCCACCACCACCATGATGGACCCAAATCCATCCGACTTGGGAAAGGCACTAATGAAGTCTAAAGTGATGGAGTGCCAAGGTCTCTCCGCAACCGGTAATGGCTCTAGTAGTCCTGCGGGTTCTTTGTTCTCTATCTTGTCTTGTTGGCACACAAGACAAGTCTTCACATATAACTCCACACTATCCCTCATTTGGGGCCAAAAGTAAGCGGTCTCCAACAATGCTAATGTCCTCCTTTGGCCTGGGTGTCCCGCCCACTTAGTATCGTGGCACTCTTTGATCAACTCGCGCCTCAGGTTGCCCCACTTAGGGACATATAACCGATGCCCTTTGGTGTAGAGCAAGACACCTTCCTCCCAAAACCATTGGGTCTTGCCATTCTCGACCAATTTCTTCAACTCCTTAGCCATTGGGTCCTGCTCAAGGCCCTCCTTGATCCGCTCCATGATGTCCCCTTTGGCTTGGCTCATGGCTGCAAATTTCGCTTTCCTACTCAATGCATCGGCCACAACATTGGTCCTTCCTGGCTTGTACTCCAACGTGTAGTCGAACTCTGCTAGGAAATCTTGCCACCTTGCTTGTTTGGGAGATAACTTCTTTTGAGTTTGGAAATAACTTGTCGCCACATTGTCGGTCTTGACTATAAAGTGAGCCCCCATCAAGTAGTGTTGCCACTCCCTAAGACAATGGACAACGGCTGTCATCTCCTTTTCTTGAACTGTGTAGCTGTTAGTACCCGGTCCGAAAAAAGGTAGTCCAAATACCTGGCCCGGTTAATATTAATTAGAAACCCTAAAGCAACCCTAACCCTAATTCATTAATTCTTCCGTACCAGCGCCGTCGCTGTCAGCTTGGAAAGGACGCCAGTTGGAAGAGCCGATCGACCCTTTGCCCGTAGAAGAGCCGATCGACCCTTTATTTTAGAGCCGATCGACCCTTCAATCCTAGAGCCGATCGACCCTTTAGAGGCCCAGCCCAGGTACCGAGGTATTATAAATAGGGGTGCCCGGCTCCCCATATTGACACACAATTTTCTCCGGGAGAAGCGAGACCATACTTGCTTTAACCCTCAGTTCTTCTTTTTTCCTCTCGAATCGCCAAGATTCGACCCCCAAGTCTTGCTACAATTGGTAAGACTCTCTTTTTAATATTCTTGTTCTTTATTATTGTCTTTATTATTATTGTTTGCATGCTTAGTATATTTTAATTGCTTTATTTCTTGCTTATGTCATATATGCTAGATTTAGGGTTGTTTTAATATATTTAAATATGTAATAGCCGAGGATGATCTAAGGTTTCGCCCTAAGAAACCCAATGGATCTAGGAACTATTTCTTTCATTCCGCCTTAGTTATAATTATCCCATGATCAACAATCCCCCAAGGATGAACGTTGATTAGTGCACCTTCCGAGGGCCTAACTCAAAGGTTCTAGGGTGTGATCATCAATTAATTCTTTCTCTCCCCTCCTCCTTATGCATGATCCCGTTTCTTCCGTCTATTCCTGTAAACACCGCACACAACCAACACCCCACATGCTAGAAAGACCGATCCGTCGGGCAATAGGAGTGATAGCGTTTCTTCTTCTGTTGTAACTTGACCCCCGAACCCAATTACATGTTTAGCCTTTTTTCAAAGCTTTGGGCTATATCAAAGTGGCGTGGCGACTCTCAAAATTAAACTAATATTTTAATATGGTTTAAAGCGAGTGTCACTAAATGAATATCCTATTTCGATTCGACATTATATAATTAATTATTTCAAACCTCCGAATGCGCGTTGCATCGGGACGGGGTATTCACAGTGGCGACTCCGCTGGGGACTGTTTTGAAATCTTTTCAAACTAAGTGGGTCAGACTTTCATTTTTCTTAGTGGTGTTGTATTTTGCTTTCTTTTTATTTTCTTTACTCTTAACTGTTGCATTGCATGCATGCATTTCATGTAAATAAAAATCTCTCTCTTTTTTCTTTAAAAAGAATTAGACTTCTTTACCTCACACTACCACTAGAGTCCGCGTCACACTACACAGACACCCTTTTACCCTTCGGAGAAGCCAAAGTGCGGGAAGTGTGGTGATCATGTCGCCTCCCTTCCGAGTCTCACTTGGCCATCCACTCATCAGTGCGCTTCGGCTGCACGGTGGGAGCCTAAAACCTAACCCTTGCGTCACCCACTTTTCTAGGAATACACTCCATACGACCGGTTGGTTTGACTAGCTTTTTTATGTAGACAATTAATAAGGTCTTTATGTTAGGTCACTACGAATCAATGATAAGTCAAGATCTATAGAGAGAATAAAGGGCACTAAAAATTGATTTCCTTTTAAAGGACGTGCCATGTAAAGTTGAATGCTTGATCTTGTCCTATCATGGGTCTGTAGTACTCTCCATAAATATCATATTAAATGTCTATATGAGACGGTTAATCGTTAGGATCCACCACTTTAGGACCTTTAGTTAGTTGCGAAAAAGGGGTATCCCTTCCAACCAAGAGTAGGTTCTATAAAAAAAAAGGGGGCTTTTTTGTAAATAAAATGCTTAACCACTCCTCATTTCTAGGACCTTACGAGGTCCACTCTTCATTTTTAGGACCTTTCGAGGTCCACTCCTCATTTCTAGGACCCTCCGAGGTCCGCTCCTCATTTTTAGGACCCTCCGAGGTCCGCTCCTCATTTCTAGGACCCTCCGAGGTCCGCTCCTCATTTTTAGGACTCTCCGAGGTCCGCTCCTCATTTCTAGGACCCTCCGAGGTCCGCTCCTCATTTCTAGGACCCTCCGAGGTCCGCTCTTCATTTTTAGGACCTTCCGAGGTCCACTCCTCATTTCTAGGACCTTCCGAGGTCCACTCTTCATTTTTAGGACCTTTCGAGGTCCACTCCTCATTTCTAGGACCCTCCGAGGTCCGCTCTTCATTTCTAGGACCCTCCGAGGTCCACTCCTCATTTTTAGGACCTTCCGAGGTCCACTCTTCATTTTTAGGACCTTCCGAGGTCCGCTCCTCATTTCTAGGACCCTCCGAGGTCCGCTCTTCATTTTTAGGACCTTTCGAGGTCCACTCCTCATTTTAGGACCTTCCGAAGTCCACTATTTTTAGGACCCTCCGAGGTCCGCTCCTCATTTTTAGGACCCTCCGAGGTCCGCTCTTCACTTCTAGGACCCTCCGAGGTCCGCTCTTCATTTCTAGGACCTTCCGAGGTCCACTCCTCATTTTAGGACCTTCCGAGGTCCACTCTTCATTTCTAGGACCCTCCGAGGTCCGCTCCTCATTTCTAGGACCCTCCGAGGTCCGCTCCTCATTTCTAGGACCCTCCGAGGTCCGCTCCTCATTTCTAGGACCCTCCGATGTCCGCTCCTTATTTATTTGACCCTCCGAGGTCCGCTCTTCATTTCTAGGACCCTCCGAGGTCCGCTCCTTATTTATTTGACCCTCCGAGGTCCGCTCTTCATTTCTAGGACCCTCCGAGGTCCGCTCCTTATTTATTTGGCCCTCCGAGGTCCGCTCCTCATTTCTAGGACCCTTCGAGGTCCGCTCCTCATTTCTAGGACCCTCCGAGGTCCACTCCTCATTTCTAGGACCCTTCGAGGTCCACTCCTTATTTCTAGGACCCTCCGAGGTCCGCTCCTCATTTCTAGGACCCTCCGAGGTCCGTTCCTCATTTCTAGGACCCTCCGAGGTCCGCTCCTCATTTCTAGGACCCTTCGAGGTCCGCTCCTCATTTCTAGGACCCTCCGAGGTCCGCTCTTTACTTCTTGGACCCTTCAAGGTCCACACCCTCTACTGCGAACCGCTCTAGGATCAGTCTCTCTATCTTGGACCGTTCAAGGTCCACTCTTTGACCCTTCGTGGTGCTCTTCCTATACTATGTCCACTCTCTCAATCTTGGACCATTCAAGGTCCACTTCTCATATCTTGGACCGTTCAAGGTCCACTCCTCATATCTTGGGCCGTTCAAGGTCCGCTCCTCTTCTCTTGGACCCTTTAAAGTCCATTCCTCTTCTCTTGGACCCTTTAAGGTCCACTCCTCATCTCTTGGACCCTTCAAGGTCCACACTCCTCATATCTTGGACCGTTCAAGGTCCGCTCTTCTTCTCTTGGACCCTTCAAGGTCCACTCCTCAATTTAGAACCCTTCGAGGTCCACTCTCTCTATCTAGGACCATTAAAGGTTCACCTTTCCACCTGAGACTCTTCGAGGTCCACCCCTCGTCTCTTGGACCATCCATGGTCCATTCCTCTACCTTTGACCACCCACGGTCTACATCCTTCAAGTTAGGACCCTTCAAAGTTCTACCTCTTACCTCTTGAACCATCCGCAGTTTGCTCCCTTAGTCTTAAAACCATCCATAGTTTAGATCCTTTATCTCTAGCACCCTTCAGCCAAAGACCCACCTAGATCAAACTTCTCTCGACCCATCTAGATCAAACCACCATCTAGGGCCTACCTAAGCCAACTTACCAAGTCCGATTAGCTCGTCTAGATCACCCTCACTTATATTTGACCAAGGATCGAGTCATCTTCCTCTCCTTTTTTCACCAAACGGACTCTTTTACATTCATCCTCTCTCTTTCTCTAAACTTAACCCTGGTTGTATCATCAATCGGGGCCCCCTCGAACTACGGTGACCTGAGACTCATACCTTAAATGGTAAGGGTTACGTAGGCAACTTCAGCCCGGTCAAACTCTCAAATTGTGGAGATCAACTATTTTCTCGGAGATGCCTTAAGATTAATTGTGAGTCTAATTCAACTCATTGGTTTGACTCTGTCGTATGTTCTTACAGAATTCTGCATCATGTCTATGGAGAAAAGCTTTGAAGCCCTCAAAGAAGTCTCAAACATGAGGTTGGGAGTGATCAACCTCCTCAAAGACATGCATGAAATTGAGCAATACCATTTGTCCTACATCCAAGAATGCTTGAGAAGAGTTCCTCCTCCTGTGCAATTCCAGAGTCCCTATCATCCACATGCTTATGGTCCCACTTATAGTCCAACACATCAGAATGTCTCATTCAGAATGCCTGCTGTGGCCACCAACAACCGAAAGGCACCAATACCCGAGAAGAAGATCAACAAGGAACATTTTGATGACTTAGGAATGCCTGTGGGTGAGTTCTTCGATATTTTGGTGGAAAAGAATTTGATCGAGCCGCTCGAGAACTACAAGCCTATTAACCCAAAGGAAGACTTAGATACATCCAAGTTTTGCAGATACCACAAGTACGCTGGGCATACCACTGACAAATGTGTGCAACTGAAACGCTCAATTCAAAGATTGATCAACCAAGGGAAGACCCAAGGCCTCATTGATGAAGGAATCCTCGCCCTCCAAGGGAAGATTTAGATTCATTCAGTCTTGTAGGTTCTAGTGCGCCTTTTACGTCCATTTTGGGCATTGGTATGTAATGTCCACTTTAGATTAGTTGCTTCAATAATAAAAGAGTCTTTCTTTCTTTTCTCTCTAGACTTGAGACATAATCTCGCATTACTTTCAAGAAGAATTGTTCTATTTATAATTATCACTTGATCGCTAATCTCACTGATTAACCCACCGGCTAATAAAGTAAACAATGAATGAATGCTTTGATTGGAGTAAACAACTCACCGTCCCTTCCTTATATACACCATCTCTATACATCCCTCTCTCATACACTCTTCCCATACTCCACCATATACTTTCCATACACTATCGCCAGACCCTCTCCTTGTACACTCCCCCTATGCTCCCTCGAGCCTACACTTCCCCAAATACACTCTCCCCCATTTGACCTCCTTTCCATATGGTCAAGACAAGCACAAAGACCGTTGTTGCTCATCATCAGAAAATAGCTGCTCACGCCACTGCAATTTAAAGAAGATGCAAGGAGTTGTTTCTATCCTTCACAAGTGCTGCATGAATATCAACTTGGGGCTCACCAACCCCCCAATCTCGCGTCTCCTCTGATTTTCCATTCGATCGATAAGCTTCCATTGAATATGCTCACATATCTTTCTTATGGTCCGAATATATTCTGCCTTACTTAATAAGTCGGTTAATTGAGTTTGCATTTATTTTAAATACTCTTTTGAGAATGCTATCCAAAGAGCAATTGAAGCTTAAACCTCTCACCATAGGAAGCCATAACCTTATCCTCACTAAATAATACCCTTTCATTTCAAGATCGACAAGTTTTGAGACCCTAAGGAAGAAGCCCATACTAGGGGCTCCCTCGACTCACAAAGGAAGTAATCACCTCCAAGCTCAAGAAAGGCGGAATGCAAAAGAAACCCATACAAGGGGCTCCCTCGAAGGGACCACCTCCAAACCCAAGAAGGAAAAGGTAAAATCATCCTAAAGCATACACTAGGGGCTATCGCGAGCAAACAAATCCGAAGGCCTTTCTCGATAAGAGGGTGTTTAAAAAAAAAAAAAAAAAAAAAAAAAAAAACTTCATCACCCCGAAGTGAACCTCCCAAAGGTTGTGAAAATGAGACATCGAGTGAAAGTCCTATCGTGATCAAGTTACCTGCCGAAAGGTTGTGAAAACGAGATATCGAGTGAAGGTCCTATCGTGATCAAGTTACCTGCTGAAATCACAACAAACTCGCGAGAAGAAGCAACAAAAAATTCCCTCTTGGACAAATCCCGTAAACCAATTCCAAAGTCCATCCTCTCACTTTTAGAGGATTCCATCACCACCCTTGACCTTATCAAAATCAAAGTTAACCTCACTCTTAGAGGTTCTGAAGAAGCAGCAACAAGAAAATCCCTTCACCTTAGAAATTCCAAACACATCCCTCAAGCCAACCTCTCAGCAAATGGCCCAGCCGACCTCTCACTCTAAGAGGTCATATTAAGCATCATCCAATGGTCGATCGCAACCCAAAGACCAGCTACAACCGCTACCGGATGGCATTCTCAAAAGATTATTTAAAAGAAATGCATATTCAGATTTTCGAGTCACTTGTTATCCTACGTGAGCATATTACATATCCTCTCAAAAGTTTGGGAACTCGTCCTATTCTTGAAATTCGTTCATTCGACTCCTCAAACACTGTCTGCAAAAGTCTCACTGGGGCTTTGCATCCGTGCCTCTCAGCGGCACTCCGGTAAAAGCAAGGAGACACGCGCCAGGGACTACTCCCCTCGGCTTGCGAGAACAAAGGAGCAAAGAATCTTCACTTGAAGGAATGAAAAAATCTTTGGGTTATAATCAGTCAATTCCCACCTTTTCTTCCACCCCAATCTTTTTTCTATTTTTTCATTCTTTCCCATGAAGCAGATCAATGCAACGGCAGCCCGGACCACAATTACCACCGAACAGAGCAGCAAGCAACAACGGAACATCCTTCTCCTTCTAAAGTCAAGCCAGATTTCCAACTTCTAATCAAAGTAGTCATTATTTGTTTACCTATATAAGTGGAATTTGATAAACCAATCAGTGAGGTCCATTCACGAGCAATCAAGATATAATTCTGAATAAAATAATTCTTCAAATGTCTCGACAAGTCTTCTTTTTCTACATCATAGGAAAATAGAGCCAAACACTGTCTTTCTGTCTGCAGGGGCTTCCATACACTTTTCCACACCTTGTGATGCTTATACTCTCCCAAAAGAGTCAAACCCAAAAGCGAAAGTATCATACACGAACTCGGGATCCATTCCCACCTTCGAAAAAAAATGCGCCCCTGCACATATACATTTCCGAGTCTTGTCCAGCGACTGATTGACCATTGTTCGAAACGAGGGGTCGCCCCCGTGGCCGCAAGATGACTCTGTCTGCAAATAGGGATGCATTGAATCTCTCCAAGCTGGGGCTTCGCCATTCCTTCAGGTTTGCTTTGCATCATCAACTGGGGCTTCGCCATTCATCATCAACTGGGACTTTGCCATGGTCACTTCATCAAACATTGGGGCTCCCCTCAACAAAAATGGGTCGACTATGTGCTCTAACAAAAATCGGAGCTCCAATGAAATCATATCTAGCATGAAGGGCATCCTTTGTCATCAAGATCAGCATATGGCAAACTCTTTGAGTTAGTTAGAAACATGATTAATTATAAGGCCTCTTTATCAAATAAACATGCTTTCAAAATAATGTCCTCCTTGGTACCTTATTTACAAAAATGACTCTTTGGTCTTCACAAATTTTCGAACTCTTCAAATCTATCAAAAATGTATCTCTGTGACTCTCAAGATGACTCGGCCCTTATCTCTGGACATCAAACTTACTTAATCCCACCTTCTATCATCGACACTTACTCGGCCTCGCCTAGTTTAAACCAATAACCTTTCTGCTCAGACTGCCTTGTTTAGACTTACCGCAAATGTAAAACCCTAGCCTTAAGCCTAGGTGACAAATACCTCTCTAAATCCTAGCCTTAAGCCTAGGTGACAAATACCTCTCTAAATCCTAGCCTTAAGCCTAGGTGACAAATACCTCTCTAAACCCTAGCCTCAAGCCTAGGTGACAAATATCTTTCTAAACCCTAGCCTTAAGCCTAGGTGACAAATATCTTTCTAAACCCTAGCCTCAAGCCTAGGTGACAAATACCTCTCTAAATTCTAGCCTTAAGCCTAGGTGACAAATTCCTCTCTAAATCCTAGCCTTAAGCCTAAGTGACAAGTGCCTCTCTAAACCCTAGCCTTAAGCCTAGGAGACAAGACTCCTCTCTAAGCCTTAGCAATGATCATCCCAAACTTTTAATCGCTTGGTTCTTCGGCTCGGGAAGCCATAGTAATCCCAATCAATTCACACAACTATTCCTCATCAGTAGCCTAAGTCCTTTGGCAGCCACCATTCTTCATCAGTAAGCAGTAGCCTAAGTACTTTGGCAGCTACAGTTTTCATCATTAGTGGCCTAAGTCCTTTGGCAGCCACCATTCTTCATCAGTAAAGCAGTAGCCTAAGACCTTTGGCAGCAACAGTTACCTGTTTTCATCATTAGTGGCCTAAGTCCTCCGGCAGCCACGAATCCTTATTTTTCGGGGTGACTCCCGCAGAAGTCAAACTCTCACAAAACTTTTGGGTGACTCCCCGGACAGTCAAATCTTTGGGTGACTCCCCGTACAGTCAAATCTTTGGGTGACTCCCCGTACAGTCAAATCTTTGGGTGACTCCCCGGACAGTCAAATCTTTGGGTGACTCCCCGGACAGTCAAATCTTTGGGTGACTCCCCGGACAGTCAAATCTTTGGGTGACTCCCCGTACAGTCAAATCTTTGGGTGACTCCCCGTACAGTCAAATCTTTGGGTGACTCCCCGGACAGTCAAATCTTTGGGTGACTCCCGGACGATCAAATCTTTGGGTGACCCCGTGCTGATCAAATCTTTGGGTGACTCCCCAGATCAAATCTTTGGGTGACTCCCTGTACAGTCAAATCTCTGGGTGACTCCCGTACAGTCAAATCTCCGGGTGACTCCCCAGGACAGTCAAATCTTTGGGTGACTCCTGCAGTCAAATCTTTGGGTGACTCCCAGGACGATCAAATCTTTGGGTGACTCCAGGACGATCAAATCTTTGGGTGACTCCCGGACAGCCAAATCTTTGGGTGACTCCCAGACAGTCAAATCTTTGGGTGACTCCCTGACAAATAAATCTTTTGGTGACTCCCGTGCGCCACGTATCCTTGACGTCACACATCCGCCATTCTCGGGTATTAAAACGCCCACTCTTTTGAACTACGACTTGGCTTGATTCCTTTTTGGGATACGTAGGTAGCCCGACGTGGGTTCACCGTTTTGACCTACCCGGTCATCTTTTTGCGACTCACTCGAGTCCAATCCCTTGCATCCGCAAGATCACTCTTCTTACCTCCTGAAATCCCTTTTTTCAGGACAGATCCTATTCTTTTATCGTCGACCCCACTTGTCTTACAAGAAGCGTCGCCGAGAGGCTACTGTTAGTACCCGGTCCGAAAAAAGGTAGTCCAAATACCTGGCCCGGTTAATATTAATTAGAAACCCTAAAGCAACCCTAACCCTAATTCATTAATTCTTCCGTACCAGCGCCGTCGCTGTCAGCTTGGAAAGGACGCCAGTTGGAAGAGCCGATCGACCCTTTGCCCGTAGAAGAGCCGATCGACCCTTTATTTTAGAGCCGATCGACCCTTCAATCCTAGAGCCGATCGACCCTTTAGAGGCCCAGCCCAGGTACCGAGGTATTATAAATAGGGGTGCCCGGCTCCCCATATTGACACACAATTTTCTCCGGGAGAAGCGAGACCATACTTGCTTTAACCCTCAGTTCTTCTTTTTCCTCTCGAATCGCCAAGATTCGACCCCCAAGTCTTGCTACAATTGGTAAGACTCTCTTTTTAATATTCTTGTTCTTTATTATTGTCTTTATTATTATTGTTTGCATGCTTAGTATATTTTAATTGCTTTATTTCTTGCTTATGTCATATATGCTAGATTTAGGGTTGTTTTAATATATTTAAATATGTAATAGCCGAGAATGATCTAAGGTTTCGCCCTAAGAAACCCAATGGATCTAGGAACTATTTCTTTCATTCCGCCTTAGTTATAATTATCCCATGATCAACAATCCCCCAAGGATGAAAGTTGATTAGTGCACCTTCCGAGGGCCTAACTCAAAGGTTCTAGGGTGTGATCATCAATTAATTCTTTCTCTCCCCTCCTCCTTATGCATGATCCCGTTTCTTCCGTCTATTCCTGTAAACACCGCACACAACCAACACCCCACATGCTAGAAAGACCGATCCGTCGGGCAATAGGAGTGATAGCGTTTCTTCTTCTGTTGTAACTTGACCCCCGAACCCAATTACATGTTTAGCCTTTTTTCAAAGCTTTGGGCTATATCAAAGTGGCGTGGCGACTCTCAAAATTAAACTAATATTTTAATATGGTTTAAAGCGAGTGTCACTAAATGAATATCCTATTTCGATTCGACATTATATAATTAATTATTTCAAACCTCCGAATGCGCGTTGCATCGGGACGGGGTATTCACAGTAGCGTCGTTCCGTGTCATTGAGCTTCCTACTCTCGAACGCCACAGGATGCCCCTCTTGCATCAATACTCCCCCGATAGCAAAGTCGGATGCGTCGGTGTGCACTTCAAATGACTTGCTGAAGTTGGGCAAGGCTAAGACCGGTTCTTGGCTCACCGCGGTCTTCAAGTCATCAAAGGCTTTTTGACACTTCTCGGACCATTAATCCCATGCTTTTCCCTTTTTAAGCAAGTCCGTCAACGGTGCCGCTCTAGCCGAATACCCTTTTATGAACCGTCGATAGTAGTTGACTAAGCCAAGGAAAGACCGTAGCTCGGTCACTTTCGTTGGCGCCTCCCAATCTACTATGGCCTTAATCTTGGTGTCATCCATCTTAAGCTTCCCGTGCCCAATGACATGTCCAAGAAAAGGCACCTCCGCTTGTGCAAAGGCACATTTCTCCTTCTTAACATAAAGCTCATTCTTTCTTAGTACTTCGAAGACGGTCCGCAAATGCTCGACATGCTCTTCCATCGAGTTGCTATAGACCACAATGTCATCTAAGTATACCACCACGAACCGATCCAAGTACGGGTGGAAGATCTCGTTCATCAATGTGCAAAAGGTAGCCGGAGCGTTGGTCAGCCCAAACGGCATGACTAACCACTCAAATGACCCATACCGTGTCACACATGCTGTCTTTGGCTCATCTCCCTCCGCTATTCGGACTTGATAGTATCCCTTTTGCAAATCCATCTTTGTATAGACCTTAGCTCCTCCAAGTCTATCAAAGATATCAACAATCAGTGGAATAGGATAATGATTCTTGATTGTTACCTTATTAAGGGCTCGGTAATCCGCACACATCCGCAACGACCCATCTTGCTTCTTTTGGAACAACACCGGGGCGCCATAAGGTGCTTTAGACGGTCGAATCTTCCCCGTGTCCATCAACTCCTTTAATTGTTTCCTTAGCTCCTCGAGCTCAGGCGGTGACATTCGGTAGGGTGCCATAGCGGGCGGCTTAGCCCCTGGTTCCAACTCAATCTTATGGTCCACCTCCCTCCTAGGTGGAAGCTTGTTTGGCAGCGTCGCGGGCATTACATCCTTGCTCTCTTCTAGAATTGCTTGGATGATTGGTGGCACATCGACATTCTTGGGTTGGACTTCCTCTGCCTTGAGAATCGCCAAGTATGTCGGCTCACCCTTCTTCACTCCCTTAGTGATTTGCATGGATGACAATAGCTTTCCTTTGTCATTATCTCCTCCTTCCATAGTGGGTATCATGTGAGCCCCTTTCTCCAAAATGCACATTGTGCTAAATGAAGGTATAGGAATAGGGCCACTTGTCTCAAGAAGTCCATACCTAGCACCACTTTGAAGTCATCCATCGGTGCAACTGAGAAGTCTACTTGACCCTTCCAAGTCCCCAACTTTAACTCCACACCTCTTGCTACTCCATTAAGGGGTTGGGCTTTAGCATTCACAGTCTTGAGCCATCCGTCACCCTTTGACATTTGTAAACCTAACTTCTCGGCCTCGTCTTTAGTGACAAAGTTGTGTGTTGCACCCGTGTCAACTAATGCTTTAGTTGGCTTCCCATTGACAATCGCTTCGACATACATTAACCCCTTGCTAGTCATTGTATGTGTTGGCTTGACCTTGAGTGCATTGAACAATTGTAGCGAACCCATGTGGGTTGACTCTTCGTCGTTAGACTCCATCTCTTGTTGCTCTACCATAGCGGACAAGGATCCTAACTTTGGACAATCCTTCATTGCATGTGGCCCCTTGCACACATAGCATCCTCCTTTAGGCACAAAGGCCTTCTTCTTCTCTTCATACTCCTTTCGAGACGACCCCTTGTCATCTCTCTTGGGTGGTGGCGTCCTTCGATCCCGTTCCTTATTGTAACGCTTATCTCCCCCACTTTTAGCTTGGTACTTGTCTTTTCCCTTCGAATGGTCCACCGGGTTGGTCCGTTGGAACTCCGTGAGTGACTCGGCCGCTGCGATGGCCTCGTCCACTGACCTTATCTCCCTTCGATGTAGTTCTTGCTTAGCCCAATTTTGTAATCCATCTACAAAATAGAACCGCAAGTCTTCATCAGAAAGATTAGGGATTTGAAGCATTAAAGTAGTGAACTCCTTGACATAGTCTTGGATGCCACCTCTTTGCTTCAACTCCCTAAGTTTCTTCCTTGCTTCATATACCACATTCTCGGGGTAAAAGTGCCGCTTGAGTTCCTTCTTGAAATCCTCCCATGTATCAATTTGGCAAGCACCCCTTTCAATATCCGCATGTTTCCTACGCCACCAGAGCATAGCGGTATCCGTGAGATAGCGAGAAGCGGACTTCACCTTAGTTGCCTCATCCACCACGTTAAGACTCTCGAAATATTGCTCCATGTTCCAAAGGAAGTTCTCAACCTCCTTAGCATCCCTCTTCCCATTGAAGCTATCGGGTTTGGGACACTCCATCCTTGGAACATAGGCAACATGATTGAATTCTCCGGCAGCGGCAGCGCGTTTGCACAAAGCCAAGTCTTCCTGCATCCCCTCGACGCTAACACGAAGAGCTTGGATTGCTTCATTCACTTGGATCTCGAACTTATTGAAACGTTCCTCCAACAGAACATCCGCATTGACATAAGCTTGAAGATCCTCCTTGTTCTTGTCAAGTTGCTTAAGGACGTGTTCCTCGAGTGTCCCCATTGTGTGCTCGAGAATTGCCACCTTTTCATCAAGCTCTCCCACGGCCCTCTCCAATGCAACCTCGTTGTTTCCAGCCATTTCTTTTGGATCACAACCAAGAACAACTTAACGTTGCTCTGATACCAACTGTCACGGACTTGTTCTCTTAACAACGAACCGTGCGGCCTTAGCTCTTTTTCTGCCCCTCGCAGTAGCTAAGTCAGCCTAGTCGACCCCTTGTCGTGTGTTAAAAGATTGGCTAGAGAGTTAAGTAAAGAAGGCAAGAGAGAATATGAGAGAATAACTTGTATTGCTCAAGAATGTTTACAACTTCTTGGATGGATTGGCCAAATGAGGCCTCCCCTTTATATAGGCATCCACCTCCTCAATGGATGGCTAGGATCTATTTACATGAATGGTCTAGATCTACTATCTAGAATATTCCCTAAGAAATATCTAGGGTCTTTATAAGTGTAGTATAAGGTGGAGGATTCTAGAGTAATCTCCCATATACTTACATAATTCTAAGTCATTCTTGGAGTAATGTGGAACCTTCTAGAATTCTTAACTCCCTTAGCATGTCCACTTTGTCAAAGTGTGACAATACGCACACACACAAGAGCCCACAAAATGCACACTGCACAAAACGCACACTGCACACACACACACACGCAGAGACACACACACACACGCAGAGACACACACACACACAAAGTCATGCACACACACTGCACACCCCAAAAACACACACATGACACAAACTAAAAACACATAGTAACCCTAATTATTCTCCTTTAATCCTCTAGAATAATCCTCTGGCATGCAAAACCCTAATTATATGTTTAGATTTTAACATGTGAGACCCATCAATATTAATCAATACTAGATCTAGGATTATACTCATATTGAAAACAATTAACATACTTGATTTCAAAACCCTAATATGTATTCTATTGGTTTAGGGCCATAAGAGGTTATAATATCTTCATAAAACAACCATGGAGGAGGAGGATTTTACCTTAATTTCTTGATATTACTTCCATCCTACCTCTTCTTCTTCTTCTTCCCTTCTTCTTCTCTCTCTCGGTTCTCTCTCTCCCTCTGCCGCTATTTCTTCTGCCGCCTCTCTCTCTCTCTCTCTCTTTCTCTTTATTTGCGTTATTTACTATTCTCGTTGGTAAATAATGCGGGTTAGGGTAAGAGAGGGGTATATATATAATATGGGTCTCAATTTCCTAAACCCACTGGGTTTTATTAAACCCAAACCTTAATGGATTCAATATTAATTAAACCCTAAGCCCAAGTCTAAAACTTAAGCCCAAAGTATACTTGTCTAATAATTAACGCAACCCATTATTAATTAAATAACAATTAATTAATAAAATAAAAAAAAAATTGGGTTACTACAGTAGCAAACGTTTGAGAGCGATTTAGTGATCTTTTGTGGAACAATGCATATTGAGATAATTCGTTAACTGAGAACGCAACTTCAGGCCTAGTCAGTGTTAAGTCTTTGAGATAACCAACAAGGGCACTGAAATTGCCAATGGCCTTACAGAAAACAAGTGTTATCCAAAGTACTTGGTAACACAGACGAACATCACACAAAACAGTTTGTAAATAGGTTTGAAGCGGAATAAAAAGACAAAAGATATATTTTTCTCAAGTTATATAAATATATAACTTAAGTGAGCCTCAAAAGGCAAGACTTTATATTCAATATATGACTTGATTACAAAGTCGAAAGTTCCCTAAAACTATATGTTAGGACCTAACTTTGATCAATGTCTTAGTTAGTTGGTTTTGATAAAGGAATATATATATATATAGAACAGGGTTTATATCAAAAGAGGAAATCTGTCATATTCATCTTTCAGTTTATCTGACAGCTGTGAGTCTGACAGTTATGATTCTACCTTATACATTGGTTACAATCAATCAATAACATGAATCATATTCCCTCTCTAAGATATCAAGATCATCAAGTGCATCTCAATCCTTATTAGAGATCATCTCTGATAGTTAAGCCTTGCTATGATCTGACAGCTATGGCTTCAGTCCCTCTCGATGCCCATTACTCGTCTCATTCTTTGATGCCAAAATCTCAACCAAGATGGATCCTGTCTTCACAAATGCCAAGTTCACCATTGAAGACCATTGAAGACCTTCGGAAGCCTTCACCAAGCCAGCTCATGAAGACCTGCAAGTGGACAAGTGGGGCAAAGACCAGTCAAAGACTCATTAATGATGCTGCAACAGTCATATTCCAACGGCTACATTGAAGGCTATAAATAGAAGAGTTCATCCTCTGCACAAATTACTCTTGAAAAATACTCTTTTTCACAGTCCATAAACCTCTCCTTACATCCCTACAAACCAATCCCTACCCTTCAAACACTATTCCAAACCAAAAACCTTTAGCCTTAAACCCCTGTTTCAACAACAACAACCCTAGTGTGTTAATTCACAAATTCCAAATCCTAAGACTGTATTTTAGGTGTAGAAATAGTTTGTAAACACTCAAGACTGTACTTTGAGTGTATTAGTTGTTTTGTAAAATCTTGAGACTGTACTTCAAGTTGTAAAAACACTTAAGACTGTACTTTAAGTGTATCCCTAGTTGACTGTACTAATTAGGAAGAGGAAGTTCAAGGAACTTGCCTGATCAATCATTTGTAATTCTTGTTAATTAAGATTATAATAAAATTGATCTCACTTGTCAAGATTGACAGTGGGGGTGGATGTAGGAGGAGTGAACTCTGAACCACTTTAAATTCTCTGTGTTATTATTTTCTGCAAACACATTCACACACTTGCATTATTCTATTGTGTTCATTTGTCCTATCATTATTTCAAGCCTTACTTATTCCGCTGCACAATTCATCAAATATCTGACAACTAAGTCAAACCATAGCTGACTGATCATTTGCATATCAAACAAGGGCCTTTCACTATAGAAATTATACTCAATGGAACGAAATGAAAACAAAGTACGAAATCCTATACTTGCCAAAACACATTCAAATCCGAAGTATTTGAATGTGGAAAATAGTGTATGGGGAGGAAGAATCTATTATAACCAAGAAGTATTTTGTCTCTTGTGCTTGAATGTGTGCAAATGTTCGACTTGTCTTCAAATGTCCACACCCTTGCATATTTATAGTCTTCAATACTTGAAGACTACTCAAAGATGATAGCCCACGTTGTCTTGGGTGAGTGGGGAGAGTTGTTGAGCTCCACTCCTCTCGTTGAGCTAAAGAAGGAGTCAACTTCCTTAAAAGTAGCAACAAACTCCTTGTTGCCAAAGTCCTAGCTTCGTGCTCTTGTACCATCAAGCTTCTCCACTTTTGTACTCTTCTAACTTCAACAAATCAGCCTTTGAAATGGTCTACAAAAGAGCCAGGTAGACTTATTCAAAAGAGCATCGGGACGGGAGTAAGCCCTTTCCCTTCGTCTTTCCTAGATTTCTCTACTTGGTGTACTTTCGCCCTTAT
Organism: Adenophora triphylla var. japonica; assembly: GCA_022495995.1. NCBI lineage: Eukaryota > Viridiplantae > Streptophyta > Magnoliopsida > Asterales > Campanulaceae > Adenophora > Adenophora triphylla. The sequence continues at coordinate 269,802 of JAFEMH010001410.1, read as the reverse complement.
CCCGCTGCATTGTCCCTCTTTGTTGTCTATTCTATAGGCTTTGAGCCAAAATTCTACTTTGGGTTGACGTCCAACTTCTATTCCTTACTCCGACAATGAGCGCAACTTGATGTTCTTCTTCGTTTCGAATTCAAGGGCAATGGATTGCTTCTTGCGCTACCTATGCTTCTGACTCTTAGTAGGAAAGGCTAGGAAAGCCTCATTTTTCTTAAGAAAGATGACGCCTGGATGTCTTCAATATGATTTGCTTCCCCCTCTGTTCTCATTGTTAGTTTGTCCTCAACTCAATTAGCGAAGAGATTGCTGGGCTTTCAAAGCGATTAATTACTGAATTGCGTAAAAGAAGTATATCAGACAAAAATCTATCAAATAATATTTGCACATTAGTATAGAATATTAACATATTAGTATAGAAATATTTGCAAAAAAAATGTGCAACTATTATAAAATTCCTCGTTCGGTAGCACATTAGGTAACACAGAGGTCCAGTGATAACACTTGTAGTAACACACAAGTTTACACTAACAATATTCCCCTCATTTGTGCATTTCTTTCACAAACTCCTAAGTGCTGGTTCCTTCAAAACTTTGTTAGCCACAAACAATATAACTAAGCATTACCTCAATGATTAACTCCCCCTTAATCATGGAGTCAACTGAAAAAAATAAGGTTTATTAAAGAAACCAATTATTTATAACAAATTGATTAAAAACCAAGTTTTAAAAACTAGTAAGAAACCATAGTTTTAAAAAAAAATCATAAAACATTATCCAAACTAATAAAACCACCACCTAGAGTATTAAACAAATCTAGAGTTTAAAAACACCCAAAATACGAATTGTTTAACAAACCACAAAATGAATCAATGTTCAACTTCAACAATGAAAGGCAACAACCAAAAAGTGGCAACATCAACCTTCAGAAAGTAGCAACATCAACCTTCATCTTCATCCTCCTCTTCTTCTTCTTGTTCTTCATCCTCTCCGACATCCTCAGTGGTAACATCAGCCGCAACATTTGGACCAGCATTATCTCCGCCTGTTTGGGAAGAAATTTGATTGATGAAATATATAGTATCATCCTTGAGCTTAGTCCATCCATTAACCAACTCCCCATTAGTGGCCACCTGTTTATGCAGAAAGCCAAGAACAGTAGATTTGGGAAATGTTGTAGTAGTGTTACCCAACATAGTAAACACATTTGCTAGCATACTAGCTGCATCTGTACCTAAGAAGTCACCTGGAGTAACACTAGGAATAACATTAGGAAGAACACCAGAAGTAACACCTTGCCTTATTTGCACAACACCGGTCTCAACATCTTTAGAATTGTCCCACGAAAGATCACCTGTATACCTTATACACCTTTTCTTTAATTGAGGATCAACCGTGTAATAATCTAGCTCAGTGGTGTATGCATCTGAAGCCCCTATAGGAAGGGATTGAGACACCAACACTTGGAAAATCAGAGAAAGATAAGGGAAAAATGCACTTTTGTCCTTCCTACCCCACGAGCCAAGTGTTTAAGCACCAATCTCCCAAGATTCAACGTTTGTTTTTCCCCAATTTATACAAAACTCTAGCTTGCTCTAGAGTAACATATTGCTCATTTGTAGTGGAAAGCCAATTGTAGATGCAAAATTTGTGCGAAATAGAGTAGAGGGATGTAAGGCGAGAGGTGAGGAAGTGTTCATTAGGATTAGGAAGGCCACTCTTGCACCACATTGTTGGAGATAAATTTTGCAATCACATCCCTATGTGCATAGATACTATCATCATCATGGTTGGGTAAGCCTAGAACTTTGTTAATCAAGGCAGGAGTAAATGAATAAACACTTCTCCTCACAAACACTCTACCATGTTGATTTGAACTCTCATTAGCTAAGTTAGGATGTCGATTGGCAAAGAAGTTCCTCACTGCACTTTCAACAAATTTTGTGGGATGCAAGTTTTATTTCAAGAACTTTCTATCCTCCAAAAACTAAAACACCCCATGCTTTTTCAAGTCTACCTCATCAATGTGTCTTTCTTTCAAAATCTTCTTACTTGAATGCTTAAGCCAAAATTCCATATTTTCATTTTTATAAAATTCCAACGCAAAGAAGGGTTTTGGAAAAGCATCATCAACATTAAAACTTCTCTCATGTTCATTGTCAGAAGATTCTGAAAGGTCTAAGGATCTAGCACTATCCTTAAGTAATTTGGAAGAGACACAAGAAGGAACATACGTTACGTTAGGTGTTACCGGTTTACATGTAACACGAGTTGCAGCCACCTGTTTTCATTAGGCCTTCTGATTTCTTCTCTGCACAACAACCAATGGTTCATCCTTATCAAGCACCCAATCTTCAAAAGTCTCCTCAGATTGACCTTTTTCAACCTCCACATTGTAATTCTCATCTGAAGCATGAGCTAAGGATAGACTAAATGAGTCTTCAGTGACATTCACAGTATCATAAGGAGTATTTGATGTGCCTCTATTCCTCATTGCACTGATCCTACTAGAGGACCTCTTCTTGGTAGCTTGGGTAGCCAGTTGGGCCGAGGAAGATGCCTTTCTTTTTTCTTTTCCTTTATGGGAACAACAGGAGGCAATGGTGGAATCACAGAGGGAGCAAATAGAGCTATGGTGGTGACCAAAGGAGGTGCATCCACAGACATAGCCTTGCTTGGAGTAGCGGGTGTTACCGAAGGTGATATCTGCATAGGCAAGATAGCACGGGAGGTAGCACTGGGTGCATGATTGATCCATTGGATCATTTAGGTTTTGAGATGGAGAAGCCATGGATTGAATTTTGACTTTGGTGGAGAAGGGTTTAGGAAGGGTCTGAATTTGGAAAATGTAGAAGACGGTGAGACAGAGAGGGAATTAATGAGAGAGAGAGAGAGAGAGTAAGAGAGAGGGAGTAAATATAAGTAAATAGGTAGATAAAATTATAAAAATTTAAAGAGGTTATTATGGAGGTTATGGAACAGGGTAATGAGTCTAGGTGATTTGATATGATTTGACCCCTTAATCTCCTTATCCATATTTAACTCCTATAATTACTCACCCTATTACAATTTCCTTATCCATATTTAACTCCTACAATTACTCACCCTTTTAAAATTTCCACTGCCCCTATTTTCTTGCTCTCATAGAAGCACTCAACAACTACCCCTAACAACCAAGACAATCCGGATGGCAGCTGAATCTTTAGACCACGAGAAATGATCAGATTTTGTCGGTCTAGATAAAAGAGATGAAGATGATAAAGTATCAAAGTAACATGTGACACACATTCGTTTTGTTTCAGATGATAAAGTTTCAATCATTGAAACTAACATATAAAAGAATTATTCTTTCCGGTTTATATAATTACTGAACAATAAGTAAAATCTATTGTCGTTCTCCCGTACAAAACTTATTAGGGTTTCCATTGAAACGTAAAATAAACCTCAGAAACATTATTTAATCAGGTTTAACCAATTTAGAAAATTTTAAGAATCCTAAAAGAAGAATCAAAATTAGAAAAAAAAAACCTAAATGAATCATGAGAGCAGAACAAAACAAAATAACAGAAGAAGATGAAGAAGAAGTGAGTTTGGATAAGAACTTACTTGAATATGGGATTTAAAGCCTCCATGCTTGTTTGACCAATTACGTAACTCCAATATTGTTTAATTTCGCTAGCAGAAAGTTATGAAAGGGAGGAAACACAAATTGAAACTCAACACAATTGAATTTTTAGTAGTTCTTAGGAGTTAATGAGAGAGAAATATTGATTGAAGAAAGAAAATAAGAAAGAAGAGTACGCATAGGAGAAGAGATAAAGAGGGTTTTTGTTTCGCGAGAAGAAAAAATGTGAGCGGTGAATTGACATTATTTTTTTCCTCGTTCGTACGCACTAGTGTGTATATGAACCGAACCATACATCTCATTAGACATTCTGTTATACATATGAGATCAGTTCACATACCCTACTTTTTTGACAGCTTTCACTTTGTAACTGAAGGGACGAATGTGCCCATAAGCATAACAATAATGACAGATGTAATGCCTTCTCTTGTGTTGTTTCAAATTGCTTTTCAAAATGAGGGTTTCCTCAAAAGTTGAAGTCTCACCAGTTTCTTTAACAAATTTAGAACTTCCAAAACCAAAACCTGATTTTCCAGTATTACCAAGAGATATAGATTCATCAATTTCATTTTTTCATTGTTCAACTTGGTTAGAGTACTCTCAACTTTCTCAAAATCAGTTTGAACTTTTTCAAGTTCAACTTCTTTCTTTATTACTAGAACCTCAAGTTTGGCAATGGAATATTTTTTATCATCTTTTTCTTTTGTAGTATTCTCAATTTCACAATCTGACATATAATTAATTTTTCAGTGAGATCTTTATTTACCTTGACCATTACCTCAATCTTATCAACACGCTTGATCCAATTAGCATGCAACTACCTGTAAGTTTCAAAGAGTTCCTCATAGGGATATTACGACCTTCAAGCATCTAAATCTCCTTTTATAGAGAAGCAGTTAAAATTATTCTCAGATGTGAATTCAGATGTGTACACATTTGTATCCACATCTGTTTCCACATCCGTATCACCTTCATAATATCTTTCTTCTTCTGTACTTGTAGAGAATGCATTGAAACATGTAGATAAATAGTAAAATACGGAGATGTTAGCAACTTCCTATTCATCCTCACTATTAGTCAAACTCATTCTTTTCTTTCTGAGGGTGTTAGCACACTCATTAGTATAGTGACCAATCCCAAGACAAATCCAACATTTCAATCCAAAGCTCTACGTGCAAAACATGTTTCCTCTCAGTTTTGATGAAGCTTAAGGTAAACCTCCAAACCTAAATGACTACACTTTCTAGTAAAAAAGGGGGAGAAGAAGCTACTACTGTTGGGAACAATGCTACTGCTACAGATCCACGTGATGCTTGAAATGCTACAATTAAGGAGGATTTTGTTTTTGTTTAATCAGTTTGTTGAACAAGTTGGTCTGTAATAATTGATATACTTTGACACCTGGTTTTATTACTTTTGTTAAACTGCAAGTTATTGTATAACACATCTCTATGCAGTTTTATGTGGGGATGTGTTTATACATCTTGGCACACATCCAATTCATAGCGAGCTAAGTGTAAAATTTGGTTACTTGTGCTTTAAATTCTAAATCTTTATTTTGACCAGAAAGTCCAAAATAGGAGGAGATTGAAAAAGTGAGAATCGTTTAGGAATCTCAACTCTCAAAAAACGTGTGAAGGGGTAAGTTTGGTAAGAAGGATTTTTGACTTTATTTAAAAATTTAGATATATTATTGGTAATGATATTATATATATTCACTAGTACAGATTTGAGCTTAGATAGCGCTTTTTTTAGAGCTTAGATAGTGCTACATAAGCTCACAAACTTAGATAGCGCTTTTGAAAATCGCTATCTAAGCACTTTTTTTATTTTTCTGAAAATCAACATACATAGCGTTTTTTATGTGCTATCTAAGCACTTTTTTTATTTTTCTACAAATCAACTTACATAGCGTTTTACGAAAACGCAATGCAAGTGAGGGCTAATTTTCATTTTTTTTCCTGCTGCACCTATTTTAAATTATATAAAAATAAAAATTAATAGAAACTAACAATTATTCCATTCTACAATAATAATCAACTTTTCATTTATTACACAACAATAATTCTTACGATCATCCAAAAAAGTTATAAACTAACAAGAGTTAAAGTTATTTTTTCTCTCGATCATCAATAATATCGTTAATAGCACACAATGTGTGCCTGCACAACAACGTAACTTACATAACATTTTCTTTTTACATTGTACTCCTAACTTCCAATATAAGGAATCAATTGTGCATTTGCTACACCATTTGCCAGGTCGGAATCAGCTCCTTGACCCCCCATGTACAGTATTGACTCGAAAGGTTCAAGTCAACTAAATCATAACCAACAACTGAAGTAAATGTTCATACAACATCTTGAAGGATTGAAGCCACTCAAAGTCACTGCAAAATAACACACGCATTAGACTTTTATCACAATGGATGATAGCAACACACACACACACACAAAACAAAGAAGAGCATCTAAAGCATAAAAATGGGTGAAAGGATGATGACAATGCCAATTGGAAAAAGGAAGAAAGTGGCTCACTCCAAAAATGGCAGCACTGCAACTATTAAGGAGGCCAATTTCAGAACCAAGTTTATACTCACTCCATCCCAAATTGTGTTGTATAAATATTTTATAAATCTTCAATACGGAAATCAAACGATGGAGATTAAAGCAAGGTATGCCGAAACAAATCTCCTTAAGACATTATTACGCCTCCGTAATTGTGCAAACGGATCGATTGCGAATGTCTCCCAAGATACAACGCTTTTTACCAAGAGTTAGTGTGCACTTTAACTAACCTTGATGAGCTAACCAAAAATCAGACTTGCTCTTAGTCTCTTAACTTGAAGAATGAAAGATACTTGAACTTCTTTGAATGAATCAAAACACTTTGAATGAGAGAGAGAATTGGATTGTGAATAAAGATTGTAACATGGATTTGATAATAACTTGATTGGATTACTTGATGACTGAATGAAAGAATAGAGGTCTATATATAGGGTAGATTGAGTCAGTTGTGACTGTTTCACAAAAGTCACAACCCTCCAAGCTAGCACATGTTCGGACATCAATCTGAATATACAGCAACTACTCGGCCGAGCACTATTGGTGTCTCCCCCAAGCATAGGCTAGTTACTCGGCCTAGCACTTTAGTGCCTCGCCCGAGCAGAAGTTAACAGAATAGTCATGTTTCTGGACAGTCATGCTCGGCCGAGGCTTACAAGCAAAGCACCAATCTCTCTCACAAATGATGTGGGATAATAATAACAATCTCCCACTTCTTACATCAGAATCTCAGTTGAGAGCTTTAACCACTACGATGTAGCAAAATATATAAGCTAAGTCGTAGGCCTTAATATAATTTGTTATGGTGTTATTTGGAATCACGGTGCTATTAGGCCTTTCCAACAAAAAAAAACTAGGTCAAAGGACGGGACATTTCCTCATATTTTAAAGCCAAACACACCCTCACATAACTTGGTGAGTTCTAGTAATCATTATAGAATCACACTTATTCACTATGTGACTCATAACTATGACAAAGATCATGTGATATCTCTTATCCCATATCAAAGCAATTTGGATTATGAATGTAACAGATAAGTATCCATCGACTTCCACTGGGAAAAAATATTATTTATGAATTTTTTGGTGGGCCTATGGTAAGATTTGTTAAACTAATGTCACTTGGACACTTGGCTATCATCCGTCTTGCACCACCCAATGTCGGGCCGGTTCAGGCTTAATTAGGACACTAAATTATATAAACACACACATATAGTCTATTTGAGTGATTACGAGCATAAAAAAGATCATTACAAAGCATTCAAAAACATCCTAAACGGGAGTATTCAAAGACAAGCTAGAAAGTATTTATGAATAATTTTTAATGAAATAACTCATAACACACAACGTGTGTCAGCCAAAATTTGCATCGTGAGAGAAGCTTGCATCAATTCTTTAGAATCATTAACCATCTCATATCACTCATATAAAGTAATGATATAATAAAATATAATTTCTCTTATTTGACCATTTAACATCCATTTAGCAATTTTCCAAATCATCATAAAGTCGATCAAGGTTATCGTTTGGCCATAGTGAACTCTACACAAGCTGTAATCTCATCCCTTCACTTGTGGACATTTTGCCTGGTCATTCAGATTTCATTTTATAGTCCTCTACCGTTAAATATTATGTCAAGATTTATCGACAATAGTTTTTTAATGTATATCCCTACTTTCGCAAAGACAAGGTAAATAAAGGTAAACCTTACCACTATGAAGAATATCTCTTTGAATTATACTTCCTTCATCCCATTTTAAACTATACTAACTTTTTGGGCACAATAATTAAGGAAAATTAAAGTAGGAAAGTTGTGTTGTGAGTATAAAAAGTAAAATTGGAGAGAGAATGAGCGAGAAAAATAGTAAGTTGATTGGTGTGTGAGTATAAAATTAAAGTAGGAGAGAGAATGAGTGGAATGAATAATGTAAAAACTTTTTCATTTTGGAAAATCCGATTTAAGGTGGGATGGACAAAAATGTTAAAAAGTTCGATTTGAGATGGTACGGAGGGAGTATTCCTCTTCTCAATGAAGAAAGCTTTAGCCCTAGACGAGTACTAGTTTGTTATACACTCGCTCTTGAAAATATATTTATTTGCAAATGCATTGTGCTCAAATACAATTTTTTGAAACCTACTTATCATTTATTTCTCAATCTTTGGTAAAAATACTTAAAACAAATAAATTCTTGAAAAAGCGAGGTAAACATTAATATCTCACGCATGAATAATTATCTATAACTTAATAATATATAATACATGCTAACTTGCTTTAGCTTTCATAGATATACACATGCTTGAATGAACAAACTATAGGGATCATTTTAATCCAAGATCATAAACCAGAAAACCCCTATATGGTTTCTCTATTATGCGGATAACCCCCTTTTGCTTCTATAATAGGCACATAAACTCATTGTCCTTTAAAACTTTAAAAGTGTTGCATAAAATTTTCTGCCATTTCTCCATTTTGTGGCACACACTTTTAATAATATAAATATTTATTGGCCGAATTACAGTTTCATGCTACAAAATCAAGCGTGTGCATGCAACACATCTTGTTAATTTAGATGACAAAAATTGAAATTTGCAACATTTCTAAAGAACATGGAGTTCAGGTGCTTAATATAGAAGCGAAAGGGGAGTTATCTGCAAAATTGAGAATTTCTCTAGTTTTTGTTCTCAGTCCAATTGTCTTGCGTAAAGACTTGGCTTAAATTTGTCGGATAAGAATATACATTAATTATATATGTTGACATTCAGAGAAACTCCTAGGAAGCTTATTCTAAATTAACTCCCTCACATTTTCTAATGAGTCTTAGTTCTTGAAATCTCAAAAACTCATTATGTGAGTCAATAGCCAAACAAAAGTAAATATATATGACAAATATTAACATAAATGTGATAATATTTATAACTCAATAAACCACTATCAACACATAGATGTATTGTAAGTTTGTTGGTCTCAAAACGAGGCAACAAAGGCAATAAAACACTCATTTCGAAATAAATGTAGCAGTCGACTTTTAAACTTTTTAAAAATATGCTTAAGTAGTTTGTACAAAGTTAAAACTGTACTATGTCACTTTCCTTATGTGGAAACACGACATTTATTTTAGAATGAAACAAAATGAAAAGTGCGACAATTATTACGAGACAGGGGGAGTAGTTAGGAAGATGAAACCAAAGAATTTTAGTTATAGTGGTATCTAGTATTAACTTCCATAACGGAGGTCGAGAGTTCAAATCCTGTTAATGACGTGTGCAAGCCTATTTATAGGCCAAGTGTTGTAGCCCGGGTGACATTTGATCTATTATTAACAAAAAACATCAATTTCTTTTTTAAATAAAAAATAAAAAATAGGAAGATGAATACATGTTTTGAATTTTTATAAAGTTTTTTTTTTTTCAAAATTCGGTCTCTTTCTCATGTTCAATAATGAAAGATAATGGATCACATTTGATTGGATTATTATACGGGAAATCTACCAACCAATTCAGTGTATCGATCTTAAATAATCAATTAATGAAATATACTTACTACTTTAGACATTGTTCAACGTACTTTGACAATTATTTTTAATTAATGCAATGTACAAGCAATTTAACGAATAACATTAAATTTATTTGACAGAAGTGTGACGTGGATAAGTGAAATAATGACATAAATAAATCCCGTTAAATAACTAACGAGTTCAACTATAGTTAAAAAAGTAAAAAAAAATCATGAAACCCAACCCCATCAAACCCATGTCTTCTTTTCTTTCTCTCCCCACGCCCCCACACATCAAAACCCAAAATTTTCCCTCTCCCTCCCCCATACATCGTGTTCTCCCTTCTCTCACTCCCTTTCATCCACCGTCCACCACTCACAACTTGTCTTCAACCCATACATCCCCTATCATATCTCCTTCCATCCTTCTCCCTCCTTCATGACAAGCCTCCACCCCTTCCCATCCTATCCTCCTTTCACCCTCCATAATCTTCTTGTACTCCCCCCCGCCTGATGTAAACGGGTTGCAGCGGAATAATAAAACGGATAGGCAAATAATTTAATCAACAACTATTTGACCCAATTCGAATTGAATCAACAATTGAATTAGGGTTTGAAGAGGTAAAAACCAAAAGATGAGAACCTTCACAAGGAATTCAAAGAACTCTAACAAACAAGCTAAAAGCTTCAAGGTAAAAACCTTCAATTGCAAAGCAATTCAATTTAATTTAATTATCAAAACGTATCCTAAAATAAACAATGAAAGAGAGTATTTATACTCTAAACAAAACCCTAAACTACTTGGAAAAGGAAAAGCAAAACAATCCTAATTAAAACACTTCAAAATAGGAAACAAAATCAAAAACCCTAAACTACTTGGAAAAGGAAAAGCAAAACAATCCTAATTAAAACACTTCAAAATAGGAAACAAAATCAAATCGAAATTCCAAAACCCGCTTCTTTGAGGGATACATCAGATACATCATACACCCCCACTTCAAAAGAATTCATCTCCGAATTCTGGTCTTTAGAAAAAGAACATGATTTTGTAGTGTTTGATCCTCCATTGTTGACCTTCTGCCCCGACCTCCCCTTGATCAACATCTGACATCTTCCATCCCAAATAAAGAGATATTTCGAATAAAGCAAATCTTTTCTCGTCCTTGGAAGAAAGAAGAAAACGTGTCCACCCCATTGAAACAAGTATTTTGAATACTTATGACGACGAAGCATAAATATATGCATGAAAATTTCCTCCAGAAACATAATACTATCATCCGTATCAATCCCATTATCTATTGGCCGATCAACCTCCCCATCGTCCACATGATTAATTATAATAAAGTCATCGACAAAAATATCGCCCAATACAAAATTCGATTTTGCAACAAACCAATTACTTCGAATTTCATCATTCACCTTGGACTCAATAGGGGCATGAACAGTTATAATAAAGGAAGGAATATTATTATCACAAACCTGAATGTCCTCGTCCTTTGCACATAGATATTCAACAATAGACTCCTCTTCAACAGGATCTTCCTCTTGGACAGGAATTTCTTCAACGACAATGCGAATTTCTTCCTCCAGGCGCTTTAATTCAGTCGATATTTTCGTTGTCAATCTTTGGATATCTGCAGTAAAGAAATCGACTTTGCTGGAATAATATTTGGAATCCTCTCTATATGTCGTTGATACCTCCTTCGTTCCGCATCTGCTTGAATATGATTTCCAAATTCTGAAACCTCCGAAAAACTTTGCTCATATATATCTGCTTTAAATCGTTCCATGTTCATCAAATCTAGATAATAAAGTTTCTGTTGTTGAGCAAACGTCAGAAAACTATTGAGTATACCCACATATGGGGTTTGACCTCCATTGTTGTTCTCCATCTTCTTCGGATCTTCCTTGGATCGTCCTTCGCTTTGATACCAACTGATGTAAATAGGGTTGTAGCGGAATAATAAAACGGATAGGCAAATAATTTAATCAACAACTATTTGACCCAATTCGAATTGAATCAACAATTGAATTAGGGTTTGAAGAGGTAAACACCAAAAGATGAGAACCTTCACAAGGAATTCAAAGAACTCCAACAAACAAGCTAAAAGCTTCAAGGTAAAAACCTTCAATTGCAAAGCAATTCAATTTAATTTAATTATCAAAACGTATCCTAAAACAAATAATGAAAGAGAGTATTTATACTCTAAACAAAACCCTAAACTACTTGGAAAAGGAAAAGCAAAACAATCCTAATTAAAACACTTCAAAATAGGAAACAAAATCAAAAACCCTAAACTACTTGGAAAAGGAAAAGCAAAACAATCCTAATTAAAACACTTCAAAATAGGAAACAAAATCAAATCGGAATTCCAAAACCCGCTTCTTTGAGGGATACATCAGATACATCACCGCCACATACTACTTCTCACGTCCTCAATGCCCCACCGCCCTTCGCGCTCCGCCAACATCCCGTCACATCCGCCCTTTGCACTCCACCTCTTCCCTCGTCTATCCTTTCCCAATTGGAATTAAAGATTGAAATTTCTTATTAATATTTTTTTTCCAGATATTTGGTTAAAGCTTCAAGTTTGCAGATCTTTTTTGAAATTTTTGTGAATTTTGGCTTCAATTTTGTGATTTTTTGGGTTCCAATCTGCGATTTGGCTTCAATTTTGGGTTTAAATCTGTGAATTTTGGCTCCAATGTGGTGATTTTTCATTTTCAAATCTAAGATTTTGGCTTCACATTGCAGATTTGTGGATTCAATGTTGTAGATTTTGGATTCTATTTTGTCAATTTGTCAATTATGGCGAAAATGGGTTTGAAGGAATTGAAATGTTCTAATTTTTGTGTGTGAATTGAAGGATCTTTAAATAAATGGGATTAAAGGATGTGGAAAGGGCCTAACAGAGGATAGTTGCCGGAGATGTGTGGTGGTAGTCGGAAGGGTGCGGTGGTTGGTGGCGGAGTGATGATGGGTGGTGGTTGTCGGTTTTTAGAGGGACGGTGGTTATGGTGGTGGGGTGGTTGTCGGCTTTGATTTTGATGATTGAATGAACTTTTGTTTACTTTTTTGGACAATTAGAACAATCCCGTTAATTTTTAACAAAATTTTACACTTTGCCCCACAAAATATTTGACTTTATTAACCAAATAATATTTCATATGCCACGTCATAATTTCTTAGGATTTTAACGTCGTTTTTTTTTTTTTAATTATATTGCGTTATTTGATACAAACTTAGAAAGTACGTATTAAAATGTCAGAACTATTAAATACATTGCATTAATACGTTTCATAAATTGGTCGTTCGACCATTATTTTACTATATATATATATATATGGACAATGAAAAGATAAAAAATAGTACAAAAAGGTTATATTTAAAATTTAGTTAAAACCAGAAAATTAAAGATTTGTTTAAAAAGTGAAATTGATTAGGTCAAAATTAAAATATACTCGGCTTTGAAGACTTGAAAAAAACATTTATGGGCAATAGTTTGAAACAATATTGTGAACCATAAACTTTTTGGGCTCAACAGTTGACCACGATTTTATTTCCAGAATTCAAACTTATAAGGTTGAATTAATGCCAGTGGACCGTATTATTGTATAGCTAGCCTACCAAAGTCAAAGAGACTTGGTAAATAGCTTGAAAACTTCTGAAATATTAATGTTTGACATAATCTAACGCGTTACCCCCTCCATCCAATGGTTAAGTGTGTATATAAGAGACATTGAGTTCTCATAGTTATCATTCTCATTCTTAATCACTTTCTCTCTAATACATACACAAAAAAGCTGAAAAACACTTCCTACTGTACCAATAAAAAAAGCTGAAAAACACACATTGAGTTTTTTAACGTGAAAGGTGGTGGTAAATTTAGCAATATGAGCTCAATAGGCTCCTGGTGGAATGCTGCTCTCCTAGCTATTCTCTTGTTTCATGGCTTCTCCTTTGCCGAAAACCCTCCAAACTACAGCTTCTTGAACGAAGCAACCTCCGCTCCTAGAGTTTCAAACTATGACTATATCGTTGTTGGTGGTGGCACAGCCGGTTGTGCATTAGCCGCCACCCTCTCAAAGAAATATACTGTCCTCCTCCTTGAACGTGGTGGTTCCCCCTACGGTAATCCTAACATCACCAGGATTGAGCCATGGATTGAACTCCTTTCCGATGGTTCTCCAGGATCACCTGTTCAGCCCTTTGTCTCTGAGGACGGTGTTAGGAATTCACGCCCCCGCGTTTTAGGTGGTGGAACAGCCATCAACGCTGGCTTCTATTCACGCGCCCAGACCAGCTTTGTCAGACAAGTTGGGTGGGATGGCAAATTGGTTAACGAGTCTTTCCGGTGGGTTGAAAAGAAGGTCGCTTTTAAGCCTCTTGTTAGGGGTTGGCAATCAGCATTTAGGGCGGGAATGATAGAAGCCGGGATAAGGCCTTATAACGGATTTACTTATGATCATGTTACCGGAACTAAGGTTGGCGGAACCATATTTGATGCTAATAGGAATAGGCATACTTCTGCAGATTTACTAGAGTATGCCAACCCAAGAAGAATTACTGTTTTGCTCCATGCAACTGTTCATAGAGTTCTTTTTAACACCAGAGGTTAGTATATATGCTACCTTCCATTTATATATCGCGCCCAAATTTATCTACTGTTGTTAAAATATTAACGACTTTTTGTTTCCAACAGATAAATCAAGACCTGTGGCTAACGGAGTGGTCTTCACAGACTCGTTAGGGCGTCCACATAGAGCGTATCTAAAGGCTGGCTCCAAGAGTGAGGTTATACTTTCCTCAGGCGCACTGGGAAGCCCACAACTCTTGATGTTGAGTGGCGTGGGGCCTAAACAACACCTCGAGTCCCATAACATCAAAGTCGTCTTGGATAATCCTCAAGTTGGTCAAGGCATGCAAGATAACCCAATGAACAATGTCTTTATACCCTCTCCGATACTTGTTGATGTTGATGCCATCATACTTGCCGGCATCACTCCACATGGAAACTTCATTGAGGCAGGATGTGGTCTCAACATTGGAGGTGGAAGTCCAAGTGATTACGGAAGCTATTCTTTCCAGGTATATATACATATTAATTACTTCATTTTTCAAAACTTTCATGCTTCTAGTAAATCAAAATACTTGAGAACCTTAAACTCCTTCGATCTTTTGTGTAACATAGCTAGAATCATCAACTAAATTGATTATTTTTTCATTTTCAGAGAGGTGGATTCATACTTGAGAAGTTTGAGGGTCCGCAATCCTCTGGCCATCTAGAGCTTCGAACTCGCAACCCCAGTGACAATCCTTCTGTCACATTCAACTACTTCAAAGATCCAATAGACTTGCAGAGATGTATTCGTGGAGTGGAAACAATCTTACGAGTTGTCGAATCGGATGCATTCTCAAACTACAGAGTTGCTAATCTCACGGGACAAGACATTCTCAATATCACTGCACGTTTGCCACAAAACTTTCCAGTACATGCTAACACATCAACATCCCTAGAACAATTCTGTAAGGATACCGTGAAGACAATATGGCATTATCATGGAGGGTGCCAAGTTGGTAGAGTAGTTGATCATGATTATAAGGTTTTAGGTGTGAATGGTCTTCGGGTTATTGATGGATCAACGTTTAACTCTTCACCAGGAACTAATCCTCAAGCCACTGTGATGATGCTTGGAAGGTACATGGGAGTTAGAATATTAACTGAAAGATCTTGAAGTGATCCGATTGCATACAAAACAACATCCAATTGATTTAATTGTTCAATCTTTCATTAGAGGTTCTTTATGTTTATTGTGTTGGAATTAGCATACAATCCATTGAATGAAATATACCCACTAGATTTTATGCAAAAAAAATTGTTGTATTTTTTTATCCTCTTCATGCTTAGTTTACTGCATATATACCATGTGTTATGACCCAACACATTAAACAAAGGGTTTTGATGCAGAATTATCCAACAATCAACTTCAAACATTAACCAGAGCTCATTGATTTTTCAGTTTTTTCAAAATGTCCTCAATGAACTTTCACATTTAATGTGCTCACTCCTATAAGATAATGAGGAAACTTAAACTTTTCATTGACTGGTAGAATATAAATACAATTACAAGAGTATATGCAGTTATTTACAATCCTAAATCAAGGCTGATGTCAAGGCTACGAGAATTATGGTAGAGATTGTTTCCTAAACTATTTCTACAACTATGGTAAGGATTGAATATATAACATTTACATTGAATATAATATTCACACTATCTTTGACCTTGGAGATTTTGATCCGTAGGATCTTTATTCTTAACATGCCCCCGCAAGACGGACGATAGGAAGGAGGCTCCATCTTGCACATCAAGAAATGTAAACGGGATTTGAGAAGTGGGTTAGTGAGTGTTAGAATGAGAAGGGCAGAAGAACACAAGGCGTGGAGGAATTTTCTGTTCTTCACGTGTTTCAAGTTTACAGAGATTACAAAATATGTATAGGACTCAATGTACAAGCTATTGTAGGTAAACTAGGACTCTCTATTCTTATCTAAATATTCACAAGAATTATCAATATCCCAACAACATATATCACGGTATTTTTAATACCGAGATATCCGCTAATACCCCCCCTCAAGCAAGACGTCCAAAGGGAAGACGCAGCTTGACTGAAAGTGCTTGAAAACGAGGTTTAGGCAATCCCTTAGTGAACACATCAGCAAGTTGATCCTCTGTAGAAACATAATGTAGCGTTAAGAAACCACGAGTGACCAACTCACGAATAAAATGATAGTCGATCTCAATGTGCCGAGTGCGAGCATGGAAGACCGGGTTACGGGCCATATGGAGTGCCGAGAGGTTGTCACAAAAGAGGGAAGGCGGTGAAAAAGGAAGACGCAGCTCACGAAATAAATAAGAGAACCAACGAATTTCAGCAGTAGTTGTGGCGAGAGCGCGGTATTCAGCTTCACTGCTAGAACGGGATACCGTAAATTGTTTCTTTGCCATCCAAGAAACAATGTTTGGACCAATGAATATACAAGCGCCGGTCGTTGAACGACGATCGTCCGGATCACTCGCCCAATCTGCGTCGGAATACGCACGAATAGAAAAATTTGAGGAGCGATGAAACGTGAGTCCAAGATCAATCGAACCATTGACGAACCGGAGAATTCTTTTAGCAGCTATCATATGAGTGGTGCGAGGTTGATGCATGAATTGACACACTTGATTAACCGAAAAAGCAATGTCCGGTCGAGTCAAAGTAAGATATTGCAAACCACCCACTAGACTACGATACGTAGTGGGATCAGATAGCAACTCACCATCGTGACAAGATAGCCGAGAGTGAGGTACAGTGGGTGTGGAAGAGGGCTTGCAGTCAGTCATATTGAAGCGAGCTAGTAGATCTCGGCATACCGTGCCCGGCCAAGATGCAAAGTAGTAGATGTACGAGTTGCTTCAAGTCCCAAGAAGAAACTCAAATCTCCTAAACGGCGACCGTCAAAGGTGTTACAAATATCATCAATAATAGCATTGATAGCGGAAGGAGATGAACCAAGAATGATGATGTCGTCGACATAGACTAGAATGACCGTTGTAGCCTCGAAGAGTGCCGGATAAAAAGAGACGAATCAGACCGACTGTTGAAGAAGCCACATCGAATAAGGAAGTCATGGAGCCGCTGAAACCAGGCGCGAGGGGACTGTTTTAGACCATACAATGCTTTGTGAAGCTTGCACACGTGAGTGGGAGAAGTTGGGTGGACAAAACCAGGGGGTTGTTTCATGTATACCTCCTCATGAAGCAAGCCATTAAGAAAGGCATTACGGACGTCCAGTTGCTGAATATCCCAACCTCGGGAATGAGCAATGGTCAAAACTGTACGAATGGTAGAGGGCTTGACCACTGGACTGAAGGTCCCATCGTAGTCAAGTCCCGCTTGTTGCGTAAATCCCTGTGCAACCAAACGTGCCTTATGGCGATCAAGAGACCCATCTGCTTTCCTTTTAACTTTGAAAATCCAACGACAACCGACTATATTCATATCAGGCCGACACGGAACCAATGACCAAGTCTTGTTTCGGTGTAGAGCAGCGATTTCCTCAGTCATAGCGGAATGCCAATGTGGATATTGTGAGGCTTGCTTGAACGTATTCGGTTCATACAGAGGATCATTGTGAAAGTTTCGTGTAGCTAGGAAACTTGGATCACGCAATAGGCAAAGGATGTGAGTACAGATGTGTCTCACAACTGTCCACATATCCACAGATAATGCAGCGGAATAAAACAATTAAATGTAAATAAAATGCAATAACTCAAGAGTTATATACGCTTACTGATCTGTGTGATCAGCAAACTAGGCTTACGCCCAAAAACTTTTCACTATAAAAACTTATGTTTCTTACAAAAACAAATAAGTGAAAAACTAAAATATGAAAATACTAAACAAGTTCTAATCACCTTCTATGATATGAACAACTCCCCTTTCCCAAGTAGGACTTATTCAATCAGAAGTAAAACAAGAGAACTTTATAAAAACCTAGATGTGAGTTACGGATGTAAGCTCACAACCTAAACACAACTCAATCGAATGCTATGAAGTAAGTGTATTTTTCTCACTAAAACCGTAGTATCTCTTTGTGCTGAATGCCTTGAATATATAGTGCACCATTGAGAAGATCTTCATGCAATCGACCTCTTCCTTTGTGAGATTCCTTTTCCTATATGAAAACATAAAACACACTCACAAGGAAATCAAATATTAGTAGGTTAGTCCTAATATAAAACCATGTACATAAATAAAAGATATTTACTATATTTACAATTCCTAGTCAAAGTAATATACTTATAAATCTCCATGAAAGTCTCAAAATCTTCTTACCATAATAGAAGTCAAATTAAATAAGGAAACAAGTAGTTCCCTAAAAAGCTCACGCTTTCAATCTCCCCCTATTTTGGACTTTCTGGTCAAAACCAAAGATTTATAACAAACACAATTTATGACCACGAGAATAAAGAAAAACATAACTTCCGAATGGATGTGTGTCCAGATGTGTATACACATCCACACATAAAAAGCGCAAAACAAGAATTAGAACATAAAACCGGCGGTTCATTAAGCAAAAGCAAAAACCATTCGACCATGTCCTAATTAAAGCTATTACAAACCATTGTTTTAAAAACTAAAAACTAAAGCGAGAAAATTAAAAATTGTCTTTAATGACCATCACAAAGAAAATACCAAAAAAATTTCTCCCCCTAAATCACAGATCAAAATGTCTCCACTTAAAAC
The DNA here is from genome assembly GCA_022495995.1 of Adenophora triphylla var. japonica. Classification (NCBI taxonomy): domain Eukaryota; kingdom Viridiplantae; phylum Streptophyta; class Magnoliopsida; order Asterales; family Campanulaceae; genus Adenophora; species Adenophora triphylla. The sequence continues at coordinate 250,832 of JAFEMH010001410.1, read as the reverse complement.
CAGCCACAGCTTTAGCAGCAGCATCAGCAACAGCAGCATCCCACTTTTCATTTCCAGATCCATCTCCCCCTTTTTGACTAGAAAGTTTTGCATGCCATCGAATGAGATTATCCCTAAGAGCTTTCAGATTGTTGGCATGGGCAATGGAGGCTTGAGCTTGAGCTTCAGCTTCTACAATTGCAGCATCTAAGTCCTTCATCTGATCAACAAAATTCTCTTCAGATGTGACACCAGATGTGTCCACATCTTCCATACCAATCTCAGGAACTGTACCCAAGGGAAGATCCACATGTCTTTGCTTAGGGTCAAGCAAGGTCTTAGATTCCTTAAACAGGGCAAAATTGTCAACAATTTCTTCTCCTTTTTCAGGCTTAACACCATTGGCAATGAGGATTTGGGAAATCAAGGAAGGATAAGGTAGAGACCATTTCTTTGATGGAGACTCTCCATAATCACAAATCTTTCTAAATATAAAGTCACCAAAATTAATATGCTTCTTAATTCCCAATCTGTAAAGAAGCAAGGCTTGCACCCTAGTAACTGAGGTTTTATTATTGGAGGGGCAAAGATTGGCAACAAGGATGGAGTGAAGAAAACAGTAAAGGGAAGATAAAGATCCACTTCCTAAGTCTTTAGGCTTCACAGGCCAAGAGGATACTTTGCCATGTGTAATGGCAGACACAAGTTCATCATCCTCAATAGAAACCAATTCATCCAAAAAATCATTCAACCCAAGCAAATCATTGATCACAGAAGGGGTAAAAGGGACAAACACTCCTCTAACATAGACAGTGGGAGGAGAGGAGTAGTTTTTATCTAATCCCTTAGGCAAATTAGCATAAAACTCATAAATCATTTTAGGATAGAAGGGAAGGGGATGATCAACAGTTAAGAATAATCCTCTTTCCTCAAAGAATTTGTCCATCCCAAGCTTATTAAAGGTTTCCCTATCCCTTTTCATCTCTATAACAAAGGCTTTGGAAGAAATTAAGGCAAACCTATCAGATGCCTTTTTGGTTAAAAACTTCTTGGAAAAGGGTTTAGGGGTAGAGATAACAGAAACAGAAGAAGACATACCCTTTTCAACTTTCTTCCTTGTAGATGTGCGTCTGGATGTGGGCACATCCTCAGACACATCCTTTGAAGGGAATGGGACTTGGATGGATTCTATCTCTGTGTCATCGGCGACGAGAGGAGTCTAACTCTTGGTCTTCTTTTTCTTGATCAAACTCTTCTCTCCCTAACTTGTAGTTCTCATCAGATGCAGTGTCATCACTATCATAACTAGAATCAGTCTCATCATCAATGGGCTCTAAATCGATGTGACCACCTTTTTCTTACCCTTTAAATCCATTAAGATTTTAGCTAAGGGCTCTTCATCACTAAAGGATATAAGGTCCTCAACAGGACTAGAGACCAAGGGAACAGATGGCTCAACAACAGGAGCAGAGGTATCTATAACAGGGGCAGACACATTATCCATATGAGGTGGGACCTCAACACAAGGGGTGGAAACTGGGATAATGGGATCAGATGGTATTATTGGAGAAGATGGAGCAATAGGATCAACATGGGAAACAGAATCAACATGGGGAGCAAACTCAACAGGAGTAATGGGATCAACATGGGGAGTATCCACAGAAGGGGGAATTACAGGGACAGGGTCAACAACCAAGGGAGAAATAATTGGGGGTTGAGACTTAGTCCTAATCAGAGGAGGAATTACCTCTTCTTCTTCATCTTCTTCAAGAGCAATAGCAGTAGAGGGCTTCCCGCCAGGTTTTTGAAGATTCTTGGCCTTGTCAGCTTCTGACAGTTTGCGAACCCTACCAGAACGACGAAGATTTCGACGGGGCACAGGAGGAGCAGCAGGCTTTGGGGGTTTAGCTTGGGACAGCTTCCTCTTTTTGGTTGAAGAAGGTTCCACAGAGGTTGAGACAAGGGCGACATCCGATAGTGGAATCACCGGAGAGGATGGAGCTTTAGGGTTTTTAGCAACCGGTTCCAATGTGGGGGATTTTGGAGAAGAAGCTTCCATTGAAGGATCAGACGAAGGTGAAGGAGATGAAAATTCCGCAAGAAATTTGGAAATCACAGGGTTTAGGACAACAGAACCCTCGCCTTTAGCTATTGAAATGGGAGCAATGTCAAGAACGTCTTCCTCTCTGATGTTTGAGTGATCGGCCATTTGATTTAACAAATTGGGTTAGGTGAAGCAGTTAATGGAGAAATTAAAGCAATGTTGAGAGATTGTGTGCAAAGAGAAAGGAAGAACAAAGGGTTTTATCAAGGTTTATGGGGGATGGGACGGATGTGAGGTCTCAATAAATACTCACAGCTCCCCCTTTCCTACTAAAATTAGGAAACCTTCTCAAAAAAGGTTTAACACACACAAGATCCTTAAGAGATCTCCAACGGCTAGAAACCTTTGAGGTTACCACACACAATCACCTTCCAAGAAAATAGGGGATTAAAATAAACCAAGATTTTGTAAGTTTTTTATGGAAACAAAAATGTCTCGGCCAAATTTTTTTATTTTAAAATAGAATCCCAATAGAATTTTCCAACCTTTTCAAACAAGAATTGATACACACCTTTTTTCATTCATAAAAGATATTGGAGATCAAAAACCTATATAATCAAAGAATGAACTAGGAAAGAAAATTAATTAACTAGTATATTTACAAAGCTCCTATATGTCCTAAAAATGCAATATGCCTAGCATGATGCAAACACACAGGTGAAGGAAATATTCTCAGCTTATGGATGTGGCATAGGATGTGAGTATCATATGGGGACACATTTAGATCACAAAAAGTCAATGAGCAATAAACCAATCTGCACAGCCTCTAGGATGCATCCACCAATTTTTTGTTGTGGATTTTTGCAATGTGAGTAGCTTTCACTTTACTTGATCCCAAAGATAGCCCTTTTTCCCAATGATCTTATCAAGTTTGACTTCAAGTTTTCTTAAGAAAATCACTTGATCACAATGGTATGGCTTCATACTAAGGGTGAAGCAGCTGTTTCTCACACATATATAATTTTTTTTTTTTTTTTTTTTTAGCACCTTTGTGAGATACCTAGGAAGGTTATACCAAGTTATCAAAAGATAACATGGACAGGAAATACTCACAATTAAGTGATCAAAAATAATGTCAAAGATGAAGACTCACAAGTGACCACACTGAGAAATTTCGTGCTAATGCATGATATTTTTGGATTTTTCTTTTTATGATTTTTTTTTTTTTTTTAAACTAATCTACAGATGTGTTAGAGGATGTGAGACACATCTGGTCTCACAACCTTAGATATCACACAAGCCAAGAGACTTCCTCAAGGAGGAAAATCTCTCCAAATCTAATGCCTTTGTAAATATATCAGCCAATTGAATTTCGGTCCCAACAAATTCCAGGACACACGGTTTTTGCTCTACAAGATCTCTAATGAAATGATGTCTAATATCAATGTGCTTTGTTCTAGAATGTTGGACAGGATTTTTAGATATGTCCAAGGCACTTTTGTTATCACAAGCAGTCAAAACTTTGCTATTCAATCCATAATCTTTTAGCATTTGATTCATCCAAAGTAATTGTGTGCGGCAACTCCCAAGGGCAACATATTCGGCCTCGGCGGTGGACAAGGACACACAATTTTGCTTCCTACTATACCAAGACACAGGGTTATTACCTAGGTAGAAACATCCACCAGTGGTACTCTTTCTATCATCACTATTTCCAGCCCAATCAGAATCAGTGTACCCAACCAAATGGGTGTTTGTTTCTTTAGAGTAATGCGAGACCTAGGTTCACGGTCCACTCACATACCTAATGATTCTTTTCAATGCTTTAAGATGGGACACTTTAGGGTTGGCTTGGTATCTAGCACGAGACATACAAGAACATAATGTCGAGTCTACTTGCAGTGAGGTAAAGCAAACTTCCTATCATGCTTCTATAAAGGGTTTGATCAACACTCTCACCATCAGAATCATGACTTAGTTTTTGGGAAGATTCCATTGGGGTTCTTTGATGTGAAGAGTGTTCAAGCTCAAACTTTTTCACAAGATTCTTGGCATACTTAGACTGTGAAATGAACATACCATCTTTGAATTGCTTAATCTGTAAGCCTAAGAAAAAGTTCAACTCACCTACCATACTCATCTCAAATGTGGAAGTCATGCTATCCACAAATTCAGCTAGCATTGGATCAGAATTTGATCCAAACACAATGTCATCTACATAGATTTGTGCCACAAGAATTTCCTTCTTATTTCACCTCACAAACAAGGTTTTGTCAACCTCACCTCTCTTGAATCCTAGTTGAAGCAAATGGTCAGTCAACCTACCATACCAAGCTCTAGGGGCTTGCTTTAGCCCATACAGAGCTTTCTTCAGTTATACACATGATTAGGATATTTGGAGTCCACAAAGCCTTTAGGTTGTTCAACATAGGCTTCCTCATTTAATATCCCATTTAAAAGGCACTCTTGACATCCATTTGATGAAGAGTAATCTTGAGGTAACAAGCAATGGCTAACAAAAGCCTAATGGACTCAATTCTTGCAACGGAGCAAATGTCTCCTCAAAATCAATTCCCTCAATTTGAGTGTAACCTTGAGCAACTAACCTAGCTTTATTTCTAGTTATCACACCTTGCTCATCGGTTTTGTTCTTGAAAATCCATTTAGTTCCTATGACATTACCATGTGAGGGTCTAGGAACAAGAGTCCATACCTCATTCTTTTCAAATTGAATTAATTCATCTTGCATAGCCATAATCCGGTCGGCATCTTTCAATGCTTCAACAACATTCTTAGGTTCAATTTTTGAAACAAAACAACGAAACTTACACGGGAGTATCTTGAGGAGCAACTCCACAAACCGGCCATCTTTCTATAATCAACTTTGTCCTTTTGTCTAGTTCTCACTTGAGCATGCACATCTCCCACAACTTGTGAAGAGGGGTGGTTTTTACGGATTTTTGAAGGGATATCCTTTGACCTATCCACACACCCATTCACATTACCTTACGGAGCATCATCTGATCGGAATCGGAAGGCTGTCCTCGGTTACGGGAGTTTGAGTGGATGTGGGTGCGAATGTGGGTTCGAGATGTGGAGCGAGATGTGTCCACATCCTTGGTTACATCCTTATCGGGTTCAACATTTTTATCGGCACTAGAAGCTTCTTTTGATTTTTCATTTTGTTTCTTCATCCTTCCGGTCCGGCAAGCAACTGAAACATCATCCTCAGCAGTCTTGAGGTTAAGATCAAGAGAGTCATCAAATTTAACATTAGCAGATTCCATAATGGTCTTAGTTTTGAGATTAAAAACTCTGTAAGCTCTACTGTTTGTGGAATAGCCCATGAAAATTGCTTTGTCACTCTTTGAATCAAACTTGGACAGGTATTCTCTATCATTGAGAATGTAACAAACACAACCAAACACATGAAAATATTTTACAGTTGGTTTCTTTCCAAGGAGGATTTGATATGGGGTGACAGTGCTACCAATCCTTAGGAACACCCTATTGCCAATATGGCAAGCAGTGTTTAAAGCTTACGCCCAAAATTTTTGGACAAGTTCTTTGAACTTAGCATGACCCTAGCCATTTCTTGCAAGGTTCTATTCTTTCTTTCAGCAATTCCATTTCTTTGTGGGGTGATTGGTGCGAGAAAACTCATGAGTGATTCCCTTAGAATTGCAAAAATTGGTGAACATTTGATTCTCATATTCGGTGCCATGGTCGGACCTAATCCTCACGGTCTTAAGACCATAAAGATTTCTAACTCTTTTGTACCAATTCTTGAATTCTCCAATTGTTTCTGACTTTTCTCTTAAGAACATTACCCAAGTGTACCCAGAATAATCATCAACACACACAAAAGCACACTTTTTCCTACCAAAGCTTTCTACTTCAATAGGTCCCATTAAATCAGTGTGAATCATCTCCAAACATCTAGTTGTGGAGCATTGTTGGACCTTTTTATGTGATGCTTTTGTTTGTTTTCCCTTTTGACATGAACCACAGACATCAGGGTTCTTGAAGTTCAGTTTAGGGAGGTGTTTAATGGCTTCAAACATTTGAAGTTCTTCCAGAGTTCTACAGCTAGCATGCCCTAATTTTTGGTGCCACAGATTGACATCATTGGCTTTTGAGCTTAGGCAAGAAAGATTGTCACCAAATTGGTAACAATTGTCAGCAGATCTAGGACCAGTAAACACACATTTATTATCCTTATCAAACACTTCACACAAGTGCTTATCAAACTTCACAAATAGGTCATCATCACACAGTTGACTGATGCTTATTAGGTTGGCTTTCAAGCCTTCCACATGGTACACATTGTGCAATTTTGGGAGACCCTTAACATCCAGGGTTCCTTTCCCAACAATCTTTCCTTGAGCACCTCCACCAAAATTTACTTTCCCTCCATTTATTACTTCATAGTCAAGAAGGACTGCTTGGTTTCCAGTCATGTGCCTAGAGCACCCACTATCAAAATACCAAGAGCCAGAGACAGTACTCTTGAGGGAAGAGTAGACAACATTGCAGGTGGTAATTGGTTTGGCTACCCACTGTTTAACAGTTTTCTTTTTGGGTTGCAGAGGTCTCAGATTGACTGGATGTGTGTTAGGATGTGCATACATCTTCTCACACATCTGAGGCTGTTTGAAATTACCAGATTTTTTATCAGCCTTGAGTTTGTAACAGAAGGGCCTAATGTGACCAGGAGCTAGGCAGTAATGGCAAATGTAATGCCTCTTCCTTGGTCTCTTCTCACTCAGAATGACTTTTTCTTTAAAAGCTTGTTTTTTCATACTTTTAGAGGTAGAAGCCTCACATCCCTCCTTTACAAAATTATTTTCAAAACCTATACCAATTTTGTCACGTTGACCCATAGAAAAAGCTTCTTCCATTTTCATTTTACTTTTGTTTAACTTAGTAAAAGTATTATCAGCTTTTTCACATTCATTCTTGAATTTTTCAAGGTCAACTTCTCTTTTGGTCACAAGGACTTCTAGTCTTGCAATGGTATCCTTTTGAGCATCATTTTCTTTTGAAAGTACAGCTTTTTCATCTTCACAAGCAGCCAATTTATCAGACAGAGATTTGTTTACTTTAACAAGTACCTCAATTTTGTCCAATCTTTTCATCCAATCTGTATGCAGCTCCTTGTATGTGGCAAAGAGTTCCTCATAGGGAATGTCTCTTTCTTCATCTTCATCATCTGAATCTCCTTTTACAGAGAAACAGTTCAGCTCCAGTTCAGATGTGACACCAGATGTGTACACAACTGAGCCCACATCCAAGGGATTTTCAGGAGTATATTCTTCTATATCTGCAGAAAAAGCATTAAACACAGAATGGCAATTTAAGACAGACATGTTAGCCACTTCTTCTTCCTCATCCTCACTGTCACTAAGGGTAGCAGTTAAGCTCATTCCCTTCTTTTTAAGTGTATTAGCACACTCATTGGCATAATGACCAAAGCCACGACATGCCCTACATTGGACAGATTCAGATGATTTATTTTCAAAACTTGGTTTCTTGAATCCAGTGTCAGTGCTAGGTTTTGGCTTTTCAGCAGTACTGGAAGTAGGTCTATTGGGGAATTTGCTTATCCTTCTATTTTTCAGTATAGAACTGAATTTCTTTGAAATAAAAGCTACATCCTCATCTTCAAGATTAGACTTGTCAATCTCAGAGGATAATTCCACAAGCTCTTTTGGTAGAGCAGCAGCACTTTTAAGGGCAAGACTGTGTGTTTTGTTCTTCTGAGCCTCAAGGTTAAGCTCAAACACAGTCAAGATTCCTATGATAGTGTCAAGACCTACAGTGTTTGTGTCCTTTGTTTCTTCAATCACAGCTACTTTAATGTTAAACCTCTCAGGCAAGGTCCTTAGAATCTTACTAACAAGTCTTGCATTGGAGATAGATTCTCCTAGACTTGTGCATTCATTTGAAATCTCATGAATCTTAGCAGCATATGACACAATATCCTCAGTTTCTTCCATTCGAAGTAACTCAAACTTATCCATTAAAATTCTAAGCCTGGTAGCCTTCACACTTGGTGCTCCCTCACATTGAGTTTGCAAAATATCCCAAGCAGTTTTGGCTATACTCTCATTTGTTATAAGCTTGTACATATTCCCAGAAACATGGCTGGAAATAGCACCCATGGCTTTTGAATTGTAATTAGCAGCTTGTATTTCATCAAGAGTCCATTGTTCTTCAGGTTTTCTTTCAAAAAAGGACTCACCAACACCAGAAGATGGCTTTTTCTCCACAGTAGGAGGTTGCCATGCAACAAGAATGCACATCCAAGCTCTTTCATCAATACTTTTGATGTAATTTCGCATCTTAGACTTCCAAAGAGAATAATTTGTGCCATCCAAGACAGGGGGCCTATTTTGGTGATTTTGGCATTCCATAATGACTACACTTTCTGGATCAACACTCAGTAATATTTCGAGAGTTGGCTTTGATACCAATTGAAAGGTTCGTGTAGCTAGGAAACTTGGATCACGCAATAGGCAAAGGATGTGAGTACAGATGTGTCTCACAACTGTCCACACATCCACAGAATAATGCGGAATAAAACAATTAAATGTAAATAAAATGCAATAACTCAAGAGTTATATACGCTTGCGATTCTGTGTGATCAGCAAACTAGGCTTACGCCCAAAAACTTTTCACTATAAAAACTTATGTTTCTTACAAAAACAAATAAGTGAAAAACTAAAATATGAAAATACTAAACAAGTTCTAATCACCTTCTATGATATGAACAACTCCTCTTTCCCAAGTAGGACTTATTCAATCAGAAGTAAAACAAGAGAACTTTATAAAAACCTAGATGTGAGTTACGGATGTAAGCTCACAACCTAAACACAACTCAATCGAATGCTATGAAGTAAGTGTATTTTTCTCTCTAAAACCGTAGTATCTCTTTGTGCTGAATGCCTTTAATATATAGTGCACCATTGAGAAGATCTTCATGCAATCGACCTCTTCCTTTGTGAGATTCCTTTTCCTATATGAAAACATAAAACACACTCACAAGGAAATCAAATATTAGTAGGTTAGTCCTAATATAAAACTATGTACATAAATAAAAGATATTTACTATATTTACAATTCCTAGTCAAAGTAATATACTTATAAATCTCCATGAAAGTCTCAAAATCTTCTTACCATAATAGAAGTCAAATTAAATAAGGAAACAAGTAGTTCCCTAAAAAGCTCACGCTTTCACATTGTTAATAGCAACAAGACTGTATTCAATAGAGACCGGTAAGGTGTTGTTCAGCAAATCAGTCATACCACGATATTTGAGAGGAGGAGCAGAAGATGTGGTGTCCGAGGAAGCAGGGGTCTGAATTGAATTTTCAGAAGGAGCAGGGGCAGATCTGGCTGGAGCAGAATCAAGATGTTCATCGGTCTGCAGAGGAGAACTAGGGGCCTCGTCGGGGTGTAAAGTGCAAGGGGTGGGGCGATGGCAGGTGTATATGTGGAGGGGCCACTGGTGTCACTTCGGGAAGATGAAAGGGACAGGGGCATTGTTGAAACTTGGCTAGGGCTGGAGAGAAGTAGGTTGGCGCCTAGCACAGATCCGATCTGAATGGGCTGTCCGAAGGATGGTGCAGCGGCGGGAGTAATAAGGCCAGAACCAGGAGTGTGACTTGAAATAATAGGAGGTCCAGAGTGATGATCCGTATGCACATGTACCGGCAGTGACATCCATGAATTACCTGTCAACAACTTATTTATCTGTGTATCTTGCCAAGGAAAATGAGACTCGTCAAAAAGCACATGTCTTGATATATAGACCTTTTTATTAGATAAATCCATACATCTGTAACCTTTGCGAACATTATCATAACCAAGAAAGATGCAGTGAGTTGATTTTGGCATAATTTTATGTGCATTGGTAGGGACGATATAGGGAAAGCAAGAACAACCAAAAATTTTAAGAAGATGATAATCAGGTAGTCGTTTCCACAATTTTTGGTAAGGAGACACAAAGTTATGTTGACGCATAGGAAGACGATTAATTAAGTACACAGCGGTATTGAAAGCCTCTAACCAAAAATTATAAGGAACTTTGGCTTTAGCCATGAGACAAAGGCCCATCTCCACAATGTGGCGATGTTTACGTTCCACTACACCATTTTGTTGAGGGGTGTAGGGACACGTGAGTTGATGTTTGATGCCTGCCTGTTGTAAAAATGAAAGAAAAGCTCGACTAGTAAATTCACCCCCACCATCTGTTTGAATTGTTTTAACCGTGTGTATAGCATAAATCTTCCGGGATAATTGATTTTCGATTTGCGTTTTAAAGGTAGAGAATATATGTGTGACATTAGATTTATGAGTCATAGGAAATAACCACACAAAACGCGAAAAATCATCAACTATAGAAAGATAGTAGCGAAAACCATTCATAGAATCAACGGGGGCAGGACCCCAAACATCTAAGTGAAGCATGTCTAGGGGATGTAAGGCATTAAAAACTCTAGAAGAAAAAGCTAACTTGCTAGATTTTCCTAATGGACAAAAATGACAAAAATGATGGGAATCAATCTTGCCACTCAACGGTAAATGAACTTGCTGACATAAAACTCTGAAAACTGGGGTAGGCGGATGACCTAAGCGAGCGTGCCAGGTATCCTGAGTCGAACGTTCACCAAGAAGTGCAACGGGATTATTAGGAGACTCGGGATTAAAAGATAGCTTGTAGAGGCCACCGGAGTTACTGCCAGAAATAAGAATCGCCTTCGTCCGATTGTCCTTAACACGAAAACCAAGAGAGTCAAGTTCAAAAAAGCAGTTATTATCTTTAGAGAATTGACGAATAGAAAGCAATGGTTTGTGAATGTTAGGGACATACAACATATTGTGAAGAGAAAAGACTGATTATTAAGATGAACAGAAGAACTACCAATGCGAGAAATTTTTAACTTTGAGCCATTACCAACAGTAACTACATCTTTACCTGAGTATGGATAAGATCCGGAGAAAGAAGACGGATCAGGAGTCATATGGTTTGTTGCTCCGGAATCAAGGATGTACGGATCAGTATATGCCATGTAAGCCTCGCTATCCTGGCAATCCCGTGCACTATGACCTTGTTGAAAACACAATTGACAAGAAACAGCTGGATTTGGAAGAAGACCGCGTCCACCGTGTCTAGAGAAATTCCACGGTTTGGGACACTAGAACCATAACCTCGGCCATACCCACTGCCACTGCCACGACCATAACCATTATTCCTAAAATTGTTCCATGAGCCATTGGTGTTGGAATTATTCCAAGAAACATTCCTCCGACCATGCCGACCCCGTGACCCATTAGGACCCCCTCTATGTCGATTTCCATTGTTCCTGTTGCCTCGGTTTTGGCCATGGCCACCATTATTACCACGACCATTTCTGCCACGATTACGCCCAAAATCTGTCGCAGGTTGAGAAGAAGGTGCGGGTCTGGCAGCCAACGGTGCAGTGGTTTGTTGAGCCGGAGTGGAGAACTTTGCCAATAACATCTCTTCTTTAAGAAGAAGATCATTAAGAACGTCAAGGGTAAGGGGATTACGGGCGTGTATGGCTGTTGTAGACGTGAGAAACTCCTTGTATTCTTGGCCAAGGCCGCCAAGGATACGTTGAATCAAGACTGTATCGTCGACAGGGGCACCGGCTGCTGTGAGGGCATCAGCGATGGATGAGGCCGGAGAAGATAATCTGCGATCGATGTTTCAGTCGCCTTTTTAAGATCGTGCAATTTCTCTGCAATGTTTCAATGCGAAGCGCTGAAGTACCCCCAAATCGCTTGGCTAGCATCGCCCAGGCGGTGGAGCCGTGTCGCTGGAATTTAGATAGGGCTGAATCGCTGGTGTTACTGTGCCCTTTATCCACCCACAAACAAGATCCGTCACGACTTCCAGAGGGCATGCTGTGGATTAATTGTGCCGTCGGCGAGGGTGGTGGAGGTTGTTGTGGTTCAATGATGAATAGAAGATTATGGGTGCGAAGAAGAGTCTTGAACAAAGTACTCCAGTTCACATAGTTTTCTTTGGTGAGAAACGTTTGTCCCATAATTATATTTGGGTTGTAGAAGATTGGAAGAGGGTTAGCGGAAGAGGCATGGTTGGAAAGGGTGGAGGAACCAGAGCCCGGAGTTCCGTCCATTTAAGAGGAAGAAGGTAAGTCTAACGCTGGATCAATTAGGCTGATACCATGTTAGAATGAGAAGGGCAGAAGAACACAAGGCATGGAGGAATTTTCTGTTCTTCACGTGTTTCAAGTTTACAGAGATTACAAAATATGTATAGGACTCAATGTACAAGCTATTGTAGGTAAACTAGGACTCTCTATTCTTATCTAAATATTCACAAGAATTATCAATATCCCAACAACATATATCACGGTATTTTGAATACCGAGATATCCGCTAATAGTGAGAACATCAGCAAGTTGATCATCGCCGGAGATTTGGGTGACATGTAAGGATCCTTGTTGAACTTGTTCACGAACAAAGTGAAAAGCTAGTGCGATTTGTTTCGTTTGAGAGTGGAAAATTGGATTGGCAGAGTAGTGAGTAGCTCCCAAATTGTCTCATTATATGGTGGGTAATTGCTGAGATGAGAAGTCAAGTTCAGGCAACAATGATTTTAGCCATAACATTTTGGAAGTAACTACAACAACTGCTCTAAATTCAGCTTCAGTTGATGAACGGGCTAGGGCTCGTTGTTTCTTTGAACTCCAGGACATAGGATTTCGACCAAGGTACACAATGTAACCAGTGGTGGAGAGGAATTGATCCTTGTCACCAGCCATATTTGCATCGTTGAAGGCATGGAGATGTAAAGGAAAATTATGATAAAACATAAGACCATGATGAGCAGTACAATTGAGACCGTAGCTATAACACCTCCAATTTTCCATAAATAAAAATAATACTTATTTCATAAATAAATACCCTCAAAAGGGCAAAACTATAACCATAATTCAATAAACTAACTAAAATTCAAAATACCTTAAATGCGGATAACGTCTTAAAAGTAACGGCTAGTACATCCACTAGCTCAACAACTATAACTACTTAACTGAAAAATAACTACTTGAATGACTTCCGCCAAAAATCCTCGCGACGGTCCAATTTCCTACTTATTACCTGAAAGGAAATATAAGGAAAAAAGGGTGAGCGAACAATGCTCATACGGTGACCGAAAGAACGAGATCAAATGAATACTTCAATAAACGGTAAATATTCAAGAACAGAATATTCAAAATACAGTTCCAAAACAGTTACTAAGTATAGAAAACACTTTCATGAGTTTGAAAACATGTGGCTTCACAAAAGAGCATTTTTCAGATATAACTTTCAAGCACTCCACAAAATACTTCACTTTATTTCACAAAACACTTTGCAAAAGATTACACCTTAAAACACTTTACTTTACTTCCATCCAATCATAACACTTTAGGGATTAAGCAGTTACTATCTGAACCCAGGGCTCGGGTTTCTACTGACTGCACCCAAATAACCGGTATATCATGATAACCTACATCACTTCATCAAGCAAAGTAATAGGGTCATATATGTCCTTCTTCAGGCACTGGGATAACTATAAGGGTCCACATGTTCCTTTCCAAAACTATGGATAACTATTGGGGTTCACATATCCTTTTCAAAATTATGGATAACTATTGGGGTCCACATATCCTTTTCAGAATTATGGATAACTATTTGTCCTACACAGGACGATTGGATAACTTTACTTTCACAAAAATTTACTTTGTTAACTTTCAAAGGTGCTCATATAATCAAGAACACAACAATAACATTAACAATAACAATAATACTCATGATATTCCATTTGAACAATAACATATCAAAAGGGTAGATATCCAAAGAACGCTAACACAACGAAATGAATATATTTTTAAAATGCTACCTGCCACATAGGTAGATATAACTTTACAAAAACAGAGAATGGATTCCTAAACAAGGAATGAAACCAAGTAACTAAGAACGTAATCCCTTACCTTAGCGTTACTTAGTAGCTTCAAAATCCCACGCGCATGAATCTACAATCATGTAAACATAGGTCTTAGGGTACAAGTAATGCTCCTTTACTTAATCCCCAACTATTATCTAAAGTCACATTATTCTACGAGTTATTCTTCTTTAACTCTTTTTAAAGATTACTCTTTTACCTTTTAGGTTTTTCCCAAAATACCCTTAGGGTTTCTGTTAGGACCTAACTTTGATCAATGTCTTAGTTAGTTGGTTTTGATAAAGGAATATATATATAGAACAAGGTTTATATCAAAAGAGGAAATCTGTTATATTCATCTTTCAGTTTATCTGACAGCTATGAGAATGACAGTTATGATTCTATCTTATACATTGGTTACATTCAATCAATAACATGAATCATATTCCCTCTCTTAACTATCAAGATCATCAAGTGTATCTCAGTCCTTATTAGAGAACATCTCTGATAGCTAAGCCTTAGTATGATCGCGGCTATGACTTCATTCCTACGATAGCCATCACTTTGTCTCAATCTCTGCTACCACAATCTCATCCAAAGTGGAACTGGATTTTCACATTTGTCAAGTTCACCATTGAAGACCAATGAAGACCACCGAAGACCTTACGGAAGCTCTCGGCTCAAGCCACGGCTCAAGCCGGCTCATGAAGACCTGCAAGTGGACAAGTGGGGCAAAGACCGATCAAGGTTCATTAATGTAGGCTGCAGCAGTCATATTTCAACGGCTACATTGAAGGGTATAAATAGAGGAGTTCATCCTCTACACAAACCACTCTTGAAAAATACTCTTTTTCACAGTCCAAAACCTTTCCCTTACACCCACACACACCTCCTGTAATCCACACACACACTCATCAATTCCTACCCTTTAAACCCTGTTCCAAACCAAAACCCTCACCCCAAAACCTCTGCTTCAACAACAAACAACCCTAGTGTGTTAATTCACAAATTCCAAAATCCTAAGGCTGTACTTTAGGTGTAGAATTAGTTTGTAAACACTCAAGATGTACTTTGAGTGTATTAGTTGTTTTGTAAAATCTTGAGGCTTGTACTTCAAGTTGTAAAAACACTTAAGACTGTACTTTAAGTGTATCCCTAGTTGACTGTACTAATTAGGAAGAGGAAGTTCAAGGAACTTGCCTAAATTAATCATTTGTAATTTTTGTTGATTAAAGATTATAATAAAATTGATCTCACTTGTCAAGATTGACAGTGGGGGTGGATGTAGGAGGAGTGAACTACGAACCACTTTAAATTCTCGTGTTATTACATTTCTGCAATCATATTCACACACTTGCATTATTTCTTTGTGTTCTTTGTCCTATCATTATTTCAAGCTTCTCTTATTCCATTGCACAATTCAACAATCATCGACGGCTAAGCCAAACCATAGGTTTGTCGATCATCCGCATATCAACAAAGGGCCTTTCAATTGGTATCGAGCTTGTCTTCACATTCAAAAGTCTAACAACTTGTGAAGGATCCTCTTCAAACCCACCATGCCTCAACCAAGGAGAAATAATGAGAAAGACATCCCACACATTGATGATTGTGGATATTTTGAGATCTATGCTTCAAAAATAAAAACATACCTTGATGCAAACGGTATATGGGCTGGTATGTTCTAGAGAATGAAGTGTCCTACCCAACTCAAATCTGTATTGATGGAGGACCTAGTAAGACCAAATCCCCAGAAACATGGTGAGATACGAGAAACAATTGATCAGTGCAAACCTAAAGGTCAAGAACATTCTTCAAAAGAGTGTAAATGACTCACTAGCACAAGAAATTGCTAAGGAACCAAATGCCAGATCAGCATGGGCTCTCATTCAAACAAAGTTCACTAAGCACACCAGTGTCAGGACACAAAATTTGTATAACTTGCTTAGGCAATTAGACAACTTCAAGTTCTATCCTGGAGAAAAAGTGAGTCTTTGCTCAACGAAGGTTTGAAAACCTTGTTAGATCTATTGCGACCATGGAAAAACCTTTGAACAACAAGATCTACGCCTCAAGATATATTCTAATCTCCCACAAGAATATGAAAAAGTAGCTTTACCTATTAGAGAAGGATGCTGAATGGAGCACAATGACAGTTGAACAGTATTTTGGAAAGCTTGAAGCTTATGAACTGGAAGGTATGATAAAAATTCAACCAGTTCCTACCATTTCACAAACTTTAGTCTTAACTGCTCAAGAAACTGCCCACAAACCAATCACTCACCAAGACATTGAGACCATTGTCAACAATGCTCTTCAATAGATAAACATCAGCTCCAAACCTGTCAGCAAACAGATCTCTCAAGAAGACATTCCAAGTCTCATATCCATGGATCGAGAAATGCCATGAAATTTCAAAAGAAATCTTTTGACAAAAAATACAACCCTTCCACATCTAATTCTCAACAAGACAGCTACAAGAAGATAATTGATTGCTTCAACTGTGGAAAGCAAGGACATTACTCATCTGATTGTCCTGAACCAAGAAAACCTAGGGACAATCAGACAGCTAAGAAGATGACCTACTCAAAAGAGATCATTCACAGTTCCAAGTGCAACTGCTTCAATTGCTCCAAAAACAAACATGACAAAAACAAGGAGCAAGTTATGATAGCCGACTCATCAAAATTCAGTGATGAAGAGTATGTGTCAAGTGATGATTCTGACAATGAAGGAGACGAAGCCATGCTATGTCTTATAGCTGAAGATGAGGAAGAATCAGACAATGAGGAAGAAATGGAAGCACTTGCTGCAGATGAACTAAAAGAGGTACATGATTTTAACTCCTTAAATATTGATGGTTTCAAACAATTAGTTTGCACTCTTTTAATTCAAACCAAAAAAAAAAAAAACTAGCTTTGCTTCACTGGTCAATGAGAACCTTTCCCAATCCTCAACCATTGACACCCTCACAAAAACCAATTCTGAGCTTGAGAAAGCATGTCAAGGGCTAAGAGATCAATGCATCATGCTTGAAAAACAAAACATGGATCTGACAGCTGAGACATCAAGTAATCATGAAAATTATCAAAGACTCAGTAATCTTGAAAAAGAAAATGATGCTCTTAAAAAGAAAATAGATTCATGGAACATGTCAAGCAAAGCATTATCCCTTTTCACCTTTACCCAAAGGCATCCCATTGACAAAACAGGGATTGGTGCTGATGATCCTACACAAAAGGTGTACACTCCTCCTACTGGTGAAAGGGCCATTGAAAAAATGGTTCTAGAAAACCTAAGTTCTGGCAGCTATCAAACTCAAACTTATCCTGTTCAAACCAAGGGAAAATCTAAGGAAATCTTACCTGGTCCTAGTCACTCAAACAAAGGACCAAGTAAAATCCAAGGAAGCAAGTATATTTGGGTTCAAAAAGGGGCCAATATACGAAAGAAATTGAGTTGCAAAAGATGCTAGACGGACCAGCCACGACAGACGCCACGAGGCTGACAGGACGGCCAAGATCTTCCAAACCACATAGAACCCCAAGGCAACAAAGATTCTATAACAAACATAGGTACACAAAACAACAAAAACCTCAATGGAAATACTCAAATGGAAGAAGTCATGCAAGTCAAAATGACTCTCCCAGATCATCCTTTTCAAATACCTTTCGGTTTCAACCCCAATATAACAACCCAAATCACTTCTTCAATCCATCCCAATCCTTTGTCCTCACACCTTACATGATGCAAATCATGTCATATTATCATACCCTAAACCAGTTCTTCAAAAGGGATCAATGAACAAAGCTAGGGTTCCAAAGAAAAACTAATCCTTTGGACCCCGAAAAGAATAAAAAGGGGTACCATAAAATTTACTTTCTGTTTTGCGGTACCTAGGAAAGGACTTTGGTATTTAGATAGTGGTTGTAGTAGACATATGACCTTCAATAAAGGCTGGTTGCAACAATATTCCCCTAAAAATGGTCCAAATGTAACCTTTGGTGACAATTCCCAAGCTAAGGTCAAAGGATCGGAAATCTTATTACAAAAGATATCATTTTTACTAATGTGTCTTATGTAGAGGGTCTCAAACACAATTTGATTAGCATTAGTCAAATGCGTGATAAGGGATATCATGTTGTCTGCACTAAGGATAAATGCCTGTTAAAGATAAAAGCAATAAAGTCATTACATTTGGTTCAAGAAAAGGAAATCTCTATTGCTTAAACTTAGAGATAGTGAAATCCTCAAATGCTCACTGCCTTCTGTCATTTAGTCAATCTGACATGTCATGGCTTTGGCACAAAAGATTGGCTCACCTTAACCATAAAACCATCTCCAAGCTTGCAAATTCAAATCTAGTTAGAGGTCTTCCAAGGATCCCATTCAAGAAGGACAAACTTTGCAAAGCATGTCAATGTGGGAAGCAAAAGAGATCTTCATTCAAGCCCAAGACCAGATTGGACACATCAAGACCTATTGAACTACTTCATATGGATCTCTTTGGACCCATAAGGACTAGATCTTTAGGAGGAAAGAGATACTCCCTTGTTGTGGTTGATGACTACACCAGATTCACTTGGATCATTCTTCTTGAATCCAAAAGTGACACCCTTAGGCTGTCGACAAAGTTGTTCAATAAAATTCAAAATCAAAAAGGGACATCCATTGTCAAGATCGAGATACTGATCATGGAAAAGAATTTGAGAACACGGGAGTAGAAGAGTATTGTGATTCAAAAGGAATTGATCACAATTTTTCAGCCCCAAGAACACCCCAACAAAATGGTGTTCTTTGAAAGGAAGAACAGAACAATACGTGAGGCGGCAAGAACAATCTTTGTCGAACACAATCTCCCAAAATACTTTTGGGGTGAAGGTGTCACTCTTGCTTTGTGTATGTGCAAAATAAAACACTAATCAACAAATTCCATAAGAAGACTCCATATGAACTATGGAATGACAAAGTTCCTACCATTTCCTACTTTCACAGTTTTGGAAGTAGATGCTTCATTCACAACAATGGCAAAAACAATTTGGACAAATTTGACTCCAAATGTGATGAAGGAATCTTTTTTGGATACTCTAACACAAGCAAAGCTTATAGAGTTTACAACAAAAGAAGACTTGTTGTGGAAGAATCAATTCATGTTGACTTTGATGAAAATAATGATCAAAGTGTAACTGAATTGTGTGATTTTGTTGAAGGTTTGGGAAACCTAGATAATCTCCCTGAATCATCTCCCATTCTTGATTCAACTGTTCTCCATCATGAACAAGATTCATCAAATCTTCCATACATGGTTCCAAGAAATTCATCTGACAGCCATCCTGTGCCAGACAGCCATAACCAATCCCACTCCCATCATCAACCAATCCAGCCAACCAAGTCAACAGCAATCACTCCCACTATCAATCCAAATGATGAGGAAGAGAATACTCAAAAGAATAGTCATCCCTTGACTGACATCTCCCAAACTTCTCCCTTAGGCGACGGCCCGACCCTTGGGCGACTGACCATCCAAATTCATTATGTAATCCATCCACTAGCCATCTTCCATCTCCATCTAATAATCCTCTTTCTCCTCCCAAAACCAATGATGAATCCACCATTACTCACATCATTCCACCCAATAAAGACCTTTACATCAGTCTTCAAATTGATAAAACCCCAGTTCCAGTCAACATCCCTTTTCTCATGAGTGCATTCATATCCCAAATGGAACCAAAGAAAATAAATGAAGCACTCCAAGAATCTTGGCTGGATAGAAGCCATGGAAGAAGAATTAGAGCAGTTTGAAAGGAACAAAGTGTGGCAACTTGTTTCTAAACCAAGAAACCAAACTGTCATTGAAACAAGATGGGTTTTTAGAAATAAGATGAATGAAGAAGGTGTTATTGTAAGAAACAAAGCTAGACTGGTTGCTCAAGGATACAGACAAGAAGAAGGTATTGACTATGATGAGACTTTTGCACCTGTTGCAAGACTTGAAGCTATTAGGCTATTCCTTGCCTATGCTTCATTCAAGAAGATGAAAGTATTCCAAATGGATGTCAAGAGTGCCTTTCTGAATGGAGTCTTAAATGAAAAGGTTTTTGTATCTCAACCCCCTAGTTTTGAGCACCCAAAGTTCCCTGATCATGTGTACAAATTGGACAAAGCATTGTATGGGCTTAAATAAGCACCAAGAGCTTGGTATGATACTCTATCTAGATATCTCCTTGGCAAAGGATTTACCAAGGGCCATATTGATAACACTTTGTTTATCAAGAAATATGGAGATGATCAGTTGCTAATCCAAGTCTATGTTGATGACATCATTTTTGGTTCATCAAATGAGGACTTGTGCTTGAATTTGGAGATATTATGAAAGACCGGTTTGAAATGAGTATGATTGGTGAGCGTACTTTCTTCTTGGGTCTTCAAGTCAAGCAAATGAAGGAAGGAATCTTCATTAACCAAGCTAAATACACAAGGGATATGATCAATAAGTTTGACATGCAAAGCGCTTCCCTGCCAAAACCCCCTTGTCAACCACAACCAAACTCCATGCGATCCAGGATGGTCAAAGTGTAAATTAAACACTTTACAGAAGTTACATTGGATCTCTCCTTTATGTAACGACTTCAAGACCCGACATTATGTTTAGTGTGTTGTCTCGTGCTAGATTTCAAGCAAATCCCAAGGAATCTCATCTCTCTTGTCAAGAGAATTCTAAGATATCTCAAAGGAACCCACGATTTTGGCTTGTGGTATCCTTTGAATCCCCATTCTCTCTAATTGGATTCATGACTCGACTATCTTTGGATGTAATCTAGATAGAAAATCCACAAGTGGTGGATGCCGGTTTATTGGCTCAAGAATCATTTCATGGTCAAGCAAAAAGCAAACCTCGGTAGCCACCTCAGCAGTGAAATTTGAGTATATTCTTTGCGAGGCTTGTGTTGTTCTCAAATTCTCTATCTTAAAAGTCAACTTCAAGACTTTGGAATTGAATTATCCAACATTCCCATCTTACGTGACAACTCAAGCACTATTGCCATGACGAGAAAACCTGTCCAACATTCAAAAACAAAGCATATTGAGGTAAGACATCACTTCATCGAGACCATGTTGAAAAAGGGAATATCAACCTTGCAAAAGTTTGTGCGAGGATAATGTCTACTGATATTCTTACTAAGGCAATGGATGAAAAGAGATTTGAGATGTTAAGAGCCATGCTTGGAATGATAAATATGCCAAAATAAAGAGTTGTTCTTCATAAATAAAAAGGAGGCTTACATAATTCGGGGCAATCTTTGTCACAATGGAGCAGACGGCTATTCCCTCAAAAACATCTCGATAGCTATCCAGCGATAGCTATCCATACAAAAGTCATGAAAAACAAAAAACATAAACAAAAACATAAAACAAACCATGAAATCCCTCTCTCTTTCATCTCCCTTCTCTCACCAAAAACTTCCTTAAAGCCAAACAATCTCCAAATCCAGCTCTCCTCTTCAAATCTTCACCTTAGGCATCGGACATTCTTAGGGAATGTCACTGTTTCTCAGATCCTCCTCCGGCACTCATTCCTTCACACCTTGCCTCTGTGTAGATTGCAAGGTGCGGTGATACCTTTGCAACCATATTGGGTGCCTCTCCAGGAAGGGATCAATTGAAGTGACGAGAATATTGAAGTGAAGGACTTGCTCTCCTTGGCCACCATTCTTCAAGCTGCATCATATGGTTGAAGCAATCCTTCCATTGGTGTCACAAAGCTAAATTCTCGAGAATAAGACCCATTCCCGGCAACTACAAGTGGTTGGCTAGCTCTTGACTCTTCTCTCTCTCTGCGGGAACTACGGCGGGGCTAAAACAACCAATAACCTGGTTGAATAAGTATGAGATTGTTGAAGAAGGAGAGACATGCACTCCAGCAAAGTTATCTCCTCTCCCCTCCAACAATCCAACCCCTGGAGAGAGTGAATCCCTACTCACAGGAGTATACAGCTTCTCAGGCTTAACCTTCTTCTTGACAGCTAAGCTCCTTTCCATAGGCATTTGAGCCCTATCTTGCTTAACCAATTCCCCGATGTATAAACCCTCTCTACCTTACTTTTTACCATACTGGACTCACCCTGATCAACCTTGATAGTCTTTCCAAAAAGCCTTATTCCCTCTCCCTCTCTACTGTCAATTTTCTCTCTGACAGCTACCTCCTTGACACCATAGTCCTGATCTTCTCTCACTCTCTTGTTCTTACCTCTGTCTCTCACTCCCTCTGAACTTTCAACTATATTGAAGGACTCTCTCTCTATCTCCATTTCATCCCCACTCAAATCATCCTCACAATTCTTCCCAAAAACCAACTGTTTTGCTGTTTGAGCCATATTTTTGGGATTAAACCTTGAGGAAAATCTACCCATTTGTGTTTGTAAAACAATCTGAATAAATTTCCTCTGAAATTGTCATTGTTTTATAGGCAAGTTTCCCCTAGCTATCTCAGACAGCCATCATCATTCAAACTAGACTTAACTGTCAAAGTTTTTTCTACAGCTAGGTTAAAGCAACTTTTATGTGATTTGATCGTGTTAATTGCTCACAATTGTCACTTCCTTAGCCATCTCTTCACCTGCAAAATTCTTGAAAAAGAGAATGTTCTTCTTGTGCTCTGTGAAAGTTAATGCCTCAACGTGGGGAAGGGCAAAAATCACTGTTCATATGAACAGTTACTAAACTTTGAAACCCCCAATGCCCATTAAAACCCACTCTCCACTCATTATTTGTCTCTCTCTCCTTTCGTAATCACCAAAAACCCCTGTTTCATTAACCTTCTGTTTAAAATTCATCTCTTTCCTTCCCTAATCCTCCATCGTATTCCTTCAACCCTAATTCCTTCAACCATCAATGGCAGCATCAAAAGCAAATTACCCAGATGCTCACAGTTACTTCATAAAACCCAATTTCTATGAGTCTGAAGTTGGGATACTCATCCAAGAACTTCTTGAGGTCAATGAATTGGTTAAATTCATGGGAGCCAGACCTCCAATTTATGAAGAACCGTGCAGAGAGATTTACCTTGTGGGACAAAGGAACAAGGAAAACAATTCAATTACTGCCACCATAGACAATGTGGAGATAACCATTACTCAAGAAATGGTCAGTGATGTCTATGAGATCCCAAACAAAGTTGATGCTGTGAAGAACATATGGGATAGAGGGTCAGATAGATTGAAGACAGTGTATGAGAAATTCTTTGGGGTAAAAGTTCATGACTTCAAGAGTGTGCAGGACAAGGCCATGGTGAAGGACAAAGCTGACATTTTCAAATCAACTCTTATGGATGTGGTGAATAAAGCCATTGATGGCAAGCAATCTTCATTTGATCAAATGGGATCAAATGAATGGAAGCAAATGCTGAGCCTATTGACCAAAGACACAAACTGGTGCATTGTTCTTCTTTACAACTTCCATCTTGCAGTCTCAACCTCCACTCTAAAATTCAAGAATCAAGGTGGAAAGATGAACAACTTCAGATTCATGAGTAGAATTCTTGATGTTCTAATTCCTAAGCTCAATCCTCCTCTACACAAGAAATGGTTGAAGACTGTGAAGCTGTCAGAGACCAAGTGTTTCAATGACAGAACTTTTGCATTGAAACAAAAGAAGGGAGCTGTGATGAAAGCTGGAGATGATGTAAGTACCAGTAGTTTTATTGAGACTCAAGAAAAACTGCAAGAAGAAACAAGAAAGAAAATTGAACACTGGAAGGACTTGATAGCATTGGCTACAAGTAGAAGAATAAAGAGGGGTGTACAATCCAATGTGAAGAAGACTGGATTGTTGAAAAAGACTGTGGTATCTCATGGCAATAAGGGCAAAGGCAAGGATGAACAGGTAGCTGACAGTGAAACTACCTTGTCTGACAGCCATGATAAGGATAAGGAAGAAAGAGGTGCCATTGACAGTCATGAGGTTGACACAATGGGTCAAGCTAATGTTGGTGATGATACCATAGACCCTCAAGAGCTTCAGGCAGCCATTAACTTATCCAAAACTGTGCACAAAGGCAAGCAACCTCTGACAGCTATCTCTACCAGGCAGACAGCTACCAGATCCAAGGTACAATCCTCTTTATCCATTCCTTCTAAATCCTTGCCAAAGAAAAGAAAACCTGAAAAGAAAGCTCCTAAGGCCAAGAAAACCAAAATAAATACCCCTTCCCTTTCTCCAAAATCCACTACTGTCAGTCCAAGAATGGACAAGTCATCAACACCTAGCTCAGGTCACCAGTCAGCCATTGAAGCCATCCTTAACCTCAAAGAACAATCAGAGAAGCAACCTTTAAGGGGGAACACTGATGAAAACATCCCCTCCACCCAACCTCAACAGTTAGCCAAAATCTTAAGAGCCATTGATGCTATTGAGTTGGATGGGAACCCTGATACTGAAAAGGCTGCTCTCATTTATCTTGATGAGGTTCTTAGTAAAGAGGAGACTGTGATAGCTATTGATGAACTCAGGTCTAGGCTTATCAAGAAAAGAAGTGGACCAGGAGAGTCATCCAGTAACCCAAAGGTGACAGCTATGGATGAAGATATCCAAACCATCCCCTCTATACCTGAGACTGAGCTTGTGAATGAACCTACCCCAACTGTTGAAATTGATAGGGGGAATCCTGATAAGACATCTGAGGTCATTCAAAGTCTTAAGAAGGTTGGTGTTGATATTGATCCCAATCTTGTCTCAAAGGGAGAAACAATCCTAAATGCTTGCAAGGGACTTGTGTTTGATGGAACCCCTGAAAATGAGGCAGTCCTTGTATCCATTCTTGAGCAAAAGTTGACCAAGGGAGAAGTCAGGGCAGCTTTGAACCTTCTAAAATCCCAATTTTGTTCTGATCTCCTCAAGCAAAGTCTTGATCAATCATCTGTCTCAATCCCATCTTTTTCAACCCATGCCTCTGCTCCTACCAAGCCAATTTCTCCAATTCCTGAGAATGAACCTACTGAAGCCTCCCCTCAAAGTCCAATTCTAGCTGGACAAGGTCAAGAGATATCTGACAGTGATCCCATCCCTAACAGTCCTGACAGCCCTTCAAGCCATTCCATTCCTCCAACTCCCAATCAAGCCTACCTTCCCAAAAAGGAACCTTGGATGCTTAGCTGTGGCATTGACTTTTCAATTTCTTCCATCAAAGCAGCAAGGACAAGGTTGGCCAATGTAACCTGAAAGGTCCTGTTTGCTTAGATCAAATTAAAGGTTAGGCAGTTAAGGTTTGACAGCTGAGGTGAAATCTTAGCTGTCAGAGGTTAACTGGTTTTAAAGATTGGAGTTAAATGTGCAGCAGAATAAAAGTGTTTGAAATAATGTAAAGACAAGTGAATAGTGTAGGTGTGTGTATATGTGTGTGTGTGTTGTGTGATAATACCAATTGAACACAAGGAATTTTAAGGTGGTTCAGAGTTCACTCCTCCTACGTCCACCCTCACTGTCAACCTTGACAAGTGAGATCAATCCACTTAAATCTAGTTCCCGTTAAGATTTACAAAGGATTGGATAGGCAAGTTCCTCGAACTTCCTCTTCCTAATAAGTACAGTCTATTAGGGATCAAGCTCTACACTGAGCTATTCACACTACCCACTTAAAGTCAGTCTTAAGGGGTTCTTACATCCGCCTTATACACTCCGAGATCAGTTACAAGTGTCTTAATATTGTTTTGATTATTGGTTGCAGGTTGAAAAGGTTTGGATGTAAGGTTTGTAGAAGTTGTGTGTAAAAGGGGTAAGGTCTTCAGTCTTGGAGAGTTCCTTTTATAGGCTTGGAAATAGCCGTTGGAGGAGACAAGGAGACAAGGGAGTAAATGCATGTTGGAGTTGCATTTAGAGCCTTTGTTGACTGGAGAATAAATTAGCTGGAATCTGCAACCAGGCATGTGATCTTCATGGAGATGAGCTGGCAACATCTGTATGGAGAGATTTGGACAAGGCACATCTTGGTCATCACAGGATTTCTTCATAGCTGTTGATGTTGAAGATCATAGCTGTTGAGGAGTGAAACCTTTGCTGTGAGAGAACCTTAGCTGTCAGAGCTAAGTTCTGATCTAGAAGGTTTAGGCATTATGTAATACATCATACTACACATGTAATTTAGATACATTAATGTATATGAGAGGATTTGAGTGATATCTTTGAGGGATGTTTGAATCATAGCTGTCCAGTTGATATATATAGAAGTGCAGATTGAAGTTGATGGCTTAGCTGTCCAAGGTCATATGTTATCTTGGCTATTAGATAACATATGATATATTTCTTTGTCAAAACCTCTTATAACTATGTGGTTTACATAGTTAGGTCCTAACAATTTCCCCCTTTTTGGCAAAGTAATATATCTAATAAAGATATAACCTGCAAGATACTCAAGAATGAATATACAAATGAAGATGAGAACAATCTTCTTGATTCAATCAACTGAGTCTTAAAACAAAACATATTATCCAAAATAAACAATGTTTTAAAAGCAGGAATTAAAGGTAGGGATTAAAAAGGACTTATCCAAAAAGACATAAAATTTTCTTAAGAAAATTCATCTCTTTCTCTTCTTGCTGCAAGGATCTCCTCTCTTTCTGCAAGTAGCACTCTCTTCATCTTGTCCTCAACACCTCTGTAGTACATCTCATTGTTCCATTCCCAGCTCATCTCATCATCATAGGTGAAGGTTTGGTTTTGCCTTTCCTTGAGAACAACTTTTGGACAGAGGCTCTTCATCATTTCTCAATCTCATAGTACCCCATAAGGGAGCCTTCTTTGGTTTTGAGCTCTGACCCCTTGTTCCTGCAAATAGGTTAGAAAAGAAGGGGTTTGATTGAAGAGAGATGGGTTGTTGAGTTTGATGTAGAGGTGGATCAGTTGAGACAGTGAGAACAATAGAGGTTGAGAGTTGATGTTGTTTCATCACAGGAGCACTATCTTCATCATCACTTGACACAATCACATTTGGAGCACCACCAGAGGCTCTTTTTCCCAGGTTCACAGCTTCTTCATCGATTCAATGGCCTTTCCTTTGGAGGCCTTCCTCTCGATTTTGACACGCTTGAGACTTCCAAAATGTGTCTCATCTTGGTTATCATTGACCTTGTAAATCTTTGCATGTCTCGTAATGGTCACATGATATGGGGTACAAAAGTTGAAGGATTGAAGTTTGGAGGAAGGTTGGATTGGAGAGATCTTGTGTTTAGGGGGATGAATGAAGAGGGTACTCGAAGATGAAGGAGGAAACATAGTCATCGGCTTGGTCTTGCAATGACAGCCATGATAATGGATTTATTGAGGCAAATCCTCCAATACATTTCTTTGGCAAGCTCAATGCATAGGGCATACACCAGGGATGAAGGCATATAAATGCATTCATTGATATTTGAAGAGAGAAGTCGGAGAACAATTTCCCAATCTATTATGGTAGAGATATCCATGAAGTTTGGTAGCAAGGGGGCTTTGTGAAAGTAGGAGTTGGGGAGAGCTATTCTATACTTTTTCCATTCCTCATGGGCAAACACTATGAGGCCACATCTATTCCTTGCATGAATCATAATGGAATTTTTGCTTAATGTACCAAGGATTGGAGACTAGGTGAGGATTGGCAATTTCAGGAAATGGGAAATATCCTTCAATCTTTGGTGGGCAGCCATGATAGAGGGGAAGGAAAAGTCAATGTCACAATCTAAAATCCAAGGTTCACAAGTAGGAAGGATTTCAGATTCAAGGGAGGGATCAACAGCTTTCTTGGTTTTGATCGTGCTCACTAGGTTTAAATTGAGATTCTTGATCGCCGAGGTTCCGGGTTCAAGATCGTTGAGGTTCGGTTCAAGATCGTTGAGGTTCGCTCAAGATCGTGTCAGATCTTGGGTAACAACATGAGGTTCTTGAATTTAAACAGATTCAACAGACTTGGATTGAGGTTCGTGTTCAGAATGGGTTCAGTGTGAATGCTTGCTTTCTTGGACAAGTCTCCGTTTTTGATAAGTTTCAAGGCTTTTTGAGTTTCTTTCTCTCGTTAGCACTTGTCTCAAGTAATAGGTAACAGCAGGGACATGCTTGGGATCCTCTAAGGAAAGTCCTTCGATGCTTTGAAAATGTTTTCAGGGATGGGGGAAGGATCCGAGGGACTATCGAGGGAGATTCTTGACTCGGAGAGAGTGATAGCCGTCGAATGGGAGATATAGGACTTTATTCCCCCCCTTAGAGGCTCATCCTTTTCGTGAGCTAGAGCTATTCCCCTATCTTTTTCAACACTTGGCTCATTTGGACTAATGTTAGAGGGATTAAGATTTAGGATGCCTTGAGCCACAGAGTCATGAGGTGAACTAGATTGGTCTTTGGATGAGGAGGGTTGAGGAGTGGTTGGTTTCAACTTTTTGGATGGGGAGCATCTTTATCCTGTTTTTCTCTTCCTAGAGAAAGTACCGAGAGTATGAGAAGGCTTAGAGGTTACCTTGGATGGGGTTTCAGCACTTGAGACAACCTTAGCCGTCAGAGATGAAGCTTCCATGGCCGTCCTGCATGACTGTCCAACCTTAGCCGTCCTTACTTCCATTAGTGACTCAAAGAACAGCCTCTTCTCATATCTTCATCAAACTCATCACCTTGAGCTTCACCAAAGATACACAACATCGTGGATTTCTTCCTCTTCACCATCATATTCATCAATGTCCTTGAAAATAGGATCTCGACCGAGTATCTTCACCGTCGCCTTGCTCTTCGCCTACCATCTTCCCTTTGTCGAGATCCTTGAGCACTTTCTTGCTCAACAGCCTTCCTCTTCTTGGATTTGCTTTCCTTTACTAAGCTTCTTTCCCTTTCCAGTTCTCTTCATATTGGCTAGGCTTTTTCTTCTTTTGATTTTGGAAGGAGAAGTCTCTTGAGCTCTTTCTTTTATGACAACACCTTTGTCATGCTTTCTCTTGGATCTTTTGTCATTCACCATGTTTACCAATCCCCGCCATATCTTCATATCCTTCTCGCTTTTCTTTTTCAATCTTTGAGAGGCTTCATCAAAATTCTCGTAGCCGTCCCCAAGCTCTAATTTCTTTTACCCTTCGGTTTGAAGGTGCTCAAGTTGAAGCTTCGGTTGATACTAGAGATGCGACTCAAGCCACTCATCCTTTAGGGAGGATTCAACCTTGGAATAAGGTGATGGAGAATTCCACTCATGAATCTCGAAATTGTTCATCCTTGGATTTTGTTTCTTGTATTTCCAAGGAGAGGGAGATATGGCTAATTGAAAGTTGTGAAGTAAAGCAACACTCCAGTTTACTTCTTTGGTTATCAAACTTAGGGCTTGCTTCCATTCATTAGGACTTATTTGATCAAATGATGACTGCTTTCCATCAAACCCTTTGATTACAACATCCATTAGGGTTGATTTGAACAAATCAAGGTCCTTCTTTTTGATTGGTTTGTCCCGAACCAATAGATAATTGCAAACTTGGTTTGTCAAAGAACCTTTTGTAGAATGGTTCCAGGTTGTTGTCTTTCCTATTCCGTAGATTTGAAACACCATTGCTTTTGATAGGGATGTTGTAAACCTTGGACACAATCTTGGGGGTCACATTGATTTCGTACCTTCAATGGTGGTTTTGATTGCCCCATTGATTGTCTTTCTCCTTTCATAAAAATCTCTCTCGCAGCCTTCTCATAAATAGGAGGTTGAGCTTCCATCATATTGCAGAGATGATTGGATTCCAAGAGTTCTTTGATGAGAGCTCCAACATTGTGCTCATAGAACTCAGGTTTGATGAAGTATCCATGGGCTTCTGGGTAAGACATGGTTGATCTTAGGACAGAAAGTTTTTAGGGTTTATGAGACAAAAACAGAGGAAATCAAAGAATGAATTTGGAAGAGAGAATGGTGATTGTTAACTGAGGGATTAGTTCGCAAGGTTAAATGATAGTTAAAGGAGGGAATTTGAGTTTGTTTGAACGGCTAATACGTGGGTTAGTGTAACGGTTAAAAGATAGCATTTAAGATAGTGACTGTTCATGAATAGTGTTATTTGTCACACTACTCATTACATGTACAATAACTCCCCACAAAACAAGGGAGTTATTTCCGTACACAAAGACGAAATTTCAGAGGGAATAAACAGAGAAATTAATGAATATTTGTTAGTGGCAAGTTCCAAACACTTCCTCGATTTGGCAAGAGCTAAATTCATAGCCGTCGACTTAATTACCAGCCAAGTCTATTTTGAATGATCATTGCCACTAATTTGATTGAAACTGAATTTGCCTATAAAAGACAATGGTTCAGATGAAGAAATTTACCAAATCCATTTTATTCATAGCAAATGGGAAGACTTGTTTCAAAGTTCAGTCCTAGCAAAATGGCTAAGACTGTAAAGAGACTTGTTTTCCAAAGTCCAAGAGTAGATGAAACAAGAGAGGAGAGATTTGAGAGAGAGTTTCTTTCATATAGACTCCAAACTGATATAGGTTTGGAGCAGGAGGTGGATCAAATACTAAAAGATGATCCCAATAAGGAGGAGGAGTTGAAGGAGAGAGAGATAAGGAAGAAGTTTTGGGAGGAGGAGAGATTAGCACTTTTGGAAGGTGAGGAAAATAGGTTGAGAGAGAGAGCAAAAAGTAAGGGTAAGGCTAAGATAGTTGAAGGCGGAACCAGTGATCTGACAGCTAAGGTTAAGCTGTCAAGGAAGGAGAGAGAAGGAGAATCAAGTAGGTCAGTTAAGGACAAGGTGGAAAGGGTTTATACCTTGGGAGAGCTAGTGAAGCTTGACAGTGATGAAAGGATTAAGGTTGACACACAAATTGGTCAACCTGATTTCATAGCTGTCAAGGAATTCACACCGTCACCAGGGATTCTCTAACTCTTAGCCAAACAGCTTCTTGAGGGAATCTGGAGATAACTTTGGCAGGAGTGCAAAGTTCTCCTTCCAAAGTCTATATGAAGTTGTTTTCTCAATTTCTCAAGTGTTTGAGTCCAGTTGCTCTAAATGGTAAGGAGGATGAAGGTCCTCAGTCTGATCAAGCTATCATTGCACAGGCAAGTGCAAATTCTTCAGGTACCTTCAGCTTTATCTCACCACTTAGTGAGTATCCTTCCTATAATGCAGTTGAAGAGTGGTGGCCAAGGAGGGTCTGTCCTTCTTTGCAGTTCTCAACCTCTGCTATTGATCCATTTATGGAAAGGCACCCTGTTTGGTTGGAGAGATATGGAGATATCAAAGAGAGTGCATATCAAGCTCCAGACATTATTTATAGTGATAGAGGATATGGGGATGATTGCTTCCAAGATCGGCTATGGGATAAACAGGGATTGACGGTCCTTAGGCTGTCAAGGCTTTTCGAGGTGCTTGCTTTGAGATGAGAAGGAGGGTTGATGAAGCTTTTGGTAATATGGATTTAGGCTTGTTTTTATGGTGTTTGAATTTCTGTAAGGTAGAAATGAGGTTTGGTTTTGATGAGTAAGAAGCTTTTGAATTGAGAAAAAGGTTAGCTTTCAGACAATGTTGTTGACAGCAGCCATAGGAAATGGTTTATTCTAATGAATAAGAGATTTTATTTTGTTAGATTAATCATGCCTAGCATTGCTCTTAACATCTCAAATCTTTTCTCATCCATAGCCTTTGTTAGGATGTCAGAGACATTATTCTCAGTACACACTTTTGCAAGACTAATGTTTCCTTTTTCAACATGGTCTCGATGAAGTGATGTCGACCTCAATATGCTTTGTCTTTGAGTGTTGGACGGGGTTTTGTCATGGCAATGGTACTTGAGTTGTCACAAAAGATTGGAATGTTGGACGGTTCAATTCCAAAGTCTTGTAATTGACTTTTGAGATAAAGTATTTGTGAACAACACAAACCGGCGGCAATATATTCGGCCTCATTTGTTGAGGTTGCTACCGAGGTTTGCTTTTTACTTGACCATGAAATGATTCTAGATCCAATAAATTGGCATCCACCACTTGTGGACTTTCTATCTAGGTTACACCCCGGCATAGTCGAATCGGTGAATCCAATTAAAGAAAATGGGGATTCGGTAGGATACCATAATCCATAATCGGGAGTTCCTTTGAGATATCTCAAAATTCTCTTGACAACGAGAGAGATGAGACTCCTTGGGA
This sequence comes from Adenophora triphylla var. japonica, assembly GCA_022495995.1. Lineage (NCBI taxonomy): Eukaryota > Viridiplantae > Streptophyta > Magnoliopsida > Asterales > Campanulaceae > Adenophora > Adenophora triphylla. Next base: position 218,702 of record JAFEMH010001410.1, on the reverse strand, counting down.
TTTGCCTGAAATCTAGCACAAAGACGGACACTAAACATAATGTCGGGTCTTGAAGGCACATTACATAGAGAAGGGATCCAATGTAACTACGTAAAGTGTTGGATTTACACTTTGGCCATCGGGATCGGCATGAAGTTTGGTTGTTGTTGACAAGGGAGTTTTGGCGGGTGAAGCGAGATAGCATATCAAACTTTTTGATCATATCCCTTGTGTATTTAGCTTGGTTAATGAATATTCCTTCCTCCATTTGCTTGACTTGAAGACCCAAGAAGAAAGTGAGCTCACCAATCATGCTCATTTCAAAGCGGTCCTTCATAATGTTCCCAAATTCGGTGCACAAGTCCTCATTTGATGATCCAAAAATGATGTCATCAACATAGACTTGGATGAGCAAGCGATCATCTCCATATTGTTTGATAAACAAAGTGTTATCAATATGGCCCTTGGTAAATCCTTTACCAAGGAGATATCTAGATAGGGTGTCATACCAAGCTCTTGGTGCTTGTTTAAGTCCATATAGTACTTTGTCCAATTTATATACATGATCGGGAAACTTGGGATGCTCAAATCCAGGAGGTTGAGATACAAACACCTTTTCATTTAGGACTCCATTCAGAAATGCACTTTTGACATCCATCTCGAAACACTTTCATCTTCTTGAATGAAGCATAGGCAAGAAATAACCTTATAGCTTCAAGTCTAGCAAGCGGTGCAAAAGTCTCATCATAGTCAATTCCTTCTTCTTGTACTGTATCCTTGAGCAACCGAGTCTAGCTTTGTTTCTTATTACAACTCCTTCTTCATTCATCTTATTCCTAAAAACCCATCTTGTTCCAATGACAGTTTGATTCTTTGGCTTAGGAACAAGCTTCCAAACTTTATTTCTTTCAAATTGCTCCAATTCTTCCTCCATTGCTTCTATCCAATCTGGGTCTTGAAGGGCTTCATTTATCTTTTTGGGTTCAATTTGAGAGATGAAGGCACTCATTAGAGAATAAAGAACAGGCATGTCGGTGGTATGTCCATTTTGTGTATAGGAAGATCTATATATATGTTTTTGTTTGGAGGGATAATGTTGGTAATGATTTCAGGTTGAGGAATTGATTGAGAGGAGTTGTTATCGGAGTTGGATAGGGTCTTCTTCAAGGGGATTTTGATGATTGGATGAAGGAAGGTTAGTTGATGCATCATGGTACATCGAGATGCACCTTTCTTTGTTGAGAGAGGATTCATGGGTGTCGGGCAATGTTGAATGTTTATTCGTGTCTTTGGGCACTATATAAGGAAGGGAAGGTGAATCTTCTTCGGGAATGAGACATGAGGGGTCATGAACAGGAGAAACCTCGGGTAGGTTATACCGAGTTGCCCACGGCTACATCAAAATCACATAGCTCGGTGTGACTTTGGTCATTATTTTCATCAAAGTCTACATGAATTGATTCCTCTACAACAAGTCTTCTTTTGTTGTAAACCCTATAGGCTTTGCTAGTGTTGGAGTATCCAAGGAAAATTCCTTCAATCACTCTTTGAATCAAATTTGTCAAGATTATTTTTCCCATTGTTGTGTATGAAGCATCTACTTCCAAAGCCATGGAAGTATGAAATGGTTGGTGTTCTTCCATTCCAAAGTTCATAGGGAGTCTTGGAGTGAAACTTGTTGATGAGGGTCTTGTTCGAACATAGACGGCGGTGGTTCTTGCTTCACCCCAAAAATATTTAGGAAGGTTGTGCTCTAACGGCATAGACCTTCTTTGCCTCACAAATTGTTCTATTCTTTCTTTACTGCAACTCCATTTCTTTGAGGAGTTCTAGGAGCGAGAAAAGTTGTGCTCAATCCCTTTTTGATCACGGTATTCTTCAACACCCGAGTGTTCTCAAATTCCTTACCATGATCGATCTAATTTTGATGATGGATAAACCCTTTTGGTTTTGAATTTTATTGGACAATTTGACAAGTTGTTCCAAAGTATCTCTTTTGGATTCAAGAAGGATGATCCAAGTAAATCTAGTGTAGTCATCAACTACAACAAGAGAGTATCTCTTTCCACCAAGAGATCTAGTTCGATAGGTCCAAAAAGGTCCATGTGAAGAAGTTGAAGAGGTTTAGAGGTATCTACTCTGGTTTTGGCAGTGAAGGAGGTTTTCTTTTGTTTTCCACATTGACAAGCTTTGCATAGCTTGTCCTTTTTGAAGGGTATTTTGGGTAGGTCTTTTACTAGGTTGGAGTTGGCTAGTTTTGAGATGCTTTTCGGGTTTAGGTGAGCTAATCTTTTGTGCCATAACCAAGACATGTCGGATTGATTTGAAGGAGAGTAGGCAATGGGCATCGAGGAATCCACAATTTCTAGGTTTAGACGGTAGAGATTGCCTTTTCTTATTCCGGTGAGGATTGATTTGTTGTTGACATCCTTGACAGTGCAGTGGTTCTTGGAACATACAACATGATATCCCTTATCACAAATCTGACTAAGGCTAATCAAATTGTGCTTGAGACCCTCTACATAAGATACATTAGTGAAAATAATATCTTTAGTAACAAGGTTTCTGATCCTTTGACTTTGGCTTGAGAATTGTCACCAAAAGTTACATTTGGACCATTTTTGGGGACATATTGTTGTAGCCACTCCTTGTTGTAAGTCATGTGCTGCTGCATCCACCGTCCAAGTACCATATTCCTTTCCTAGGTTCCTACAAAACAAAAAAATACATTTATGGTACCCTTTATTCTTTTGGGTCCAAAGGATTAGAATTTCTTTGGTACCCTAGCTTTGTTCATTGCTCTCTTTCCAAAGTCTTGGTTTAGGGCATTATAATATCCCATGATTTGCGGCATATAGGGAGTAGGAGCAATAGGTTGGGTTTGATTAAGAAATTGGTTGGGAGAAGAGAATTGATTTTGGTTATGAAGCTGAGAATGGCTTGGGGAATTATGAGATGATCTAGGAGAGGTATTGTGTTGGGCATGGTTTCTTCCATTAGAGAATGGCCGGTTAGGTCTTTGAGGTTTGGCATATGAGTGATGATCATAGAATCTTTGCTTTGTCTTGGAGACCTCAGCTTTGTTCACCATAACTTGGTTGTCTAGGAAACCTCTGCTGTCCACCATGTCTTGGTTGTCTAGGAGACCTCTGCTTTGTCCACCATGTCTTGGTTGTCTAGGAGACCTCTGTGTCCACCATGTCTTGGTTGGTTCTCCTTCATTTGCTCCTTAATTCCTTTCTTTTGCCATATGTATTTACCTTTGCTTGCTTGTTCTCCTTTTCCTTTTGGTGACTTGAGCTTGCTATATGAGATTTATCGGTGTGAGTGGGGCTATGCGGAGTTGATACATCGGTGTGGCTGGAGCTAGCTTCATTCCTTTTCCTTTTTCCTTGTGATCTTCCTTGTTTTGGATAGGATAAACATTTTCTTGGGCTTTGACATAGTTCATGCTTTCAAGAACCATCTTGTCAATTGCCCTTTCATCAGTAAGAGGGGTATATGTGTACATAGTAGGATTGTTAGCTCCAATTCTGATTTGTCACTTGGGTGTCTTTGGTTGTAGCTAAAGTGGGTCAAGGCTTCTCCGAGCTGTTCCGGGTTTCAAACTTCTTTACGAAGAATTCATTTTCCTTTTCAAGATTGATGTTGGTTTCAGAAGTTTGGAATTCATAGGCTGTCGGCTCTTTATTGGCTTTTTCATGCATAAGGTTTTGGACTTTCAGACCTTGATTGGCTTTTTCAAGGTTCTCAATGGTTTTACTGTGGGATAGATTGTCAGTGAGCAATGAAGCAAAGCCAGTTTGGTGTCTTTTTATTTGAATTAATAAAGAAATCTTACGACTAATTGTTTAAATTCTTCATTATTTAAGGTATTGAATTGAGGTACTGTTTTAGTTCCTCAGGCAACGGCTAAGGCTTCAAGATCCTCTTCATTGTACGAGTCTTCATCATCTCCGGCCATCAAGCATATCATTGCTTCTTCTCCTTCACTTTCAGAGTCACTTTGTACTCACATTCCTCATCACGAACTTGGATGAGTCGGCAATCAATACTTGCTCTTTATTCTTCTCATTCTTCTTCTTTGTGCAATTGTAGCGGTTGCATCTTGAACTATGAATTATCTCTTTAGAGTATGAGAATTTCTTAGCCGTCGACTTTCCCTAGGTTTCCTTGGTTCGGGACGGTCGGAGGAGTAATGTCCAAGCTTCTTACGGTTGAAGCATTCAACTTTCTTTTAGGGTTCTCTTGATCGGAGGTGGATGGGCTATAGCTTCTCTCAAAGGACTTCTTATGTGCTCTCAAGGTGTTTCGACGGCCATGGATATAAGGCTTGGTAGATCTCCTTGGGAGAGGTTATTTGAGGGAAGGTTTACTTTTTGGAGGGAGAGAAGAACCATAGAATCAATATCTTGTTGGGTAATTGGTTTTTGGGTGGTTTCTTGGGCGGCTAAGGCAAGAGTTTGTGAAATGGAGGGAACGAGGTTGAAGTTTTATCATTCCTTCTAGTTCATTGGCTTCAAGTTTACCAAAGTATTGTTCAACGGTCATGGTGCTCCATTACGAGCCTTCTCTTATTGGCAAAGCTACCTTCTCATATTCTTGAGGAAGGTTGGAGTATATTTTGAGACACAAGTCTTGGATCTCAAAAGTTTTACCATGATCAGCAATGGATCTTACCAAGTCTTCAAACCTTGGTTTTGCAGCACTTACTTTCTCACCAGGGTAGAATTTGAAGTTGTCAAGTTGTCTAAGAAGGTTGTATAGGTTTTGTGTTCTAACACTAGTGTGTTTTTGGAACTTGGTATGAATGAGTTCCCAAGCGGCCTTTGCGAGATGGTTCCTTGGCAATTTCTTGAGCAAGAGAGTCATTAACACTCTTTTGGAGTATGTTTTTGACTTTAAGGTTGGCAGCTGACTAGTTTGTCTTCGAATACTGTCCATAATTCTGGAGATTTTACTTTGCTAGGTCCACCATTTGTATCAACAGATACAGGGTATATGACTTCATTTTCAAGGGCATACCAATTCCAAATACTATTGGCATCAAGGTATGTTTTAATTTTTGATGCATATATTTCAAATGATCCACAGTCATCAATATGGGGAATGTCTTTCTCATTATTTCTCCTTGGTTGAGGCATGATGGGTTGGTAGTTGATCCTTCACAAGTTGTTAGACTTTTGTGTGTGAAGACAAGCTACGATACCAATTGAAAGGTCTGTTTGCTTAGATCAAATTAAAGGTTAGGCGGTTAAGGTTTGACGGTGAGGTGAAATCTTAGGCGTCGAGAGGTTAACTTGGTTTTAAAGATTGGAGTTAAATGTGCGGCGGAATAAAAGTGTTTGAAATAATGTAAAGACAAGTGAATAGTGTAGGTGTGTGTATATGTGTGTGTGTGTTGTGTGATAATACCAATTGAACACAAGGAATTTTAAGGTGGTTCGTAGTTCACTCCTCCTACGTCCACCCTCACCGTCAACCTTGACAAGTGAGATCAATCCACTTAAATCTAGTTCCCGTTAAGATTTACAAAGGATTGGATAGGCAAGTTCCTCGAACTTCCTCTTCCTAATAAGTACGAGTCTATTAGGGATCAAGCTCTACTGTGAGCTATTCACACTACCCACTTAAAGTCGGTCTTAAGGGGTTCTTACAAATCAGTTTATACACCTGAGATCATTTACAAGTGTCTTAATATTGTTTTGATTATTGGTTGCAGGTTGAGAAGGTTTGGATGCAAGGTTTGTAGAAGTTGTGTGTAAAAGGGGTAAGGTCTTCAGTCTTGGAGAGTTCCTTTTATAGGCTTGGAAATAGCCGTTGGAGGAGACAAGGAGACAAGGGAGTAAATGCATGTTGGAGTTGCATTTAGAGCCTTTGTTGATTTGGAGAATAAATTAGCTGGAATCGCAACCGGGCATGTGATCTTCATGGAGATGAGGCGGCAACATACTGTATGGAGAGATTTGGACAAGGCACATCTTGGTCATCACAGGATTTCTTCATAGCTGTTGATGTTGAAGATCATAGCTGTTGAGGAGTGAAACCTTTGCTGTGAGAGAACCTTAGCTGTCAGAGCTAAGTTCTGATCTAGAAGGTTTAGGCATTATGTAATACATCATACTACACATGTAATTTAGATACATTAATGTATATGAGAGGATTTGAGTGATATCTTTGAGGGATGTTTGAATCATAGCTGTCCAGTTGATATATATAGAAGTGCAGATTGAAGTTGATGGCTTAGCTGTCCAAGGTCATATGTTATCTTGGCTATTAGATAACATATGATATATTTCTTTGTCAAAACCTCTTATAACTATGTGGTTTACATAGTTAGGTCCTAACATAACCCATTTCCCAGAAATTGCAAACCCCTTTACCTATCCAAAATCCTGGGAACTGTCAAGAAATGGTTTGATTATGGTGGCTAGAAATCTTGCAGGATTAGTATTCTTTGCCTATGAAGAATGGAAAATGTCAAGGACTTCATCAACATCCCATTTTGTTCACCAAATCCCTTCATTCCCAAAATTCATCACTCCCAATACACTCATTGATTGGGAAATTCTCTTTAGCCAACTTCTCTCTCCATCACTCAATTCTTGTCTCTTCATGCCAAAAGGTTTAGTTTTCACCTTGTGCATTGAACTTGCCAAATCATTCTTTCTCTCTCTCTGTTTGAACAGAAGTGTGCTCTTATGCTTTTGATAAGCAAAATTGTCAATATATTTCCCCCAACCCTTAATCCAGGCATTGAGCCCTATCTTTCACCCTTCATCTCTGTTGATCCCATTCTCTTCAACTCTCCCAATGAAAACTCTCATTTCATGAAACTGATCTTTATTCCTGAGATCAAAGAGTTCAGAGCATCCATTGCTGTCAGCCAAAGCAGGGCTCATAATGTTATTGATCTTTCATCAGACTCTGACAGTGATGATGATGATGATTATGATGATCTTTCAAGCCCACATCAAGTCTCTCCCATTATCATTCCATCTTCTACCATTCCCAACCCTCCTCAACAATCCTTTCAAATGTCCCCTATTCCTCAAGCCCCAGTTCATATGTCTCCTGTTCCTCAACCAGATCCATCCCTTGTGCCCAAGATAAGCAAGAAAGCAAGGAACAAGAAGAAGCATCTGTGGGGTACAATGAGAATAAGAAATGATCAAATGCCTCTCACAAGAGCACAACTGAAAGCAAAGGAAGATAAGTTCTTCAAGTATGATGAGAGGATGACTTGGGAATGGAACAATGAGTTCTATTACCGAGGAGTTGAACCTGAAATGAGAAGAGAACTGGAGGAAGAAAGAAATGAACTCCTTTCAGCAAGGCAAGAAAGAGAAGAATTTTATGATCAACTTGCTGATGACTGAATTGTACTTTGTTAACATTTTTTTGTGGTTGAAACAATCTATTTTGTTTGGTTTTGTGTTTGAATGGCTGTAATTTGTGAACTTCTCTCATCTTGAGATCAAATCCAAGTATTTCAATCTCATTCTGATTACTTGTGCATGATATGAATCCCTGAATTATTTCTTTCATTACTATTTCTCTTATCATTAACTATAAAAACATGTTCTAAATAGATCTTCCTTTACCAAAAAGGGGGAAATTGTTAGGACCTAACTTTGATCAATGAAGAACAGGGTTTATATCAAAAGAGGAAATCTGTTATATTCATCTTTCAGTTTATCTGACAGCTATGAGTATGACAGTTATGATTCTATCTTATACATTGGTTACATTCAATCAATAACATGAATCATATTCCCTCTCTTAACTATCAAGATCATCAAGTGCATCTCAGTCCTTATTAGAGAACATCTCTGATAGCTAAGCCTTAGTATGATCTGACAGCTATGAATTCATTCCTCTGATAGCCATCACTTTGTCTCAATCTCTGCTACCACAATCTCATCCAAAGTGGAACCTGGATTTTCACAGCTGTCAAGTTCACCATTGAAGACCAATGAAGACCACTGAAGACCTTCTGGAAGCTCTCAGCTCAAGCCACAGCTCAAGCCAGCTCATGAAGACCTGCAAGTGGACAAGTGGGGCAAAGACCAGTCAAGGCTCATTAATATAGCTGCAACAGTCATATTCCAACGGCTACATTGAAGGGTATAAATAGAGGAGTTCATCCTCTACACAAACCACTCTTGAAAAATACTCTTTTTCACAGTCCAAAACCTTTCCCTTACACCCACACACACCTCCTGTAATCTACACACACACTCATCAATTCCTACCCTTTAAACCCTGTTCCAAACCAAAACCCTCACCCCAAAACCTCTGCTTCAACAACAAACAACCCTAGTGTGTTAATTCACAAATTCCAAAATCCTAAGACTGTACTTTAGGTGTAGAATTAGTTTGTAAACACTCAAGACTGTACTTTGAGTGTATTAGTTGTTTTGTAAAATCTTGAGACTGTATTTCAAGTTGTAAAAACACTTAAGACTGTACTTTAAGTGTATCCCTAGTTGACTGTACTAATAAGGAAGAGGAAGTTCAAGGAACTTGCCTGAATCAATCATTTGTAATTTTTGTTGATTAAAGATTATAATAAAATTGATCTCACTTGTCAAGATTGACAGTGGGGGTGGATGTAGGAGGAGTGAAGTCTGAACCACTTTAAATTCTCTGTGTTATTACATTTCTGCAATCACATTCACACACCTGCATTATTTCTTTCTGTTCTTTGTCCTATCATTATTTCAAGCTTCTCTTATTCCGCTGCATAATTCAACAATCATCTGACAGCTAAGCCAAACCATAGCTGTCTGATCATCTGCATATCAACAAAGGGCCTTTCAGTTTCTAAGCTTACAAACCTTATTCAATTCCTTTTTGTGACTATTCTCACTCTAAGTGCACTATTCACAGCACACACAAACACTATTCACAGCATATGAAAAACACTATTCACAGCAAATGAAAAACACACACAAACACACTCTACACACACTAAACCCTAACAATACCCACACACACATCAACACACTCACACACTACAGCATACCCACACACACAAGAGCCCACAAAATGCACACTGCATACACACACACACGCAGAGACACACACACACACACAAAGTCACGCACACACACTGCACACCCCAAAAACACACACACGACACATACTAAAAACACATAGTAACCCTAATTATTCTCCTTTAATCCTCTATAATAATCCTCTAGCATGCAAAACCCTAATTATATGTTTAGATTTTAACATGTAAGACCCATCAATATTAATCAATACTAGATCTAGGATTATACTCATATTGAAAACAATTAACATACTTGATTTCAAAACCCTAATATGTATTCTATTGGTTTAGGGCCATAAGAGGTTATAATATCTTCATAAAACAACCATGGAGGAGGAGGATTTTACCTTAATTTCTTGATATTACTTCCATCCTACCTCTTCTTCTTCTTCTTCCCTTCTTCTTCTCTCTCTCGGTTCTCTCTCTCCCTCTGCCGCTATTTCTTCTTCCGCCTCGCTCTCTCTCTCTCTCTCTCTTTCTTTGCGTTATTTAATATTCTCATTGGTAAATAATGAGGGTTAGGGTAAGAGAGGGGTATATATATTGTGTGGGTCTCAATTTCCTAAACCCATTGGGATTTATTAAACCCAACCCTTAATGGATCCAATATTAATTAAACCCCAAGCCCAAGTCCAAAACTTAAGCCCAATGTATACTTGTCTAATAATTAACGCAACCCATTATTAATTAAATAACAATTAATTAATAAAATAAACAAAAAAATTGGGTTATTACAGTAGCAAACGTTTGAGAGCGTTTTAGTGATCTTTTGTGGAACAATGCATATTGAGATAATTCGTTAACTGAGAACACAACTTCAGGCCTAGTCAGTGTTAAGTGCTGCAGATAACCAACAAGGGCACTGAAATTGCCAATGGCCTTACAGAAAATAAGTGTTATCCAAAGTACTTGGTAACACAGACGAACATCACACAAAACAGTTTGTAAATAGGTTTGAAGCGGAATAAAAAGACAAAAGATATATTTTTCTCAAGTTATATAAATATATAACTTAAGTGAGCCTCAAAAGGCAAGACTTTATATTCAATATATGACTTGATTACAAAGTCGAAAGTTCCCTAAAACTATAGAAATTATACTCAATGGAACGAAATGAAAACAAAGTACGAAATCCTATACTTGCCAAAACACATTCAAATCCGAAGTATTTGAATGTGGAAAATAGTGTATGGGGAGGAAGAATCTATTATAACCAAGAAGTACTTTGTCTCTTGTGCTTGAATGTGTGCAAATGTTCGACTTGTCTTCAAATGTCCACACCCTTGCATATTTATAGTCTTCAATACTTGAAGACTACTCAAAGATGATAGCCCACGTTGTCTTAGGTGAGTGGGGAGAGTTGTTGAGCTCCACTCCTCTCGTTGAGCTAAAGAAGGAGTCAACTTCCTTAAAAATAGCAACAAACTCCTTGTTGCCAAATTCCTAGCTTCATGCTCTTGTACCATCAAGCTTCTCCACTTTTGTACTCTTCTAACTTCAACAAATCAGCCTTTGAAATGGTCTACAAAAGAGCCATGTAGACTTATTCAAAAGAGCATCGGGACGGGAGTAAGCCCTTTCCCTTAGTATTTCCTAGATTTCTCTACTTGGTGTACTTTCGCCCTTATCCCGCTGCATTGTCCCTCTTTGTTGTCTATTCTATAGGCTTTGAGCCAAAATTCTACTTTGGGTTGACGTCCAACTTCTATTCCTTACCTGACAGCGAGCGCAACTTGATGTTCTTCTTCGTTTCGAATTCAAGGGCAATGTATTGCTTCTTGCGCTACCTATGCTTCTGACTCTTAGTAGGAAAGGCTAGGAAAGCCTCATTTTTCTTAAGAAAGATGACGCCTGGATGTCTTCAATATGATTTGCTTCCCCCTCTGTTCTCATTGTTAGTTTGTCCTCAACTCAATTAGCGAAGAGATTGCTTGGCTTTCAAAGCGATTAATTACCAGTGAATTGCAGAAAGAAGTATATCAGACAAAAATCTATCAAATAATATTTGCACATTAGTATAGAATATTAACATATTAGTATAGAAATATTTGCAAAAAAAATGTGCAACTATTATAAAATTCCTCGTTCGGTAACACAGAGGTCCAGTGATAACACTTGTAGTAACACACAAGTTTACACTAACAATATTCCCCTAATTTGTGCATTTCTTTCACAAACTCCTAAGTGCTGGTACCTTCAAAACTTTGTTAGCCACAAACAATATAACAAAGCATTACCTCAAAGATTAACTCCCCCTTAATCATGGAGTCAACTGAAAAAATAAGGTTTATTAAAGAAACCAATTATTTATAACAAATTGATTAAAAACCAAGTTTTAAAAACTAGTAAGAAATCATAGTTTTAACAAAAATCATAAAACATTATCCAAACTAATAAAACCACCACCTAGAGCATTAAACAAATCTAGAGTTTAAAAACACCCAAAATACGAATTGTTTAACAAACCACAAAATGAATCAATGTTCAACTTCAACAATGAAAGGCAACAACCAAAAAGTGGCAACATCAACCTTCAGAAAGTAGCAACATCAACCTTCATCTTCATCTTCATCCTCCTCTTCTTCTTCTTGTTCTTCATCCTCTCCGGCATCCTCAGTGGTAACATCAGCCGCAACACTTGGACCAGCATTATCTCCGCCTGTTTGGGAAGAAATTTGATTGATGAAATATATAGTATCATCCTTGAGCTTAGTCCATCCATTAACCAACTCCCCATTAGTGGCCACCTGTTTATGCAGAAAGCCAAGAACAGTAGATTTGGGAAATGTTGTAGTAGTGTTACCTAACATAGTAAACACATTTGCTAGCATACTAGCTGCATCTGTACCTAAGAAGTCACCTGGAGTAACACTAGGAATAATATTAGGAAGAACACCAGAAGTAACACCTTGCCTTATTTGCACAACACCGGTCTCAACGTCTTTAGAATTGTCCCACGGAAGATCACCTGTATACCTTATACCCCTTTTCTTTAATTGAGGATCAACCGTGTAATAATCTAGCTCAGTGGTGTATGCATCTGAAGCCCCTATAGGAAGGGATTGAGACACCAACACTTGGAAAATCAGAGAAAGATAAGGGAAAAATGCACTTTTGTCCTTCCTACCCCACGAGCCATGTGTTTAAGCACCAATCTCCCAAGATTCAACGTTTGTTTTTCCCCAATTTATACAAAACTCTAGCTTGCTCTAGAGTAACATATTGCTCATTTGTAGTGGAAAGCCAATTGTAGATGCATAATTTGTGCGAAATAGAGTAGAGGGATGTAAGGCGAGAGGTGAGGAAGTGTTCATTAGGTTAGGAAGGCCACTCTTGCACCACATTGTTGGAGATAAATTTTGCAATCACATCCCTATGTGCATAGATACTATCATCATCATGGTTGGGTAAGCCTAGAACTTTGTTAATCAAGGCAGGAGTAAATGAATAAACACTTCTCCTCACAAACACTCTACCATGTTGATTTGAACTCTCATTAGCTAAGTTAGGATGTCGATTGGCAAAGAAGTTCCTCACCGCACTTTCAACAAATTTTGTGGGATGCAAGTTTTATTTCAAGAACTTTCTATCCTCCAAAAACTAAAACACCCCATGCTTTTTCAAGTCTACCTCATCAATGTGTCTTTCTTTCAAAATCTTCTTACTTGAATGCTTAAGACAAAATTCCATATTTTCATTTTTATAAAATTCCAACGCAAAGAAGGGTTTTGGAAAAGCATCATCAACATTAAAACTTCTCTCATGTTCATTGTCAGAAGATTCTGAAAGGTCTAAGGATCTAGCACTATCCTTAAGTAATTTGGAAGAGACACAAGAAGGAACATATGTTACGTTAGGTGTTACCGGTTTACATGTAACACGAGTTGCAGCCACCTGTTTTCATTAGGCCTTCTGATTTCTTCTCTGCACAACAACCAATGGTTCATCCTTATCAAGCACCCAATCTTCAAAAGTCTCCTCAGATTGACCTTTTTCAACCTCCACATTGTAATTCCCATCTGAAGCATGAGCTAAGGATAGACTAAATGAGTCTTCAGTGACATTCACATTATCATAAGGAGTATTTGATGTGCCTCTATTCCTCATTGCACTGATCCTACTAGAGGACCTCTTCTTGGTAGCTTGGGTAGCCTGTTGGGCCGAGGAAGATGCCTTTCTTTTCTTCTTTTCCTTTATGGGAACAACTGGAGGCAATGGTGGAATCACAGAGGGAGCAAATAGAGCTATGGTGGTGACCAAAGGAGGTGCATCCACAGACATATCCTTGCTTGGAGTAGCGGGTGTTACCGAAGGTGATATCTACATAGGCGAGATAGCACGGGAGGTAGCACTGGGTGCATGATTGATCCATTGGATCATTTAGGTTTTGAGATGGAGAAGCCATGGATTGAATTTTGACTTAGGTGGAGAAGGGTTTAGGAAGGGTCTGAATTTGGAAAATGTAGAAGACGGTGAGACAGAGAGGGAATTAACGAGAGAGAATTAACGAGAGAGAGAGAGTAATAGAGAGGGAGTAAATATAAGTAAATAGGTAGATAAAATTATAAAAATTTAAATAGGTTATTATGGAGGTTATGGAACAGGGTAATGAGTCTAGGTGATTTGATATGATTTGACCCCTTAATCTCCTTATCCACATTTAACTCCTATAATTACTCACCCTATTACAATTTCCTTATCCATATTTAACTCCTACAATTACTCACCCTTTTAAAATTTCCACTGCCCCTATTTTCTTGCTCTCATAGAAGCACTCAACAACTACCCCTAACAACCAAGACAATCCGGATGGCAGCTGAATCTTTAGACCACGAGAAATGATCAGATTTTGTCGGTCTAGATAAAAGAGATGAAGATGATAAAGTATCAAAGTAACATGTGACACACATTCGTTTTGTTTCAGATGATAAAGTTTCAATCATTGAAACTAACATATAAAAGAAATATTCTTTCCGGTTTATATAATTACTGAACAATAAGTAAAATCTATTGTCGTTCTCCCGTACAAAACTTATTAGGGTTTCCATTGAAGCGTAAAATAAACCTCAGAAACATTATTTAATCAGGTTTAACCAATTTAGCAAATTTTAAGAATCCTAAAAGAAGAATCAAAATTAGAAAAAAAAAACTAAATGAATCATGAGAGCAGAACAAAACAAAATAACAGAAGAAGATGAAGAAGAAGTGAGTTTGGATAAGAACTTACATGAATATGGGATTTAAAGCCTCCATGCTTGTTTGACCAATTACGTAACTCCAATATTGTTTAATTTCGCTAGCAGAAAGTTATGAAAGGGAGGAAACACAAATTGAAACTCAACACAATTGAATTTTTAGTAGTTCTTAGGAGTTAATGAGAGAGAAACAATGATTGAAGAAAGAAAATAAGAAAGAAGAGTACGCATAGGAGAAGAGATAAAGAGGGTTTTTGTTTCGCGAGAAGAAAAAATGCGAGCGGTGAATTGACATTATTTTTTTCCTCGTTCGTACGCACTAGTGTGTATATGAACCGAACCATACATCTCATTAGACATTACATTATACATATGAGATCAGTTCACATACCCTACTTTTTTATCAGCTTTCACTTTGTAACAGAAGGGAGGAATGTGCCCATAAGCATAACAATAATGACAGATGTAATGCCTTCTCTTGTGTTGTTTCAAATTGCTTTTCAAAATGAGGGTTTCCTCAAAAGTTGAAGTCTCACCAGTTTCTTTAACAAATTTAGAACTTCCAAAACCAAAACCTGATTTTCCAAAGATACCAAGAGATATAGATTCATCAATTTCATTTTTTCATTGTTCAACTTGGTTAGAGTACTCTCAACTTTCTCAAAATCAGTTTTAACTTTTTCAAGTTCAACTTCTTTCTTTATTACTAGAACCTCAAGTTTGGCAATGGAATATTTTTTATCATCTTTTTCTTTTGTAGTATTCTCAATTTCACAATCTGACATATAATTAATTTTTCAGTGAGATCTTTATTTACCTTGACCATTACCTCAATCTTATCAACACGCTTGATCCAATTAGCATGCAACTACCTGTAAGTTTCAAAGAGTTCCTCATAGGGGATATTACGACCTTCAGCATCTAAATCTCCTTTTATAGAGAAGCAGTTAAAATTATTCTCAGATGTGAATTCAGATGTGTACACATTTGTATCCACATCTGTTTCCACATCCGTATCACCTTCATAATATCTTTCTTCTTCTGTACTTGTAGAGAATGCATTGAAACATGTAGATAAATAGTAAAATACGGAGATGTTAGCAACTTCCTATTCATCCTCACTATTAGTCAAACTCATTCTTTTCTTTCTGAGGGTGTTAGCACACTCATTAGTATAGTGACCAATCCCAAGACAAATCCAACATTTCAATCCAAAGCTCTACGTGCAAAACTTGTTTCCTCTCAGTTTTGATGAAGCTTAAGGTAAACCTCCAAACCTAAATGACTACACTTTCTAATAAAAAAGGGGGAGAAGAAGCTACTACTGCTGGGAACAATGCTACTGCTACAGATCCACATGATGCTTGAAATGCTACAATTAAGGAGGATTTTGTTTTTGTTTAATCAGTTTGTTGAACAAGTTGGTCTGTAATAATTGATATACTTTGACACCTGGTTTTATTACTTTTGTTAAACTGCAAGTTATTGTATAACACATCTCTATGCAGTTTTATGTGGGGATGTGTTTATACATCTTGGCACACATCCAATTCATAGCGAGCTAAGTTTAAAATTTGGTTACTTGTGCTTTAAATTCTAAATCTTTATTTTGACCAGAAAGTCCAAAATAGGAGGAGATTGAAAAAGTGAAAATCGTTTAGGAATCTCAACTCTCAAAAAACGTGTGAAGGGGTAAGTTTGGTAAGAAGGATTTTTGACTTTATTTAAAAATTTAGATATATTATTGGTAATGATATTATATATATTCACTAGTACAGATTTGAGCTTAGATAGCGCTTTTTTTAGAGCTTAGATAGTGCTACATAAGCTCACAAACTTAGATAGCGCTTTTGAAAATCGCTATCTAAGCACTTTTTTTATTTTTCTGAAAATCAACATACATAGCGTTTTTTATGTGCTATCTAAGCACTTTTTTTATTTTTATGCAAATCAACTTACATAGTGTTTTTTATGTGCTATCTAAGCACTTTTTTTATTTTTCTACAAATCAACTTACATAGCGTTTTACGAAAACGCAATGCAAGTGAGGGCTAATTTTCATTTTTTTTTCCTGCTGCACCTATTTTAAATTATATAAAAATAAAAATTAATAGAAACTAACAATTATTCCATTCTACAATAATAATCAACTTTTCATTTATTACACAACAATAATTCTTACGATCATCCAAAAAAGTTATAAACTAACAAGAGTTAAAGTTATTTTTTCTCTCGATCATCAATAATATCGTTAATAGCACACAATGTGTGCCTGCACAACAACTTACATAACATTTTCTTTTTACATTGTACTTCTAACTTCCAATATAAGGAATCAATTGTGCATTTGCTACACCATTTGCCAGGTCGGAATCAGCTCCTTGACCCCCCATGTACAGTATTGACTCGAAAGGTTCAAGTCAACTAAATCATAACCAACGACTGAAGTAAATGTTCATACAATATCTTGAAGGATTGAAGCCACTCAAAGTCACTGCAAAATAACACACGCATTAGACTTTTATCACAATGGATGATAGCAACACACACACACACAAAACAAAGAAGAGCATCTAAAGCTTAAAAATGGGTGAAAGGATGATGACAATGCCAATTGGATAAAGGAAGAAAGTGGCTCACTCCAAAAATGGCAGCACTGCAACTATTAAGGAGGCCAATTTCAGAACCAAGTTTATACTCACTCCATCCCAAATTGTGTTGTATAAATGTTTTATAAATCTTCAATACGGAAATCAAACGATGGAGATTAAAGCGAGGTATGCCGAAGCAAATCTCCTTAAGACAATATTACGCCTCCGTAATTGTGCAAACGGATCGATGGCGAATGTCTCCCAAGACACAACGCTTTTTACCAAGAGTTAGTGTGCACTTTAACTAACCTTGATGAGCTAACCAAAAATCACACTTGCTCTTAGTCTCTTAACTTGAAGAATGAAAGATACTTGAACTTCTTTGAATGAATCAAAACACTTTGAATGAGAGAGAGAATTGGATTGTGAATAAAGATTGTAACATGGATTTGATAATAACTTGATTGGATTACTTGATGACTGAATGAAAGAATAGGGGTCTATATATAGGGTAGATTGAGTCAGTTGTGACTGTTTCACAAAAGTCACAACCCTCCAAGCTAGCACATGTTCGGACATCAATCTGAATAGACAGCAACTACTCGGCCGAGCACTATTGGTGTCTCCCCCAAGCATAGGCTAGTTACTCGGCCTATCACTTTAGTGCCTCACCTGAGCAGAAGTTAACAGAAGAGTCATATTTCTGGACAGTCATGCTCGGCCGAGGCTTATGCCTTGCTCGGCCGAGCAGTTCATAGAATTTGAACTGTCGTGTCTTTTGGATTTTAGACTCTTGGTTGACTTTACCATTCACCCTAATATTCACCCAATATTCCAACAATCTCCCACATGAATGGAAGAAGTCGACACGAAAAAGAAAGAAGAAGAAGAGCATAGCTGAGAAATAAATGCATCAAGATAGGTGGCTTTCGCTTTGAACCTTATTTAGTAAGAATCTATCGAGCTTACTTGGCTGATCAGTGTACGTAACGTATTGAACTGTCAGATGTTATTGTAAGCTTAAACAATAGACCAAACACATTTAATTTCTCATATCAGATTTTGGTTCTCTATTGTGTTCATTATTTTGGCCCTGAACTTTCTTGGTTCTGCGAGTGCTTTATAGAATTTGCCTAAGTAATATTCTCAACGAACCGGCCATGTTCACACTAACATAGGTGATGTGCTATAAAGAGTATCCTATATTACCCTACTTGTACTAAGTTACAAGATATAGTCATCATTAAAAGCAATAGCTTAACCTCTACCATTTGGTAGGCAGCACTTTTGCATCACATATAGAAATGGGATGAAGGTAAACATCCAAGTGCTTCTCTCAAATCAATCATGGCTTGTTTTTCCTATTGAACCTAGTCCGTGGGATCTCCAGTCGCCAGGTTAGGTTTCTATCAAGTTAATTTAGATTTGTTTAGGCTTTAGCCCCATTTCTTCCGATGCACAGTTTATTCTCTCCTTAGATAAACCTTTAGTAAATAGATCCGCTAGGTTATCCTTTAGTAAAAATATATTTGGAAACAAACTTATGTAGAAAAATAAATATTCATTTCAAAATATAAAATTTTTAAAATAAACATATTTTAAGATGGAAGAAGTATGAACATATTAGAAATTTTAGGGGGGGTCATGCTACTAAATTTGAGGGTCAGCGGTAACATTTAAGAGACTAAATATAATTTTTTGGCAAAATATAAAGAGGTAAAGGTAAGAAGTGGTGGGGGGGGGGAGTCAATTGACCCCTCTAGCCATAACATAGATCCGCCAGTGCTGGGCTATCATCCGTCTTGCACCACCCAATGTCGGGCCTGTTTAGGCTTAATTAGGACACTAAATTATAGAAAGCATTCAAAAACTTCCTAAAGGGGAGTATTCAAAGACAAGCTAAAAAGTATTTATGAATAATTTCTAATGAAATAACTCATAACACACAACGTGTGTCACCCAAAATTTGCATCGTGAGAGAAGCTTGCATCAATTCTTTAGAATCATTAACCATCTCATATCACTCATATAAAGTAATGATATAATAAAATATAATTTCTCTTATTTGACCATTTAACATACATTTAGTAATTTTCCAAATCATCATAAAGTCGATCAAGGTTATCGTTTGGCCATAGTGAACTCTACACAAGCTGTAATCTCATCCCTTCACTTGTGGACATTTAGCCTGGTCATTCAGATTTCATTTTATAGTCCTCTACGGGTAAATATTATGTCAAGATTTATCGACAATAGATTTTTAATGTATATCCCTACTTTCGCAAAGACAAGGTAAATAAAGGTAAACCTTACCACTATGAAGAATATCTCTTTGAATTATTGTAACGACCCGAACTCTAGGCACTAGTTTAATCACGTGTTGAGCACGTGTATTTGGAGTGCAATTTATATTATTTATAGTTTTGCATTTTAATTGTATCAATTATGTGTTAGTTTAGCATTTTAATAATTTATATGATATTTTCAATATGTTAATAAATTAAATGTAATTGTTTAAAGCTATTTTGAAAATATTGGGAGTGGGGTAGTGAAATAATAATATGGAAAATTTAATTATAAACTTATAAAACACTTGAGGTTCTAAAATGTAAAAGTTGAAACTTAAGAAACTTAATTAATTCAACTCAATACTAGAAGGGGCCTATGTGAATTTTCATTTGAAGTATATCCTTAGTTCATGTGTGAGTGGAGAAGCTTCACGAACAAAAACAAAGAAAATCAGTCCAGACCAAACAAAAGTTGTTTTCTCTGTTCTCCTTCGTGCAAAACAATTATATTTTCATTTATTCGAAAATTTCTCCTAAATTCATCTTTCATCTGTTTGACGATCCGTCTTCACCAAAATGTTCGGGAAGTCGTGGGGATCGCATCTAGCCGATTAAAGTTCTTCTTAATTTCGAAGTATTTTTATAAGTTATTTTAATTTTCTTTCAATCCATGCTCATTTAGTGTTTAAAAGTGATATTATTGTTGGAAAAGAAGATAGACCTGTTTGCACATTAAAGTAATAACTAGGTTATGTAATCTCTGTTGGACTTTCAAGATATCGAGGGCGCCAAGTATTTAAGCATGGGTTGTTTTCTTATCCTAATATTCAAAATGTTCTCATGATGTATTACAGCAAGTGCCTTGAGATTGATGATTCGTTCAAATTATTTTGTACCATTGACGAATTCAGGATGTGGTTTCTTGGACATGCATGATTAGTAGATACATGAAAAATGGTGAATTGCTTGGACTAGTAATGTTTCAAGTGCAGTTGCTGAAGTTCAGCTTCTGTTCTGAATTCTGCTGTGGGCACGAGTCGTGCCCTATGGCACGAGTCGTGCCCTTGGGTGGATGACTGTATCAGACTAGACTGGGGTTTTAAGGGTCACGAGTGGTGCCCTGGGGCACGAGTTGTGCCCTGATCAGTTTTGCTGAACTATTTTTAAAGCTATGTAGGTCTAACTTTATAACATCTATTTCAACCAATTGAACACTATGATTAAAGTACAACTTATGAACAACAACATGATGTCTTTGCATACCAATTGTGATAATTGGAAGATGGTTAATTATTGGGTTAAAATAGGTTGGAACCATTGTTTCTATTGAATCTAACTTGTTAAATATCTTTATATGATTGTGATACATCCTTGAATGGTTATTATAAATGTGTAGACATTATGTGTTGCACTTTTGATAATTGTTTGACATCTTTATGATGTGCTTGATTAGGGTTTCCTACTTTGGAATCCTAAGTTTAATTGGTTCAAGGATGGTTTAGCCTTAGTGCTATTGTTCATGGATACTTGTTATCATTTGATATCATGTTAATATGTTATATTGGTATGGTTACCTACTTTGGAATCATCGGTTGTTGTAAGCAAGTATGTAGTACTGTGCGTCTATTTCAAGTCCAGATGGTGCTTGAATTTTGGGCAGTGTTATGGTACTATAATGGCACCCGAGCCGAGTTCGATATAGTTCATACACTGGTTCCCTGTTTGCCCAGCCATCGGCCATGGTTTGGGGATAGTGAACTAGCTCGAGGGTAGTCTAGTTGCACTATTGGGTATGACTTTGTGTCATAGCCCCGTTTGTTGTTATTATGATTTGGTTCCGAAACTGTTTCTTCAGCGGTTGATGCTGCTCGGATCGTGATATCCTTTTGAGGATTAAACCTTGGCTCAGTATCCTTACAATGGTTACATTGTTCCATTTATGTGTTAATAGATATATATCTTGCTTGGTGTTGAAAAGAATATGATATATATGATGAGTTGGATGTTCTATGCTTTCATATTGTGATTGCATATCATATTGCTGCATACTCCCTCCGTCCCACCTCACTTGACACCCTTGAGGTGGGCACGAGAACTAAGGAAAAAGAATAAAATAAAAGAAATGTGTGGTAGAAAATGAAGAGAGAGAATGAGTGGGGTAAATAGTAGTGTTGGTTGAATAAATTGAGTGGTGGAAAATGAAGAGAGAGAATGAGTGGTGGGGTAGAGTGAATATAAAATTATAAAAAGTAGGCTATTTTGGGAAGTGTCAAGTGAGGTGGGACGGCCCAAAATGGAAATAAGTCTCATGTGAGGTGGGACGGAGGGAGTATATAATAACTTGCTGAGATTTATCTCACCCCGTCCTTTTATTACTTTCTTAGACCAGGGCGAGCCAAGGATTGTGCTATGTTGAGCTTGAGGAGGACGTCGAGTTGGGTATGTAACTTGGGAAAGTATAGTGTATTGGTTGCATTATGTAAATGTATTACCAAAGGGGTAGTGTCCTGAGACTTAGACTTTATGTTATTATTTTGAGTACTTCTAGTGATTGTAATATGATAAGTAAGGAGAGTAAGTTTGGAACTATGTTCCCTATGTTTGTAAATGGTTTGTAAATGTGGTGTGTGGATTTTAAGCTTGATATGGTTGTTTTCATTTAGTATAGAAAAGTTTTTAAGTTGAAGCAGGTTTTGTATATTAAAAAATTTAAGAAAGGACATTTCGAAAGTTTTAAAGGAATTATGACGTCTTCAGAGCGTGTCCCGAACGTGGGGCCAAGTAGGTCCCCGGTTCGGGGCGCGTCAGTTATACTTCCTTCATCCCATTTTAAACTATACTAACTTTTTGGGCACAATAATTAAGGAAAATTAAAGTAGGAGAGTTGTGTTGTGAGTATAAAAAGTAAAATAGGAGAGAGAATAAGTGAGAAAAATAGTAAGTTGATTGGTGTGTGAGTATAAAAATAAAGTAGGAGGAAGAATGAGTGGAAGGAATAATGTAAAAACTTTTTAATTTTGGAAAATCCGATTTAAGGTGGGATGGACAAAAATGTCATAAAGTCCGATTTGAGATGGTACGGAGGGAGTATTCCTCTTCTCAATGAAGAAAACTTTAGCCCTAGATGAGTACTAGTTAGTTATATACTAGCTCTTGAAAATATATTTATATGCCAATGCATTGTGCTCAAATACAATTTTTTGAAACCTACTTATCATTTATTTCTCATCTTTGGTAAAAATACTTAAAACAAATAAAATTCATGAAAAAGCGAGGTAAACATTAATATCTCACGCATGAATAATTATCTATAACTTAAGAATATATAATACAAGCTAACTTGCTTTAGCTTTCATAGATATACACATGTTTGAATGAACAAACTATAGGGATCATTTTAATCCAAGATCAAAAACCAGAAAACCCCTATATGGTTTCTCTATTATGCGGATAACCCTCTTTTGCTTCTATAATAGGCACATAAACTCATTGTCCTTTAAAACTTTAAAAGTGTTGCATAAAATTTTCTGCCATTTCTCCATTTTGTGGCACACACTTTTAATAATATAAAGATTTATTAGTCGAATTACAGTTTCATGCTACAAAATCAAGCGTGTACATGCAACACATCTTGTTAGTTTAGATGACAAAAATTGAAATTTGCAACATTTCTAAAGAACATGGAGTTCAGGTGCTTAATATAGAAGCGAACGGGGAGTTATCTGCAAAATTGAGGATTTCCCTGCTTTTTGCTCTCAGTCCAATTGTCTTGCGTAAAGACTTGGCTTATATTTGTCGGATAAGAATATACATTAATAATATATGTTGACATTCAGAGAAACCCCTATGAAGCTTATTCTAAATTAACTCCCTCACATTTTCTAATGAGTCTTAATTCTTGAAATCTCAAAAACTCATTATGTGAGTCAATAGCCAAACAAAAGTAAATATATATATGACAAATATTAACATAAATGTGATAATATTTATAAATCAATAAACCACTATCAGCACATGGATGTATAGTAAGTTTGTTGGTCTCAAAATGAGGCAAAAAAGGCAATAAAACACTCATTTCGAAATAAATGTAGCAGTTGACTTGTAAACTTTTTAAAAAATATGCTTAACTAGTTTGTACAAAGTTAAAACTGTATTACGTCACTTTCCTTATATGGAAATACGACATTTATTTTCGAATGAAACAAAATGAAAAGTGCGACAATTATTACGAGACAGAGGGAGTAGTTAGGAAGATGAAACCAAAGAATTTTAGTTATAGTGGTATCTAGTATTAACTTCCATAACGGAGGTCGAGAGTTCAAATCCTGTTAATGACGTGTGCCAGCCTATTTATAGGCCAAGTGTTGTAGCCCGAGTGACATTTGATCTATTATTAATAAAAAAACATCAATTTCAACGTACTTTGACAATTATTTTCAATTAAATGCAATGCACAAATAATTTAACGAATAACATTAAATTTATTTGACAGAAGTGTGACGTGGATAAGTGAAATAATGACATAAATAAATCTCGTTAAATAACTAACGAGTTCAACTATAGTTAACAAAGTAAAAAAAATCATGAAACCCAACCCCATCAAACCCATGTCTTCTTCTCTCTCTCTCCCCACGCCCCCACCCATCAAAACCCAAAATTTTCCCTCTCCCTCCCCCACACAACGTGTTCTCCCTTCTCTCACTCCCTTTCATCAACTGTCCGCCACTCATAACTTGTCTCCAACCCATACATCCCCTATCATATCTCCTTCCATCCCCTCCCACCTTCATGACCAGCCTCCACACCTTCCCCTCCTATCCTCCTTTCACCCTCCATAATCTGCTTGTACTCTCCACGCCACATACTTCTTCTCATGTCCTCAATGCCCCACCGCCCTTCGCGCTCCGCCAACATCCCGTCACATCCGCCCTTTGCACTCCTCCTCTTCCCCCGTCTATCCCTCCCCAATTGGAATTAAAGATTGAAATTTCTTATTAATATTGTTTTCCAAATATCTGGTTAAATCTTCAAGTTTCCAGATCTTTTGTGATTTTTTTGTGAATTTTGGCTTCAGTTTTGTGATTTTTTGGGTTTCAATCTGCGATTTGGCTTCAATTTTGGGTTTAAATCTGCGAATTTTGGCTCCAATGTAGTGAATTTTCATTTTTAAATCTAAGATTTTGGCTTCACATTGCAGATTTGTGGATTCAATGTTGTAGATTTTGGATTCTATTTTGTCAATTTGCCAATTATGGCGAAAATGGGTTTGAAGGAATTGAAATGTTCTAATTTTTGTGTGTGAATTGAAGGATCGTTAAATAAATGGGATTAAAGGATGTGGAAAGGGCCTACCAGAGGATAGTTTTCGGAGATGTGTGGTGGTAGTAGGAAGGGTGCGGTGGTTGGTGGCGGAGTGATGATGGGTGGTGGTTGTCTGTTTTAGAGGGACGGTGGTTGTGGGATTTTTTTTCCAAAATATAGCTTTTTAAAAATTTATTTACGAAAATAACATTTTAAAAAACTTAAGTACCAAAAAGACACTTTCCACATTAATTTCGTAATTGATAATTCCGGAATAATGTAATCCGGAATTGGTAATTCCGGAATAATGTAATTCGGAATTACTAATTCCGGATTCCAATTTTTTTTTTTCAAAATAAAATTAACAAAATAATATTTTCTGTAAAATACGAGGGATCGCGCTATATATGGGGCGATCGCGCCAGATGTAATCCGGCGTTACCAATTCCGGATTCTATTTTTATTTTTTTTTACAAAACTGATTTTAGCAAATTAATATTTTCTGAAAAAAATAGAGAGCGATCGCGCGTTTTATGGGGGCGATCGCGCCTAATGTAATCCAGTATCACAAAATCTAGGGAGAAACGGGTCCCGACATGTCGCGCGACAATGAGCTAGATAGCCAGAAACCTATGAAAGTGATATCCAGAAACCTTCAAATGAATATCCAGAAACCTTCAAAATGTTTCTGGATATACATTTGAAGGTTTCTGGATATCCAGAAACCTTCAATAGCAATTTTTGGATATGCCCTAACACATTTCTCGGATATGCATCTAACGCTTTTCGGATATGCACCTAATAGCTCGGATATACATTTCACATCCTTCTCGGCTATCAAATACAAAGCTTCGGATATCAACCGCAAAGCTTCGGCTATCAAATGCAAAGCTTCGGATATCCGTAAGCTTTTGGTCTTGGCCTTGGGTTTTTTTTTTCGGATATACATTTCACATCCTTCGGCTATCAAATACAAAGCTTCGGATATCAACCGCAAAGCTTCAAGCTATCAAATGCAAAGCTTCTGGATATCCAGAAGCTTTTGGTCTTGGCCTTGGATTTTTTTTTTCTGGTTATCAAATGTAAAGCTTCTGGCTATGAAAAACACGTTTCTCCATAGTTATGGAGAAACGCGTTTCTCAGCAGACGCACTCATCCAGTATTGGTAATTCCGGATGCCTTTTTTTTTTTAATAATGATACTGAATTAAGTAAATTATTTTTTTGAAAAATTCAAATCCGGAAATGCTAATTCCGGATTTGCTTTACAAAACACTTATCCCCAACAACTCTGTAAACAAACCACGCAAAAACCAACGTCAATGAAGAAGAAGAAAAAAAGAAGGAAGAAGAAGAGGAGAGGAATAATTCCGCCCCTGGGTATTCCGTCGCTAAAGACACAGTTTCTAGTAGTGGGATCTATGCGGTCGCATGGTGCAGCTACACAACTCCATAAACTGTTTCCTTGTTTTCACATAATTCCTTTTTGCGTTTGTTATGTAATCCTTTATTTAGGGTGTTGTTTTCTTGTATTTCTATATAAGCCAAGCTACGAACATTAAAACATTGTAACCCCACTTAGAGTTGAGTATAATCATGGCTTGTTAGCCCCCTAAACGTAATCGATTGTTGTGATGAACGAGGTGAACAATTCTTGAGTTATTGTGTTTGCTTTTCTCTTCTTCTTTATTCTCGCACAAGAACACTATATTTTTTCACCCTGTTTGTCACACGATCGAACTATAACATAGGGACTACTACTAAGCCTTAATATTTACCAATATCATCAATTTGTCGTGTTCCAATAAAGTCCATGCACCCTCAATAATGGAGTCATAAGTTTCTCTATGTAATGACAAAGACACATATAATCCCTAGACATGCATCATGCCAATCCAAACACATATAATCCCTAGACATGCATCATGTAAATCCATGGAATGCCCTAAGGTCACTGCAAAAGCCTGCACTACCTTTGGCTTTTTGGATCACACAGATTCTCTCTGACTTCTTGACACACAATGATTATGACTTCCACTTGGCTTGAATACAATACAAATCAAAACCTTAAAGGATTCCCAAATTAATTTGATATATCGAGACGAAAAAGTAGTAGAACCCCAAAATACATCATTTAGGCCCTCAAACTCTGACCTTTGATGTTTTTTTAAGTGGGGTGTCAAAAGATGATATGTGTAAGGATGACAAGTTGTAGTGTTAAATAGTGCCAGTGCATTTGATTTGTTAGTACCAATCAATGTATTTTTGAGTGCCAATTCATATGTTGAAAAGTGCCGGTGCATGTGTTACAGAGTGCAAGTCCATATGTACATCATGCCATTAGTAGCTGACGAGTGCCAAGAGATCTTGAGAAGTTCCAATTATTTAAAAAAATGACACTGCATGTGTTTTAAAGAAGTTCCACTCAATTACAAAAATGCCACCTTCCTTGTTTAGACCCGGTTCAAAAACACGTTTTCTTAAGATTCTTAGGAAAAACACATTTTTTTCATGATTTTGGCAATTACAAGGAATCAACACTCAAAACTATCCATCTGTTATTTGAAGTAAATCCTACACCAAAAATAATGTTTCTCAAATGATTAATCTATGTGATTAGTCTAATGAGAGGTATGCATGTTCAAGAATCAAAAACTCTTTAAATATATAGCATAATGTTTTTCTTTAGGAATGCTTAAAGTTCAAAACAAATGCAAATAATGACACAATGGATGCCGATCTCATTACTGATCTAGAAGTAGCATCAATTTCTCTAGTGAATTTTAGTGACAATGAAAAAGCAAGATCATCGGTCGGGGTTTCATCATTAAATGAATCGGGGTTTAATCATTAAAGGCATAGTCAATATACATAAGGTTTTCTTGTGGATTATATGAAAAACGACATTCTCTTAATATGACACTTCTATGATAGGGGTATGCAATTTATATTTACTTCTTCCAACTTTTGTGTGAAAAACAAGGCAAAAAACGATATTTTATTCTCTAAATTTTAAACTTTTTCAAAATGTTCTCATTGATTTTTTTTTTTCGAAAGGTTCTCATTGTACTTTTGCATTTTTTAAAATGTGCTCACTCCGTGAATATTCTTGTCAAAGAAAAACTATCAAGAATTAGTCAAGTGACCTAACATAACTAATTTTCATTATTTTTTGATGAAGATATTGACATGTAAATGGAGAGGGAGTTGCTAAATGGTGCTAAAGATGATTGTGTGGTTGCGAAAAATGAGGTGGGTGATGTTGAAGAGGAGTGGCAGCTTGAGAATTAAGTGAGTAAAAGAAAGGAGATAATTGAATTAATTGTTTATTAGGGATTAATCGACATCTACGTTAAAAAATTAACAAAATCCATTCATGCGAGGTCAAACAGCAAATTTTTGCTAATTTTATAGGGAAATTATTGATGAAGTTACATATTTTGAAAAATATGAAAGATCAATTAGGACATTTTAAAATAAAAGTTTAGTGATTACATTTTAAAAATTACTTAACTTAAATGACAAAAATATGATTTTTGCCGAAAAACAATGCTACCAGCGACATCCTTACTGCTTCCCAATGATGTTTACCTGGATTCGCCATATACTTGCTAACAACACTAATAGCTTGCGCCAAATCTGGCCTCGTGCAAACCATAGCATACATGAGACATCCCACTACACTTGCATAGGGAACCTTTGACATACTCTGAATATCTTCAGTCGAACTCGGGGAATCTGAGGCAGATAAATTAAAATGACTCGCCAATGGTGTCTTTATAGGTTTTGCATCCCGCATATTAAACCTCTCCAACACCTTCTCTACATAGCCGGCTTGAGACAACCACAATCTCCTATATTTCCTGTCTCGGCGAATCTCCATCCCAAGAATCTTCTTGGCTTCCCCCAAATCCTTCATGTCAAATTCTGTCTCAACAAGGCCTTCAACTGATTGACCTCGTTCTTACTTCTACTCGCGATAAGCATATCATCCACATGCAGTAACAGAAAAATAAAAGAACCATCATCAAGGCTCTTCACATACACGCAGCAATCATACTCACAACGCTTGTAGCCAATACGTACCATGTAGGAGTCAAACCTCGTATACCACTGCCTCGGAGACTGCTTTAGCCCATAAAGTGACTTCTTCAATCTACAAACCAAACGCTCCTACCCGGGCTCCGTGAACCCATGTGGTTGCTCCATAAAAATCTGCTCATCCAACTCACCATGTAGAAACGCAGTTTTCACATCCATCTGCTCCAACACCAAATCATAGTGCGCTACAAGACCTAACACAATCCGAATGGAAGTATGTCTTACAACAGGCGAAAAAATCTCATTATAATCCAACCCCTCTCGCTGCGAGTACCCCTTTGCTACCAACCGAGCCTTAAACTTTTTCCCCTCTTTTTCTGATACTGCTTCCTTGCCCTTGAAAACCTACTTGCAACCAATAGCACGCTTCCCTTTAGGAAGCTCCACCAAATCCCATGTATCATTCTTGTACAATGACTCCATCTCCTCCGCTATAGCAGTTACCCACTTGTCCTTTTTCGGACTATTTATAGCCTCCTTAAAAGTACTCGGGTCTCCACTACTAAGAACAAGAACATATGAAGCCATGTCTTCAAACCCATACCTGACCGGTGGCTTGATTACTCTCTTAGGTCTCCCAACTGAAGTACTAGCCACTTCCTGTGTAGTTGTCTCTGAATCCGGAAGAGTGATATCCGCATCAGTATCATCCTCACGTAGCTCCACCTCAATAACCTGCTTCTCGCCCTCTTTGCTTTCTGGCACCTTCTCCTTATCATCTTGAGTACACTTCAACATAGTCTTTTCATCAAAGACTACATCCATACTAATCACCACCTTACTTGACTTGGGATCCCAAAGCTTGTATCCTTTCACACCTGTTTCATACCCGAGAAAACACACTGTTTTAACTTTGGGTCAAGCTTCGACCGCTCTTCACCAGGAATATACACATAGGATGGGCACCCAAACACCCGGATATCGGTGAAGTCTACCTCATTACCCGTCCATACCTCCTCCGCAAACCTGTTATCCAAAGAGACTCTAGGTGATCTGTTAATCAAGAAACATGCCATACTCACCGCATCAGCCCAAAAGTTCTTTGCCAACCCCGCATTGAATCGTAGACACCTAGCCCTTTCCGCAATAGTTCTATTCATCCTCTCAGCCATACCATTTTGCTGTGGTGTCTTGCGTACCGTGTAGTGCCTCTTGATTCCATGCTCTCTACAGAACTTCTTGAACTCGCCATCTGTGTACTCTGTCCTATTATCACTCCTCAAACACTTGATTTTTCGCCCTGTTTGATTTTCCACTTCAGCTTTCCACACCTTGATCTTCTCAAAAGTTTCTGACTTGTACCTCATGAAGTAAACCCAAATCTTCTTCGAAAAATCATCAATAAAAGTCACGAAGTAATAATGTCCTCCTCTAGATTCTGTTCTAACCGGCCCCCACACATCTGAATGAACATAATCGAGAATACCCTTTGTCGTGTGTTTACCCGTCTTGAATTGCACCTTGTTCTACTTTCCAAGAACACAATACTTGCAAAACTCCAGTTTACAAGTCTTCACACCCTTCAACAACTTTCGTTTATGAAGTTCCCGCATTCCCCTTTCACCCATGTAACCAAGCCGCATATGCCATAGAAGGGCACCAATATCAACCTCAGACTCAATAGATGTGACTCCACCTATAACCATACTCCCTAGCAACCTGTAAATGTTCTTAGAGCCCTTCTCACCCTTCATCACAACCATGGCACCCTTCACTACTTTCAATGCTCCACCTTGTGCTTTATAGGACATACCGTTAGCATCCAAGGTTCCCAATAAAATCAGATTTTTAGAAACATCTGGCACATATCTAACATCACATAATGTTCTAACCACACCATAATACATCTTAATTCTTATAGTTCCTATGCCAGCAATTTTTCAAGTAGCACCATTACCCATTGTAACTATACCAGAATTAACTGACCTGTAGGTATCGAACCAATCACGATTCGCAGTCACATGAAACGAACATGCTGAATCCAGAATCCAGCCATCTGTCGGGTGCTCCACAGCTGATGAAGTCGTGAGCATATCACCATCCACATCCTCCGAGCAATCTTCAACCACATTGACTGACTTTGAAGATCCCTCTTTGCCTTTTCCGTTCCCCTTCTCTGGAAAATTCTGGCTATTGTGCCCCTTCTGCCCACACTTGAAACAATTTCCCTTGTACTTCTTCCTTGAATGAGAATGAGAATTCTGCCTCTGCGAGTTATCCCGGAACTGGGATCTTCCACGTTCCTGATTTTCCTTCACAAATAACCCCTCTCCCGCAGGTTCATCAACGGACTTCTTCCGTTTATGAAAATCTAGAAGAGCTTCTGTGACCAGTTGCAATTCCACCGTCTCCTTCCCCCACGTCAACGTAGTAACAAGGTTTTCGTATGTTGAAGAATTAGCAACGAATTCAACAGCATCAACGCCTTCTCCTCATCCTCGAACTTTACCTCCACCCTAACCAAATCGTTGAGAATTCGATTAAACATGTGTATATGAGATTCTAGGTCAGAACCCTCTGCCATCTTAAGCACATACAGCTGTTGCTTAAGATGCAATTTGTTCGAGATTGATTTCGACAAATACCTAGCCTCCAAAATCTCCCAAACCTTCGTCGGTGATTCCTCATCGATCACGTGATACACCACCTCATCCCCAAGGCACTGCCGTATACAAATATAGCCCGCTCTTGCAACTCCTTCCATGGACCTTCTTCGATATCATCAGGTTTATCCGAATATCGAAGAACCTTTCCCAAGCCTGCCTGAATCAGAAAATCCTTCACCCTTCTTTGCCATAACGCAATGTTTCCATGCCTATCAAACTTCTGAACATCGGACTTCATGGTGATAGAATTCCCCCTAGACATCGCAGCCGTGCTCTGATACCAGTTGTTGTGCAATGCAGCGGAAGCAAAAGAACAATAACCAAGAACACAATAGAGAAATCGAAAGTGAAAAGAGATGGAAATCAATTGGGGTTTTGAACTCTGCCTTTGTATTATTATGTGCTATGTCTTACTTGTTTACATAGGGTTACAATCACTATTTATATGATACAAAACCTAGCCCAAACAGAAGACTAAATAACCAAAAGCCCGTAATTCAAAACACCCCCGGCTGGCCTTGAGGCGCCCGCCTGGGCTTACCTCAGGCGCGCGCCTGGCGCTGCTACAACCTCTGTTCCAGCTACGGCCCTTCAAGCGCTCGCCTCAGCCTTGAGATGTTGCCGCCTCAATGCTACCACGCCATGGCCACACACTGTCCTCCAGGCGCCCGCCAAGCCCCAGGTGAGGCACCTGCCCCATCTGCAGAAACACGAGCCACATCCTACAGACAATGAGTTCTCATAATAATCATTCTCATTCTTAATCACTTCTCTCTAATACATACACACAAAAAGCAACAATACACTTCCCACTGTACCAATTAAAAAAAAAAGCTGAAAAACACACATTGAGTTCTTGAACGTGAAAGGTGGTGGTAAATTTAGCAATATGAGCTCAATAGGCTCCTGGTGGAATGCTGCTCTCCTAGCTATTCTCTTGTTTCACGGCTTCTCCTTTGCCGAAAATCCTCCAAACTACAGCTTCTTGTAGGAAGCAACCTCCGCTCCAAGAGTTTCATACTATGACTATATCGTTGTTGGTGGTGGCACAGCCGGTTGTGCATTAGCCGCCACCCTCTCAGAGAAATACACTGTCCTCCTTCTTGAACGTGGTGGTTCCCCATACAGTAATACCAACATCACCAGGATTGAGCCATGGATTGAACTCCTTTCCGATGGTTCTCCAGGATCACCTGTTCAGCCCTTTGTATCTAAGGACGGTGTTAGGAATTCACGCCCCTGCATTTTAGGTGGTGGAACAGCCATCAATGCTAGCTTCTATTCACGCGCCCAGACCAGCTTTGTCAGAAAAGTTGGATGAGATGGCATTTTGGTTAACGAGTCTTTTCGGTGGGTTGAAAAGAAGGTCGCTTTTAAGCCTCTAGTTAGGGGTTGGCAATCAGCATTTAGGGTGGGAATGATAGAAGCCGGGATAAGGCCTTATAACGGATTTACGTATGATCATGTTACTAGAACTAAGGTTGGCGGAACCATATTTGATGCTAATAGGAATAGTCATACTTCTGCAGATTTACTAGAGTATGCCAACCCAAGACGGATTACTGTTTTGCTCCATGCAACTGTACATAGAGTACTTTTTAACACCATAGGTTAGTATATATGTGTTGGAATAGAGGACCAACCGGGTTAGATTTCGGAGCAAAAAGGGAAGAAAATCGTCAGAGCAGCTGTCGTTCTGAGCGGACGCGCAGGAGGCAAGGGCGGGCGCGCTGGAGGTACGAATGAGGGTGCAGAATTATCTGAAATTGAGGGCGGACGCGCAGCTATGGAGGGCAGCCGAGCTGCTTGCGGGAAAATTACGGGCCCGGTTTCAGGCCATTTTTCGGGTTCCTTTGTCCATCTAGGGTTAGGTTTGTATTCCTGGGCATATATTTAAGCAAAGTTCCACCCCAAAACTCATTGTAACAATATACAAACATATTATAGTGCAAGATCCTGGCTTGGTAGTGCCCCCAGACGTAGTCAAACATATTGGCGAACTGGGTTAACAATTTTTGTGTTCTTTTTTCTGTGCTTTGATTTCTTGTGCTTTGTTTTGTGTGCTCTTATTGTTCTTGTGGGAGTGCTTGGGTAGTGGAGGGCCACATCCACAACAACTGGTGATCAGAG
The DNA here is from genome assembly GCA_022495995.1 of Adenophora triphylla var. japonica. NCBI lineage: Eukaryota > Viridiplantae > Streptophyta > Magnoliopsida > Asterales > Campanulaceae > Adenophora > Adenophora triphylla. The sequence continues at coordinate 185,454 of JAFEMH010001410.1, read as the reverse complement.
CCTCGGTTCGAGATCAGGGTTTAATCGTAAGATTGGTTTATCGAGCGTTTGGGTGTTGTCAAGCAATCAAGAATGGGCAAGGACAAACAGGCGGTTGAGAAATTCGATGGGTCTGACTACGGATTTTGGAGGATGCAGATAGAGGATCTCTTGTATAACAAAGATCTCTATAAGCCTCTAAAGGGTGTCAAACCGGAAGGAGAAAATCAGGAAGATTGGGATCTCATGGATAGGAACGCCCTATGGGTGGTCAGATCTACTTTGTCAAAGTGGATTGCGAAGACTACCAAGAAGGCAAAAAACACAAAGGAGTTACAGGATTATCTTACTGAGAGATTCGAAACACCATCTGCTGCAAACAAGGTTGATTTGATACGCAAGATGGGTAGTCTCAAGATGCAAGAGGGAGGATCCTTAGCCAAATACATCGATGAGTTTATGGATGTTATAGACTCATTGACTGCGTTGGAGATTACATTTGATGATGAGGTTCATGCGTGCTTGTTGCTAGCGTCTTTACCAGGAAGTTGGAGCGGGACAGTGACAGTGATCAATGCTTCAGCAGGTAAAAACAAATTGAAGTATGATGATGTTAAAGACTTTCTCTTGGGCGAGGAAAATCGCATGAAGAAGTTGGGGACATCGACTGCTTCGGGATCGGCCTTAGCTACTACTAGCAGGGAAGGCCGGGTACTAGCAAACAAGGGAGAACTGAATCTAGGGAGAACGTGGTGGGTGGTAAGGGCAAGGCCGTGGAGATCAGAGACAAACCAAGGGTTGCAAAGGGATCAGTTCAATGCTATCACTGTAAGGAGTTGGGACACTACAAGAAGGATTGTCCCAATCGTGGGGGCAATTCGGTGAATGTGATAGTCGAAGGTGTTGATGTACTGGTTCTGAGTGTTAGTAGTGCACTAGAATCATGGGTGCTGGATTCGGGGGCATCATTCCACTCTTGCGGGCATGCAGAAGAGATGGAGAATTATACTTCCGGCGATTTCGGTAAGGTCTATCTGGCGGATGGCGAGCCTTTGGAAATCAAGGGGAAGGGGGATGTCATAATAGGAGCATCGGACAGGAAGGTCTTACATCTGAACGGGGTTAGGCACATTCCGGGTTTGAAAAAGAACCGATTATCAGTTGGGCAGTTGGACGAAGAAGGTTACAAGGTAACATTCGGCTACAGGAACTGGGTTATTACCAAGGAGGATTGTGAGATCACTCGGGGTAATAAGGAGGGGACATTGTATTTGGCGAATAACACTAAGGATAGTATCGCGGTGGCATCAGCCAAGGGAGATACTGATTTGTGGCACTGTCGATTGGGTCACATGAGTGAGACGGGGATGAAAGTACTTTGTTCAAAGGGATTAATACCGGGTTTGAAGACAGTCAACGTGGGGATCTGCAAAGATTGTGTGTTTGGCAAATAGGGGAGAAGTAATTTCTCGAGGACGGGTAGGGCTTTGTGGGAAGCAAAGTTAGAACTGGTCCACACGGACTTGTGGGGACCATCTCCGGTAACTTCTCTGGGTGGTGCGTCAAATTACATGACCTTTATTGATGATTCAACAAGGAAGGTCTGGGTCTACTTCTTGAAGGGGAAAGATGAAGCTTTCGAGGTATTCAAGAAGTGGAGGGCCTTGGTGGAGAATCAGACGGGACTTAAGCTTAATTGCTTAAGATCAGATAATGATGGGGAGTATGAGCTCGGTGAGTTTAGGGAATATTGTTTAGCGAATGGTATTCGCATGGAGAAGACTCCAAAGCGCACGACACAACACAATGGGGTTGCAGAGAGGATGAACAGGACATTCAACGAGCGGGCAAGAAGTATGAGATTGAAGTGTGGACTTCCAAAGATGTTCTGGGCATATGCAGTTGACACGGTGGCTTTCTTGATCAATAGGGCACCATCGGTACCATTGGGGAATGGAATTCCAGAGGAAGCATGGAGTGGCAAGCAGGTAAATCTGACCTTTCTTCGCATATTTGGCTACGTTTCATATGTTCATATTGATTCTGCTGATAGAACTAAGTTAGATGCAAAATCTGGAAAATGTACGTTTATTGGGTATGGCGGGGATGACTTCGGGTATAAGTTTTGGGATGACCAAAACCATAAAATTATTCGTAGTCGAGATGTGGTATTCAATGAACAGGTATTGTACAAGGACAAAAAGGGGGCATCTGATGATATTAGTTCAGAACCGGAGGTTGTAGAGGTGGATATTCCAGACTCGGGTGGGAGCAGAACGGTTCATGATGACCATGGTCAGGGGGTCACTGAAGATGAACCACATACTCCGGAACCGGATATTCCGCTGCGTAGATCCAGCAGGTTGCGTGGATCGCCTGACAGGTATACTCCTTCCAATTACTATTTGTTGTTGACAGATAGTGGGGAATCGGAATGTTATGCGGAGGTACATTCGTAGTGCACTTTGTAATAAGTGGAAAGGCTGCGATGGACGATGAGATGGACTCATTGAAAGCCAACAAAAATTGGGAGTTGATTAGAGTGCCTAAGGGGAAGAAGGCATTGCATAACAAGTGGGTTTACAGAATTAAGGAGGAAGCAAACGGCAGTAAGCGTTACAAGGCAAGGTTGGTTGTAAAAGGGTTTCAGTAAAAGAATGGTATTGACTACACCGAGGTCTTCACTCCTGTTGTGAAGATGACCACTATCAGAATGGTCCTGGGGATAGTAGTGGCAGATAACTTGTTGCTGGAACAGATGGATGTAAAGACGGATTTTCTTCATGGGGATTTGGAGGAAGAAATTTACATGGTACAACCAGAGGGTTACTTGTCTAAGGGTAGCGAGGAACTGGTTTGCAGATTGACTAAGAGCTTGTATGGCCTTAAACAAGCTCCTAGGCAGTGGTACAGAAAGTTTGATGGATTCATGTACGATATTTATTTTATCAGATGTGAGGCGGATCATTGTTGCTACTTCAAGAACACGGACAATGGGTACATAATCTTGCTGTTATATGTGGATGACATGCTAATAGCGGGCTCTAGCAGTAGAAAGGTAAACAGATTGAAGGCTCAGTTGTCAGAACGGTTTGAGATGAAGGATTTGGGGGAGGCCAGAAAAATCTTGGGCATGTGGATTGACCGGGATAGGGAGGCGGGTAAGTTGGTTCTTTCACAAGCAGAATATTTTGAGAAAGTCTTGGCAAGGTTTTGTATGGAAGAGGCGAAGCCAACAGGGACACCATTGGGTATGCACTTCAAGCTATCCGAGAAGGACTCACCTATGGGCAAGGAGGAGCGTGACAAGATGGAGAGGACTCCATATGCTTCGGCAGTGGGGAGTCTAATGTATGCAATGGTGTGTACAAGGCCAGACATTGCACATGCGGTGGGAGTAGTCAGTCGGTTCATGGGCAATCCAGGAAAGCAACATTGGGAAGCGGTTAAATGGATCCTGCATTACTTAAAGGGTACTGCTGGTAAGGCTCTATGTTTCTCAAGCAAGGAGGTCGTGTTAGCGGGTTATGTTGATGCGGATTTGGCATCAAGCAATCTAGACAAGAGGAGAAGTACTACGGGTTATGTTTTCACATTAGGTGGTACGGAAATCTCCTGGGCTTCTAAATTATAGAAGATCGTGGCTCAGTCGACTGCAGAAGCAAAATATGTGGCAGTGACAGAGGCGAGTAAAGAGATGGTATGGTTGCAGAACTTCTTGGGTGAACTTGGGAAGACGCGAAGTGGTAATGCTCTCTACAGTGACAGTCTGAGCGCAATACATTTGGCTAGGAATCCGGCGTTTCATTCTAGGATGAAGCACATTGAACTGAGGTTTCACTACATCAGGCATCTCTTGGAAAGGAAGATCTTAAGGCTGGAGAAGATATTGGGATCGGAGAACCCGGCTGACATGTTGACAAAGGTTGTAAACCTTGAGAAATTGAAGTTGTGCATAGCTTCAATTGGGCTTGGAGAATAGGAGAGGAGGAATGCACTACCATGATCGAGGTGAGCACTAGGAGGACACCAAGGAAAAGTTGAAGAATGGATACGGGGCTTATATATGCGGTTGATCTCTAGGTGGGAGATTGTTGGAATAGAGGACCAACCGGGTTAGATTTCGGAGCAAAAAGGGAAGAAAATCATCGGAGCAGCTGTCGTTCTGAGCAGCCGCGCAGGAGGCAAGGGCGGGCGTGCTGGAGGTACGAACGAGGGTGCAGAATTATCTGAAATTGAGGGCGGACGCGCAGCTATGGAGGGCGACCGCGCTGGTCGCGGGAAAATTCTTTGCCCGGTTTCAGGCCATTTTTCGGGTTCCTTTGTCCATCTAGGGTTAGGTTTGTATTCCTAGGCATATATTTAAGCAAATTTCCGCCCCAAAACTCATTGTAACAATATACAAACATATTATGGTGCAAGATCCTGGCTTGGTAGTGCCCCCAGACGTAGTCAAACATATTGGCAAATTGGGTTAACAATTTCTGTGTTCTTTTTTCTGTGCTTTGATTTCTTGTGCTTTGTTTTGTGTGCTCTTATTGTTCTTGTGGGATTGCTTGGGTAGTGGGGGTCCATATCCACAACAACATGCTTCCTTCCATTTATATTTCGCGCCCAATATATCTACTTTTGTTAAAAAAATTAACGACTTTTTGTTTCCAACAGATAAATCAAGACTTGTGGCTAACGGAGTGGTCTTCACAGACTCGTTAGGGTGTCCACATAGAGCGTATCTAAAGGCTGGCTCCACGAGTGAGGTTATACTTTCCTCGGGCGCACTAGGAAGCCCGCAACTCTTGATGTTGAGTGGCGTGGGGCCTAAACAACAACTCGAGTCCCATAACATCAAAGTCGTCTTGGATAATCCTCATGTTGGTCAAGGGATGCAAGATAACCCAATGAACAATGTCTTTATACCCTCTCCGATACTTGTTGATGTTGATGCCATCATACTTGCCGGTATCACTCCACATGGAAACTACATTGAGGCAGGATGTGGTCTCAACATTGGAGGTGGAAGTCCAAGTGATTACGGAAGCTATTCTTTCCAGATATATATACATATTAATTACATCATTTTTCAAAACTTTCATGCTTCTAGTAAATCAAAATACTTGAGAACCTTAAACTCCTTTGATCTATTATGTAACATAGCTAGAATCATCAACTAAATTGATTATTTTTTCATTTTCAGAGAGGTGGATTCATACTTGAGAAGTTTGAGGGTCCGCAATCCTCTGGCCATCTAGAGCTTCGAACTCGCAACCCCAGTGACAATCCTTCTGTCACATTCAACTACTTCAAAGATCCAATAGACTTGCAGAGATGTATTCGTGGAGTGGAAACAATCTTACGAGTTGTCGAATCGGATGCATTCTCAAACTACATAGTTGCTAATCTCACGGGACAAGACATTCTCAATATCACTACATGTTTGCCACAAAACTTTCCAGTACATGCTAACACATCAACATCCCTAGAACAATTCTGTAAGGATACCGTGAAGACAATATGGCATTATCATGGAGGGTGCCAAGTTGGTAGAGTAGTTGATCATGATTATAAGGTTTTAGGTGTGAATGGTCTTCGGGTTATTGATGGATCAACGTTTAACTCTTCACCAGGAACTAATCCTCAAGCCACTGTGATGATGCTTGGAAGGTACATGGGAGTTAGAATATTAACTGAAAGATCTTGAAGTGATCCAATTGCATACAAAACAACATCCAATTGATTTAATTGTTCAATCTTTCATTAGAGGTTCTTTATGTTTATTGTGTTGGAATTAGCATACAATCCATTGAATGAAATATACCCACTAGATTTTATGCAAAAAAAATTGTTGTATTTTTTTATCCTCTTCATGCTTAGTTTACTGCATATATACCATGTGTTATGACCCAACACATTAAACAAAGGGTTTTGATGCAGATTTATCCAACAATCAACTTCAAACATTAACCAGAGCTCATTGATTTTTCAGTTTTTTTCAAAATGTCCTCAATGACTTTTCTTCTATATACTTTCATTTGTTTAGTTTTTTTCTATCTTTTTTTATATAACTTTTTCTAAAAAAAAAACCACTAATTAACAAAGGCTAAAATATTGTTTTCTAGTCAATAAAAATTTTTAAAAAAAAAAAAAAATAAATATAGGGTAGTCCGTCCCTCTTTTGACTTTTCTTCTATATACTTTCATTTGTTTAGTTTTTTTCTATATTTTTTTCTATAACTTTTTTTTAAAAAAACCACTGATTAACAAAGGCTAAAATATTGTTTTCTAGTCAATAAAAAAATTTTAAAAAAGTAAAAAATAAATATAGGGTAGTCCGTCCCTCTTTTGACTTTTCTTCTATATACTTTCATTTGTTTAGTTTTTTCTATCTTTTTTTCTATAACTTTTTCTAAAAAAAACCACTGATTAACAAAGGCTAAAATATTGTTTTCTAGTCAATAAAAAAATTTAAAAAAATAAAAATAAATATAGGGTAGTCCGTCCCTCTTTTGACTTTTCTTCTATATACTTTCATTTGTTTAGTTTTTTTCTATCTTTTTTTATATAACTTTTTCTAAAAAAAACAACTGATTAACAAAGGCTAAAATATTGTTTTGTAGTCAATAAATTTTTTTTAAAAGAATAAAATATAAATATAGGGTAGTCCGTCCCTCTTTTGACTTTTCTTCTATATACTTTCATTTGTTTAGTTTTTTTTCTATCTTTTTTTCTATAACTTTTTCTAAAAAAAAAACCACTAATTAACAAAGGCTAAAATATTGTTTTCTAGTCAATAATTTTTTTTTAAAAAAAATAAAAAATAAAAATAGGGTAGTCCGTCCCTCTTTTGGCTTTTCTTCTATATACTTTCATTTGTTTAGTTTTTTTTTCTATCTTTTTTTCTATAACTTTTACTAAAAAAACCACTGATTAACAAAGGCTAAAATATTGTTTTCTAGTCAATAAATTTTTTTTTAAAAAATAAAAAATAAATATAGGGTAGTCCGTCCCTCTTTTGACTTTTCTTCTATATACTTTCATTTGTTTAGTTTTTTTCTATCTTTTTTTCGATAACTTTTTCTAAAAAAAAACAACTGATTAACAAAGGCTAAAATATTGTTTTCTATTCAATACACTACTACATTTCTGATCTAATGTAACGCCAATTTTCGTTGCATTAGGGCCCAAAAACCGTTACATTAGGCCTAATGTAACGCCAAATGGCCGTTGCATTCTCTTGCGTTGCATTAGGTCTAATGCAACGAAATAGTAAGCTAATGTAACGCCAGAACTTTGGCGTTGCATCAGGTAAATACCTGATGCAACGCCAATTTTAAAACTATATGAACACCTAATGCAACGCCAAAAAGAACCTAATGCAACGCCAATTTAAAAAGTGATTGAATACCTAATGTAACGCCAAAAAGTAGATGAGTACCTAAAATTTATTACATATTTTCACAATTTTATTAATTTTATTAATTTTTTTAATTTTCTTTTTCCAATATTTTTTATTTTCGCTAATTTGATATTTTTTATTAAAAAAAAATTATATATATATATATATATATATATATATATATATATATATATATATATATATATATATATATATATATATATTTATATAATTTTTTGTTTATATTTTTAAATCAGTCCCTTAAGTTCTATTATTGTCAAATCAGTCCCTTAAGTTATATTATTGTCAAAACAGTCCCTTAAACTTCCTTTATACCCTAACTACCATCAACCACCATCAACTACCACCAACCACCGTCTCAATCACCGGTCGGCAACACCATCCCTCTACCATCACCACCATCACTAACAACAACACCAAAAAACCAAATCCATCAAATCTGAGAGACACCGTTCGATTAAGTATCTTCAAAACAAAAATCAAAACGAAATTAAGTATCTTCAAAACAAAAATAGAAGAAATCAAATCTTCAAAACAAAAATCAAAACGAAATAGAAGAGACACCGTGGCCGTCGCCGGAGACGATGACGGAGAGATGAGGGAGAGACGGAGTGTGCGAAGAGAGAGAAGGAGACGGAGATGACCAGATCTGTGGCCGGAGTGTGCGGAGAGAAGGATACACCGTTCGGTTGCCATTGACGTCGCCGGAGACGAAGGGTAGTGGCGTGGGTTGGGGAAAGAAAAGATGAGGAAGGCAGCCATGGATTATTCGATGGGGAGAGTCGAATTGAGGGGGAAGGGAAGGGTGGGATTCCGGTGGGTCTGTGGAAAGAGAGAGAGACGGCGAGAGAAATTGCGGAGACATGGATTCCGGTGGCCTGGTCTTCTGCGGTGCGGAGAGAGAGAGAAATGAGGAGAGAATTAAACTGAAAAAATGAAAAAATGAAAATAAAGAGAGAGAAATGAGGAAAGTGAAGTATAAAGAGAAAAATAAGAATTTGAAATGGTTTTGTTGTGATGAATTTGGACCATTGGATGTTTATGATTAATGATCCAGATTGATTAAGAGATCAATCCTTGTGAACCTTTGTAAGCCAATTAAAAAAAAGGTTGTCAAGTATGTGTTCCAATGAATTATTGTCACCTATTATGTTTATTTGTTTATCACTAGGGCTGTAATTTCGGGCGGGTACCCGTCGGGTCAACTCGACCCGACTCGAATTAAACCCGGATCGACTCGGTTCCTTCCAAAACTCGGGTCGAGTTCGTCTCACATAACAGGGCCGGTTTTGGGTCGAGTCGGGTCGGGTATACCGGAGTACTCGTAAGAGCCGTTCGCGGGTAACCAAAACCCGGATCCGGATGAAATTTTTGACCCGCGTGCGTGAAAAATTGAAAATCGAGAAAATGAAATCAAATCCATATTACGACTACATTTTTCCCTCCCCGAAATCAAAATCAAAATCCGAGTTCTAACCTAAACCCTACGAGCTACGAGTCGCCGCCGCACTTGCTTCGTCGCCGACGCCGTCGTTCACCTCTTCATCGCCGTCGATCACTGCTCACTTGCTTCGTCGTTGTTGGTAAGTCTCTCCCGCAAACCCTAATCGTTTTTTCGACTTTGATATACGAATGAGGTTGAAGTCGCCTTTGGCTAGCTCCACAGCTTCTCCTTCGTCCATTTAATTGAAGTCGCCGTCGTTCTTAGTTGTTTTTTTGTTGATGAAATTGAAAGGGATATAAAGAAAGTTGATTTTTGCTGCTTCTCAGTTCATGTTCATGTTCTGGTGGATTATATCTATGCTTTTTATTGTTGTTGCTTGATTTTTTTTTTAAGTTTGGACTTCTGTCCAACCTGTTATTGAGATAATTTGTTTCTATAAATTTAAGGTTGCAACTAGCTTCAGATATGAAAAGATATGACAGATTATTGCTGCTTCTCAGTTCATGTTCCGGTGGATTATATCTATGCTTTTTATTGTTGTTGCTTGATTTTTTTTTTTTAAGTTTGGACTTCTGTCCAACCTGTTATTGAGATAATTTGTTTCTATAAATTTAAGGTTGCAACTAGCTTCAGATATGAAAAGAAATTGTTAAAAGAAATTGTGCCATTCTAAACTTGTGCCAAAAATTCTCGAGTTAATCATGGTAGTTACATTTACTTTTTGGTTCATGCTCTATATGTTAATCTGTTTGATTTCGTTTACTTTGCAGATTGATCATGTCATTCCATCAATCGTCTACTAGGCCTTGTAGAGACACCATTTATACCGACAATGTATTGCCGGAATTGGGAGAGGAAGATTTGGGTGATGATGACGATAATGGGGACGATGAGACTATTGAAGTTGACAAAATCCGTAAAAGGAAAGCTAATGACCCTAGTACGGAAGATGCACAAGCTTTTAAGAAAAAAGAAAAAGAGAAGACAAGTGATGTGTGGAAGTATATGGATTTGTATCCAGATGATCCTAAGACCGGGAATAAGCAAGCTAAATGCAAGCTTTGTTCAGGTGAGCATCTGAAAAAAATGTGTGAAAAGAGTTATTTACTTGATCTGTTGAGCATCCGTTGATTACTTTTTTTGTATTATTTCAGGTGTGTATTCAAGGGGGAAGACATCTTCAACATCTGCATTGAATAGACATTTGAAGTCTTGCAAATTAAAGAATGGGAAGCAGTTGCAGAAACAATTAGCTTTTATGTCAAGTGTTGACAATTCTGGCCGAGAGGGTGAAGAAGTAAGTGAACAACTCACTTCTTTTCAATATGACCACTCAAAGATGAGAGAAAAAATAGCACACTACATTCTAATAAATGAGTTACCTTTCATGCATGTCGAGTCATTTATGTTTAATGAAATAATGAGGACTGCGACTCCTTTTTGGAAGAAGATAAGTCGGACATCTGCAAAGTCAGATTGCTTTAGGTGTTATGAATTGGAAAAAGCAAAATTGAAAGAGATTTTAAAGGGTGTGGGCAAAGTAAACATTACAACAGATATGTGGACATCTTCAAATCAAAAACTTGGGTATATGGTTGTAACTGGACATTGGATAGATAGGAATTGGAAGTTAAATATGCGAGTCCTTAACTTCTTTAATGTTCCTCCTCCTCATAGTGGGCTTGTCATTGCGAGGCACTTTCTACTGCATTTGTAGAATGGGGAATTGAGAAAAAATTGGAACAATCACAGTGGACAATGCTAAAGCAAATGATGTAGCACTAAGAACTCTAAGGGAAAATTACATGATGATTAGAAAACATTTACCTATTGACGGGAGACTTTTACATGTGCGATGTTGTGCACATATCCTCAATCTCTTGGTGCAAGATGGACTTAAGCCAATTGAGTCTATTATTGATACTATAAGAGATGGGGTTAAATATGTTGCTGGTTCAGAGGGTCGACGGAATCAATTTGGTCTATTTGCTACTCAATTTAGAATTCATGTTCGAAAACTTGTTCTTGATGTCCCAACACGTTGGAATTCAACTTACAATATGTTAAAAGTTGCTTGTATTTTTAAGGAAGTGTTTCGTCGTTTTGGTAATTGGGATAAGGGGTTTGAGTATGTTCCAACTAATGAAGATTGGGAAAAGGTTAGCAATGTATGTGAGTTTTTGGAGGTCTTTAATGATGTCACACATGTCGTATCGGGTTCTCAATACCCAACAGCAAATTTATTTCTATCCGAGGTTTATAGAGTGAAAGAATTGCTTGATTTGAAATGTGTGGACAGAAAATTGTATATTAGGGATATGGCTATCCCAATGAAGGAGAAGTTTGACAAATATTGGTCACAATGTAATTTGGTTATGTCAATAGGTTCGGTGTTAGACCCAAGGTTCAAGTTGATTCTTTTAGACTTTTGTTTTCCAATTATCTACGGAGAAGAGGGGAAGAAAAATACGGATATTGTTAAAGAAGCGTTAAGGGATTTGTTTCAAGAATACGTTGATGAGCAAGTCGGAATCAATGAAAATGAAAACAATGGAAAAGGGTTATCTAATATGGAGTCATCATCAAGCAATAGTAGTTCGAGGAGTAGACAAACAAGTTTATCGGGTATGCCTGTTCTTGGGGGAATTTCCAAATATGGTCAGTTTTTGAGCCAAACAGATACGATTGTTAAGCCTGCAAAATCAGAATTAGATTCATATTTGGATGAAAATGTTCTTCCTGTTGTCGGAGGTCCATTTGATGCATTAGAATGGTGGAAAGCAAATCGAGGAAAGTATCCGGTGTTGTCGATGATGGCTGCTGATGTGTTAGCTATTCCAATCACAATCACGCGTCCGAATCAACTTTTAGTGCTGGTGGTAGAGTCATTGAGCCTCATAGGGCATGCTTGAAACCTAAAACAGTGGAAATGTTGTTGTGTGGAGCTGATTGGGCGCGTGAACTCTATGGCCTTAAGAAGATGTCACAGGTACATATTGATTATTTAGATTTTAGACCTATAAATACATATTATCATTAGTATAATACATTTTATTACTTTAATTTCTTTTTTCTACTTATGTTAACTTAAATAGAAGGATAAGCATACATTAAAGGAAGTGGAGATTGACTTGAACATTCCTGATAAGGAAGGTATGTTAGAATTTTTAAATTATATTTGTATGTTAATTGTAATTTTCATATGTGTAATATATCACTTTTTTGTCTTTTTCTTTTTTGAAGTGGCTCGATCCATAACTAATGATGTGTATTTGGGATTGGTATGATCAATCTCATCTCTTTTGAGGTATTTTAGCTTATTTGTCTTTCCCAAGTCCCGTTTGAGTTTGGTTTGGTGTAAATTTTTAGTTGAAAAATGGATAAATACCCAATTTTAGATAACTTTAGCCTAATTTTTTATGTTTGTTTTATGTTTTTTTTTGTAGTCTTAAACAAGTAAAGAAGGAGGAGCAGGAAGGAGAAAGATTTTGGTTTTTTTGTTACAAAAGTTTACTTTTGTTATTACTCTATTTCTGTTATTCCCTTACTTTATTTCCTTAATTCCTTTGGAGTTTGAATTGTAATGTTAAATTGTAACAAAGTTAGTAGTTACAAAGTTACAAAGTCGTGGTTTACTGGTTTTGAAACAAAAAAAATGAAAAATGTTACTGTTATTTATTGACTTATTGAGTTATTGTTGTTGCCAATTCCACTTTGGGCGTCCGCTGTTGCATTTCCGTGTCATTTGTGCGTCCGCTGTAGCCTTGCTTGGTTTTACCCGACTCGACCCGGTAGAACCCGACTCGACCCGGGCTCATTTAACTCGGCAAGGCAGATTCGAGTCGGGCCCGGGTACCCGTCGAACCCAAATCCACCTACCCGAGTCGAACTCGGCAAGACTTATTCTAACTCGACTCGACCCGTCAAAACTCGACTCGTTTTTTCTTCATTTTTGACTCGACTCGAACTCGGCTATACCCGACTCGAATCCGGCCCGTTTGCAGCTCTATTTATCACAAAAATCTCTTAATGACCATAATAATTAGTAATATCAAAAATAATTTAAAATTTAAAACAATAATATATAATAATAATAATGTTATTATTAATAATATTTAATAATAATACTAATAATTTAAACTATAAAATAATATTATGCCTAAAATCAATAATATTTATTATCAATAATATTTATTAATGAATTATTAATATTAATTAATTAATATTAATAATAGTACTAATAATTAATTATGCCTAATAATTTTTTTTAAAACTTTCTTACCAAAAAAAGTCTAAAATATTTATCTCAATTCAAAAAAAAAATTTAAAAAAAAATAATACTTAATAATAATATTAATAAAAACTAGTAATAATACATAATATCAAAAAAGTAAATATTTTTATATTATATACTTTTACTGTTAATTATTCAATTAAATAATTGAATATATTAATAATTATTATTATATAATTAATAATAATAATGTTATTAATTAATAATAATACTCATTAATTTAATAATTTAAATTTCTAAGAAATATTAATATACCTAAGTAATAATTGATAGAAATATTTAGTTAATTTCTAACTTATTTTATAAATTTTTTTTAAAAACACTTCCTTACCAAAAAATATCTAAAATATTTATCTCAATTCAAAAATAAATTTAAAAAAAATAATTATACTTTTAAAATATTAATAATACTTGTAGGGTATAAGGTATAGGGTATAAGGTATAGTGCATAGGGTATAGGGCAAACCCTATAGGGTATAGGGTATACCCTATACCCTATACCTTGTACCCTATAGGGTATACCCTATACCCTATACCATATACCCTATATCCTATATGGTATACCTTATGCCCTATACCTTATACCCAATATCCTATAGGGTATACCCCTATAGGGTATAGGGTATACCCTATAGGATATAGGATATACCCTATACCCTATACCCTATACCCTATAGGGTATACCATATACTCTATAGGGTATACCTTATACCCTATATCCTAAAGGGTATACCCTATACCCTATAGGGTATACCCTATAGGGTATACCCTATATCCTATAAGGTATTCCATATATCCTATAGGGTATACCCTATACCCTATACCTTATACCCTATACCATATATCCTATAGGGTATACCCTATACCCTATAGGGTATACCCTATATCATATGCCCTATACCCTATGCCCTATACCTTATACCCTATACCCTATATCCTATAGGGTATACCCTATACCCTATAGGGTATATCCTATACCCTATACCCTATATGCAGTGACGAATAATGTTTTCCTTCCGTATATGCATGGTCGGGGCGCTTTTCCTATAACCCATTTGTTGTATGCGGATGACATGCTTCTATTTTGTAATGGGAGGAGGAGTTCGATTGAGGGATTAAGGGGTGTTTTGGCGATGTATGAAAGGGCTTCGGGGCAGCTTATAAGCCTTGAAAAAAGTGGTTTCTATGTAGGTAAGAAGATGAGAAATTTTGAGGTTGAGAACATTCGGCGTTGGTCGGGTTGCACTCACCAGCTGTTTCTGCTGAAGTATCTTGGGATTCCTTTGTTCAAGGGGCGAACTTTGAGGGTTCATTTTGCGGAGATTGAACAGAAGGTGCTGAAGAGGATTAGTGGTTGGAAGGCGAGACTGTTGTCATTTGGAGGTAAGTTGATATTAATTAAGTCGATTTTGAGTAGCATTCCAATATATTCGATGGGTGTTCTGAAGGTGCCAAAAGGGGTAATAAAAAAGATTGAGGGCCTGTTAGCTTGTTTCTTATGGAGCAGTGGCGGCGAGAAACGAACCCAATGGGTGGCTTGGGATAAGGTTTGTAGGCCTATCCAAGAAGGTGGTTTAGGGGTGAGAGCTATGGGTGATGTTAATGGTGCTTTGCTGGCTAAGCTTGCCTGGGTGGCTAAACATGGCAATTCCTTATGGTCCCGCTTTATTAGGGAGAAGTATGGGCTTAGCTATGCGGAGTCTAGTTCACATGCGTGGAAGGCGGCTTCATATTTTCTTCCACAGTTGGATGATTGTAGTCGGTGGATTGTTGGCAGAGGGGATATTAGATTCTGGGGGGATGACTGGTGTGGAGAACGTATTGGGGGTCCTAATCCGGAAGATGAAACTTTATCGGTTCGGGATGGATTGGGCATTATAGATGATTTATGGG
This sequence comes from Adenophora triphylla var. japonica, assembly GCA_022495995.1. Classification (NCBI taxonomy): domain Eukaryota; kingdom Viridiplantae; phylum Streptophyta; class Magnoliopsida; order Asterales; family Campanulaceae; genus Adenophora; species Adenophora triphylla. The sequence continues at coordinate 170,430 of JAFEMH010001410.1, read as the reverse complement.
ACCACATTCCGATTCACCTACATGATAACATTAAGAGGGTTCGGGTGGATATGGATAGGGATGATAGGGTGGTGTTTACTCTGACAAAATCGGGAGATTTTGAGACTGCAGCTTGGTGGGATCATTATCGTATTCGGAGTCCTTTGGTGGATTGGGGTGCTAAGATTTGGCACAAGAACATTCCTACCAAGGTTAGTGGTTTCTGGTGGCGATTGATGCATAATGGCCTCCCGGTTGATTCGAGATTGGAGGAGAGGGGTTTCAACATCCCACATCATTGTGTATGTTGTCTGTCTGGTGGACATAGGGAGACTCTTGAGCATTTATTTCTTCACTCGGATATGGCGTTATCTTTATGGCAACATTGGTCTTCTTTCTTTGGGATTGGGAGTCAATATACGGGATTGCTTCAGTTGTGGGAGATTTGGTGTAGGGGTCAATCCAAAAGGACTCAAATAGGGTTGGTTCGCATGGGGACTATGATGTTTGTTTGCTGGGGGTTGTGGAAAGCACGATGTAAGATGGTATTTGAAGGCAAACAAATGGAGTGCGATGCTATCAATGAGGGAGTTCAACGTGCTTTGTTGGATATGTGTTCTTTTCTGACTCCCAAGGGGAAGCAAACACAAGACACTCGTAATATTCTGAATTGTTTGGGATTAAGGGTAGTAGAGGTGAGACATAGAGTGAAAAGAGTATTGAGATGGGAGCCCTCGAGGGAGTATAGTTACACTCTTAACACGGACGGATCAGCAGTGCATGGTGAGTGCTCGGGAGGAGGTATTATTCGAGATTGGAGGGGTGGTTTCATTCATGCTTTTTCCAACTATTATGGGAGGGGCACCAACATGAAGGCGGAGATTTTGGCCCTTCGAGATGGGTTGAGATTATGTAGGGAACTTCATTTAAGTTCGGTGCTTGTAGAGTCGGATTCTTTGGTGGCTGTGGGGATTTTAAAAGGGAGTTTCTCCGGTCCCTGGCAACTTTCATATGAGCTTAGGGAATGTGGGAGTTTGCTGGGGGAATTTGGCATTAGACATGTTTTACGGGAAGCAAATGGGGTGGCTGATCGGCTAGCGGCAGTGGCACATGTTCATCATCATCATATGGTTTATTTGTTTGCTAGAGCCCTCCCGAAGGAAGTGTTAGAGGTCTTGAAATTCGATGTGTCGGGCTGCTATGTTATTCGTCGTTGATACGGGAATGATTATATGGGTTTTGGTGGTTTCTTGGTGGTTATTTACTACTTTGAATGGTGAAAATTTGGGGATGATGGTACTGATTTTTGGCTGCTGCTTTGCCAATTTTCATGGTGGTTGGTTTTGCTTGGTTTTTGATGGATCTTGGATGAATCCGGATGATATTATTTTAGTTGATGTGGGCTGTTTTGGTGGTTTCTCGGCTGGGATGTCCTTCTTTGCTAGTGTCAAAGCATGGCAGTGAGTTTGCTAAAGTTTCAAGGATATTTGGTTGCATGAATTTTAAGCTGCTGATTGATTTTTCTGATGTGCACGGCAGTGCCCTGGGCATTGCACGCCCGTGCATTTGTTCTTGGGCGGACGCCCTTGTTTTTCGGCCAGACTTGGGCGGCCGCCCTTGGTTATGGATTGGGCCTAGGATTTTTTTGGGCTTGGCTGATTTGGGGAGCTTTTTTGGTTTTTTACTGGGCTTTATTTTTGTTTTATTTTTTTGGAGATAGAGTTGGGTTATATTCCCACTCATTTTTGTATTCTTTTTAATTTCCATTAATAAAATTTTCCAGGTGTCGTCCTGGTTTCAAAAAAAAAAAAAAAAAAAAAAAAAATACCCTATAGGGTATACCCTATACCCTATACCCTATTGGGTATACCCTATATCCTATAGGGTATACCCTATACCCTATAGGGTATATCCTATACCCTATACCCTATAGGGTATACCCTATACCCTATAGGGTATACCCTATACCCTATACCCTATTGGGTATACCCTATACCCTATAGGGTATACCCTATACCATATGCCCTATACCCTATACCCTATACCTTATACCCTATACCCTATATCCTATAGGGTATACCTTATACCCTATAGGGTATACCTTATACCATATGCCCTATACCAATAGGGTATACCCTATACCCTATAGGGTATATCCTATACCCTATACCCTATAGGGTATACCCTATACCCTATAGGGTATACCCTATACCCTATACCCTATTGGGTATACCCTATACCCTATAGGGTATACCCTATACCCTATACCATATAGGGTATACCCTATATCCTATAGGGTATACCCTATACCATATGCCCTATGCCCTATACCTTATACCCTATACCCTCTATCTTATACCCTATATCCTATAGGGTATACCCTATACCTTATAGGATATACCTTATACCATATGCCCTATACCCTATGCCCTATACCTTATACCATATACCCTATACCCTATAGGGTATATCCTATACCGTATATGATATACCCTATACCCTTTAGGGTATACCCTATACCATATGCCCTATATCCTATGCCCTATATCCTATACCCTATACCCTATACCCTATAGGGTATACCCTATAGGGTATACCCTATACCTTATAGGGTATACCCTATACCTTATAGGGTATACCCTATACCATATGCCTTATACCCTATGCCCTATATCCTATAGGGTATACCCTATACCCTATACCTTATAGGGTATACCCTATACCGTATATGGTATACCCTATACCCTATAGGGTATATCCTATACCGTATATGGTATACCCTATACCCTTTAGGGAATACCCTATACCATATGCCCTATATCCTATGCCCTATATCCTATAGGGTATACCCTATACCCTATAGGGTATACCCTATACCCTATACCCTATAGGGTATACCCTATACCCTATACCTTATAGGGTATACCCTATACCTTATAGGGTATACCCTATACCATATACCTTATACCCTATGCCCTATATCCTATAGGGTATACCCTATACCCTATACCTTATAGAGTATACCCTATACCCTATAGGGTATACCCTATACCCGATAGGGTATACCCTATACCATATGCCCTATACCTTATACCCTATACCCTATAGAGTATACCCTATACCCTATACCCTATAGGGTATACCCTATACCCTATACCATATACCCTATACCTTATAGGGTATACCACATACCATAGGGTATACCTATACCATATGCCCTATACCTTATACCCTATACCCTATAGGGTATACCCTATACTACCTATACCCTATGGGTATACCCTATACCCTATACCATATACCTTATAGGGTATACCCTATACCCTATACCATATGCCCTATACCTTATACCCTATACCCTATAGAGTATACCCTATACCCTATACCCTATAGGGTATATCCTATACCCTATACCATATACCCTATACCTTATAGGGTATACCCTATACCCTATAGGGTATATCCTATACCATATGCCCTATACCTTATACCCTATACCCTATAGGGTATACCCTATACCCTATACCCTATAGGGTATACCCTATACCATATACCTTATACCTTATAGGGTATACCCTATACCCTATACCATATGCCCTATACCTTATACCCTATACCCTATAGGGTATACCCTATACCCTATAGGGTATATGGTATACCTTATACCATATGCCCTATACCCTATGCCCTATATCCTATAGGGTATACCCTATACCCTATAGGGTATACCCTATACCCTATAGGGTATACCCTATACCATATACCCTATACCTTATAGGGTATACCCTATACCCTATAGGGTATACCCTATACCCTATAGGGTATACCCTATACCATATGCCCTATACCTTATACCATATACCCTATAGGGTATACCCTATACCCTATACCCTATAGGGTATACCCTATACCCTATAGGGTATACCCTATACCCTATACCCTATAGGGTATACCCTATACCATATACCCTATACCTTATAGGGTATACCCTATACCCTATAGGGTATACCCTATACCATATGCCCTATACCTTATACCCTATACCCTATAGGGTATACCCTATAGGGTATAGTGTATAGGGTATAAGGTATAGGGTATAGGGTATAGGGTATAAGGTATAGGTTATAGGGTATAGTGTATAGGGCATAGGGTATAGGGCATAGGGTATAGTGTATAGGGTATAGTGTATAAGGTATAGGGTATATGGTATAGGGTATAGGGTATAGGATATAGGATATAGGTTATAGGGTATAGTGTAGGGTATGGGTATATGTTATAGGATTTTGGCGTTGCATTAGTAATTTAGGCGTTACATTAGGATTTTGGCGTTGCATTAGTAATTTAGGCGTTACATTAGGATTTTGGCGTTGCATTAGACTCGTTACATTAGCTCTGGCGTTGCATTATATGCGTTACATTAGCTCTGGCGTTGCATTAGATGCGTTACATTAGCTCTGGCGTTGCATTAGCCGTTACATTAGCTCTGGCGTTGCATTAGATGCGTTACATTAGCTACGCGTTGCATTAGATGCGTTACATTAGCTCTTGGCGTTACATTAGATGCGTTACATGCGTTACATTAGGTCAGAAATGTAGTAGTGATAATTTTTTTTAAAAAAATAAAAAATAAATATAGGGTAGTCTGTCACTCTTTTGACTTTTCTTCTATATACTTTCATTTGTTTAGTTTTTTCTATCTTTTTTTATATAAATTTTTCTAAAAAAAACCACTAATTAACAAAGGCTAAAATATTATTTTCTAGTCAATAAATATAGGGTTTAGGGTTTAGGGTATAGGGTTTAGGGTATAGGGTTTAGGGTTTAGGGGTTAGGGTTTAGGGGTTAGGGTATAGGGTATAGGGTTTAGGGTATAGGGTTTAGGGGTTAGGGTTTAGGGTATAGGGTACAGGGTTTAGGGTATAGGGTTTAGGGTTTAGGGTTTAGGGTATAGGGTTTAGGGGTAAGGGTTTAAGGTTTAGGGGTTAGGGTTTAGGGTTTAGGGTATAGGGTTTAGGGTTTAGGGGTTAGGGTTTAGGGTTTAGGGGTTAAGGGTTATGGTTTAGGGTATAGGGTTTAGGGGTTAGGGTTTAGGGTATAGGGTAAAGGGTTTAGGGTTTAGGGTATAGGGTATAGGGTTTAGGGGTTAGGGTTCAAGGTATAAGGTTTGGGGTTTAAACCCTAAATCCTATACCCTATACCCTAAACCCTAAACCCTAACCCCTAACCCTTAAACCCTATACCCTAAACCCTAAACCCTAAACCCTATACCCTAACCCCTAAACCCTAAATCCTATACCCTATTCCCTAAACCCTAAACCCTATACCCTAAAACCTAAACCCTAAATCCTATACCCTAACCCCTAAACCCTAATCCCTAACCCCTAAACCCTAAACCCTAAACCCTATACCCTAACCCCTAAACCCTAACCCCTAAACCCTAACCCCTAAACCCTAAACCCTAAACCCTATACCCTAACCCCTTAACCCTAAATCCTATACCCTATACCCTAACCCTTATACATTATACCCTAACCCCTAAATCCTACACCCTAAACCCTATACCCTAACCCCTAAACCCTAACCCCTAAACCCTATACCCTAAACCCTAAACCCTAAACCCTATACCCTAACCCCTAAACCCTAAATCCTATACCCTATATCCTAACCCTTATACATTATACCCTATACCCTAACCCCTAAATCCTACACCCTATACCCTAAACCCTAACCCCTAAAACCCTAAATAATGACACATATTTGTAACTCAATTTCCATTTGGATTTTGAGGAAAGTCATAGAGATGAAAAACACTTAAAATGTCATTTAGAATTTAGAAAAAAATTAAAAAAAAATAAACGAGGTAGCAGTATACCATTTTCACAAGATCGGGACATATTCCTTAAATCTCTAAATAATGGCACATATTTGTAACTCAATTTTCATTTGAATTTTGAGGAAAGTCATAAAGATGAAAAACACTTTAAATGTCATTTAGAATGTAGAAAAAAAAAAAAAACGAGGTAGCCGTATACCTTTTTCACAAGATCGGGACACGTTTCTTAAAACCCTAAATAATGACACATATTTGTAACTCAATTTCCATTTGGATTTTGAGGAAAGTCATTAAGATGAAAAACACTTTAAATGTCATTTATAATGTAGAAAAAAATATAAAAAAATAAACGAGATAGCCGTATACTATTTTCACAAGATCGGGACACATAAAACCCTAATAACTCTAAATAATGACACATATTTGTAACTCAATTTCCATTTGGATTTTGAGGAAAGCCATAGAGATGAAAAGCACTTTTAATGTCATTTAGAATGTATAAAAAAATAATAATAAAAAAAATAAACGAGGTAGCCGTATACCATTTTCACAAGATCGGGACACATTCCTTAAAACCCTAAATAATGGCACATATTTGTAACTCAATTTCCATTTGGATTTTGAGGAAAGTCATTAAGATGAAAAACACTTTAAATGTCATTTATAATGTATAAAAAAATTAAAAAAAAATAAACGAGGTAGCCGTATACCATTTTCACAAGATCGGGACACATAAAACCCTAAAAACTCTAAATAATGGCACATATTTGTAACTCAATTTCCATTTGGATTTTGAGGAAAGCCATAGAGATGAAAAACACTTTAAATGTCATTTAGAATGTAGAAAAAAATTAAAAAAAAATAAACGAGTTAGCCGTATAGGGTTTTGAGTATAGAAATATATATTTTAGGGTTTAGTTATTTGATTTAGGGTAAGTATATTTTTTTATTATTATTATGTTATGTTTTTTAATCAATTATTATTATTCTATTTAATAAGTATTATTATAGCATTAAGTATTTATACTAATATATGTTTTAAAAACACATTTATACTAATTATGTAATAATAATTATTAAGTACATTAATAAATATTTTAAATATATTAATGAGCATTATTGTTATCTATTTTTTTTTATTATTCTTATAAATGACACTTCTTTTTGCTCTTCTTTCAAATCAAACTAGAACCTAAATCCTTGCTTTCACATGGATCACGATCTTAACCATACATTAAACTGAATCCAATGGCTCATATTTAATCATCAATTTCACTTGGATAACCATCTAAACCATTCATTTCACTTAAAATCAATGGCCAAAAATCACTCCCCCACCCACCCACCCACTTAAATTATCCTTATTAACTACCCAAACCCCCCTCCCCGTTTCATTTCATCAGAAACCCTAAATATTTTTCCTCTACATTTCTCTCATCCTCTACCCTCAGCGCCGCCACTCCTCCCAGCCGCATCCTTCCACCGTTCTTCCCCCATTGACGGACACCATTGTCGCCCTCCTCGCCGATTTCACCATCGCCGCCTTCCAGGTCTGGTAAGTATTTCTCTCTCTCTCTTTCTCTCGCTTTTTCTATCTTTCTCTCTCTCTCTCTCTTTTTATCGCTCAGATCGGTAAGTTTTCATCAGATCTGGTGCATTTGTGTGTATAGATCCATTGATTTGTACAGATCTTGTGTTGAATTTATAATGACAACTTCTTGTTTGGTGGTGTTGACAGGAATGAAGGGGATGTTTTCGGTGGTTGTGCAGTGATGGTGATGATGGGTCGTTGTGGTGGTGAAGATGGATCGTTAGTGGTGGTGATGAAGGTGTGATGGTGGCGGCGGCGGCGGCTGATGGTGGTGGTAGGTTGTTTGGGATGGTGGGCGTGATCAAATATTGAAATGTAAAGTTAGTTTTTTTTTTTTTCATTTGTAATAAATTTGATATTTGAATTGTAATAAAAATTATGGCAATATTTTGGAGACTTATTAGGAATTGATGTATTTTGATGTTTTTTATTGATTAATTTTGTAATTTTCAATTCCAGTTAATTTTATTCAATTCCGATTTTTCATTTATTTAATTTAATTTATTCCATTTTAATTTAATTTATTTTGTAAAGTGTAAATTTTGAAATATGTTGGACTGATTTGAGTATAAGAGAAGTTTAGGGGAGCAAAGTGTAACTTTTGAAATATGAAGGACTTAGTTGAGAATAATAATAGTTAAGGGACTGATTTAAAAATATATTAATAATATATATATATATATATATATATATATATATATATATATATATATATATATATATATATATATATATATATATATATATATTTTAATATATTTTAATATATTTTAATATATTTTTAAATATATATATATATATATATATATATATATATATATATATATATATATATATATATATATATATATATATATATATATATATATATATAACAATTTAGCGACGGAAAATATCCGTCTCTAAATTAGAGACGGAAAATCTGACGCTAATCCGTAGACGGTCATATCTGTAGCTAATTTAGAGACGGACATATCTGTCTCTAATTTAGAGACGGACATATCTGTCTCTAATTTAGAGACGGCCATATCTGTCTCTAAATTAGAGACGGACATATCCGTCTCTAAAATAGCTACAAAATAGCGACGCCCAATTTAGCGACAAACCTGCACCCACGGAATAGCTACGGAACAAATCCGTAGCTAAACACAATTTAGCTACGGAATCTTCATTTTAGCTACGGAATTTGCCGTAGCTAAAATGAATTTTCCTTGTAGTGAAACATCCAAGTGCTTCTCTCAAATCAATCATGGCTTGTTTTTCCTATTGAACCTAGTCTGTGGGATCTCCAGTCGCCAGGTTAGGTTTCCATCAAGTTGATTTAGATTTGTTTAGGCTTTAGCCCCATTTCTTTCGATGCACAATTTATTCTCTCCTTAGATAAACCTTTAGTAAATGGATCCGCTAGGTTATCCTTTAGTAAAAATATATTTGGAAACAAACTTATGTAGAAAAATAAATATTCATTTCAAAATATAAAATTTTTAAAATAAACATTTATTTTAAGATGGAAGAAGTATGAACATATTAGAAATTTTAGGGGGGTCATGCTACTAAATTTGAGGGTCAGTGGCAACATTTAAGAGATTAAATATAACTTTTTGGCAAAATATAAAGAGGTAAAGGTAAGAAGTGGGGGGGGTGAGTCAATTGACCCCTCTAGCCATAACATAGATCCGCAGTGCTGGGCTATCATCCGTCCTGCACCACCCAATGTCGGGCCTGTTTAGGCTTAATTACGACACTAAATTATAGAAAGCATTCAAAAACTTCCTAAAGGGGAGTATTCAAAGACATGCTAAAAACTATTTATGAATAATTTTTAATGAAATAACTCATAACACACAACGTGTGTCACCCAAAATTAGCATCGTGAGAGAAGCTTGCATCAATTCTTTAGAATCATTAACCATCTCATATCACTCATATAAAGTAATGATATAATAAAATATAATTTCTCTTATTTGACCATTTAACATACATTTAGTAATTTTCCAAATCATTATAAAGTCGATCAAGGTTATCGTTTGGCCATAGTGAACTCTACACAAGCTGTAATCTCATCCCTTCACTTGTGGACATTTAGCCTGGTCATTCAGATTTCATTTTATAGTCCTCTACGGGTAAATATTATGTCAAGATTTATCGACAATAGATTTTTAATGTATATCCCTACTTTCGCAAAGACAAGGTAAATAAAGGTAAACCTTACCACTATGAAGAATATCTCTTTGAATTATTGTAACGACCCGAACTCTAGGCACTAGTTTAATCACGTGTTGAGCACGTGTATTTGGAGTGCAATTTATATTATTTATAGTTTTGCATTTTAATTGTATCAATTATGTGTTAGTTTAGCATTTTAATAATTTATATGATATTTTCAATATATTAATAAATTAAATATAATTATTTAATGCCATTTTGAAAATATTAGGAGTGGGGTAGTGAAATAATAATATGGAAAATTTAATTATAAACTTATAAAACACTTGAGGTGCTAAAATGTAAAAGTTGAAACTTAAGAAACTTAATTAATTCAACTCAATACTAGAAGGGGCCTATATGAATTTTCATTTGAAGTATATCCTTAGTTCATGTGTGAGTGGAGAAGCTTCACAAACAAAAACAAAGAAATCAGTCCAGACCAAACAAAAGTTGTTTCCTCTGTTCTCCTTCATGCAAAACAATTATATTTTCATTCATTCGAAAATTCCTCCTAAATTCATCTTTCATCCGTTTGACGATCCGTCTTCACCAAAATGTTTGGGAAGCCGAGGGGATCGCATCTAGCCGATTAAAGTTCTTCTTAATTTCGAAGTATTTTTGTAAGTTATTATAATTTTCTTTCAATCCATGCTCATTTAGTGTTTAAAAATGATATTATTGTTGGATAATGGATGCATGTTGTTTTGGAACAATTTTTATTAGGTTTTGGAATGGTATAAATTGTATTGTTGTTAAGGTGAATAAATAGGAGTAAAATTGAGGTTAAAATGATAAGGGTTGGAATATATAGGTTCCATGTTATATTGATGAAATTTATTGAGTTGAAATGGTTTTGGAATAAATGGAAAATAGGTTTTGGGATGAGTAAAATGAATTGTGGGTAATCTTTTTGATGTGTGATCCCATTACTACCTGGTCTTCTTTTTGATGTGGGTAATAAAGAAAAATGTTAACGTCTCTAAATCATCAAGTTACTTAATGTTTATTTCTAGGCTTACTTGAGTGATGCACGAGTTTGGTCAGGTTACTGTGATCAGGTGACTAGGGCAAAATTAATGAACCTTTTGTCTGTTGGATTGTGACACTTACTTTGCAAGAGAATTTTCAAACAGTAGCATCTGTTTAATAATTCAGAGACCCCATAGAGTAGACTAGAATAACATCATGCATTTTCTTCCAGTTGACAACAGATCAAAGTGAGATGGTAACTTAGACAAGTTTGTTCCGATGAAATCCTTCATTGAAGCAATGAGCCCAACTCTATATCAGCTGACTTTATGCATACTCTTAATGATAACCCTTTTGTCTTAGGACATCTTGAAACTAACCTCTTTCTTAGCCTTTCAGAACCATTACATGAACTCTGGCGAAGATGTTCAGTGTTGAAATTATAGAAATTATACTTGGAAGTTTTGATGGCTGCTTTCTAGTCCAGATTGCTGAGCATCAGCTGTTCCATTTCGGCTAGCAGAACTTGTTCGGATTTTCACCCCTACATGATGAAAGCTCCTGTTTGCTTAATCAGTTAAAAGGATTAGGCAGTTAAGCTTTGACAGCTGAGGATGAATCTTAGCTGTCATATATTAACTGATCTAAAAGCAAGAGTATAACGTGCAGCGGAATGAATAAAATGAAATAATGTAAAGACAAAGTGATTGGTTTAAGTGTGTGTAGGTGTGTGTGTGTGTGTGCGTGTGTGTTTGTGTATGATAATACCAAATGACACAAGAATTTTAAGGTGGTTCAGAGATCACTCCTCCTACGTCCACCCTCACTGTCAACCTTGACAAGTGAGATCAATCAACTAAATCTAGTTCCCTTTAAGATTTACAATGGTTGATTAAGCAAGTTCCTTGAACCTCCTCTTCCTAATTAGTACAGTCAATTAGGGATTTGCTTGTTATGAAGCAAATTATAGAACACACTTTAAGTCAGTCTTAAGTGGTTTTACAATGTTGTTTATACACCTGAAATACAGTCTCAAGTGTCTCAGAATTGTTTGATGGTTGGTTACAGGTTTGCAGGTATGCAAGGGTGAAGGGGAGGTTGTAAAAGTAGTGTGTGGAAAGGGGAGTATCTTCAGTCTTGGAGGTTTCCTTTTATAAGCTTGAATATAGCCATTGGAGGAGACAAGGCAGTGAATGCAGCAGGTGGGTGAAACAGTGTTTGCATTTAGGGCCTTGTTAACTGGATAATAACAGCCTGGAATATGCAACCTTTGAGTAGAGGATCTTCATGGAGATGACATGGCAACATCTGTTGAGGGATTTAGGCAAGGCACACCTTGGTCATCACAGATATACTTCACTCCAGTTGTCTTTGAAGATCATAGCTGTCAGAGGCATGAGACCTCTGCTGTTGAGATTCTTAGCTGTCAGGTTTAGCTCTTTTATTTGGATGATTAGGAGTCAAGGAATTTGGATAGTTTTACATGTAATGATCAATTTGTAATTGAATATATTGATTTATGTGATTGGTCTTTATTTGATCATTGTTGTCAAGATGATTAATGGGATGTGCAGATTGAGTCTTGGCTGTCCACTTGTTCATGAGTTATCTTGGCTGTCAGATAACCTTGGATATGTTGTCAAAACCATATATAAATCCATGAAATAGGGTAATCTAGGGGCATTATGAAAGAAGGAAGAGGAGAGAGCTGATCTGTATTTCTTCCATTCCTCATGCCCAAACATGATGAGCCTACTTCTGTTTCTGGCATGGATCATGATGGCATTCTTGCTTAACAGCCAAGGATTGGTAATGATGTTTGGGTTGGCAATTTCAGGGAAGTGAGTGATTCCCTTGAAGCTTTGGTGGGCATCCATAACTGAGTTAAATGAAAAGTTAATCTCAAAATCAAGAATCCAGGGCTCACAAGCTGGAAGGGGTTCACTGTCAGGGGTAGGTTCAGGTGTTGCTTGAGGTTCAATATGTTCAACGGGTTTGGTTTGAGCTTCACTATCAGGCATGAATGACTTCTATGCCCTATCTCTAGTTTTGATCAAATCTAGAGCTTTCAACATATCATCCTCAGTTAACAAGGTTCTAGAGTAGGTGATGACAGTGGGAAGCAAATCAGGATGTCCATCAAAGGTCAATCCTTCAGAGGCTTTGAGGATATTTTCAGGGATAGGTGATGGATCAGAAGGACTAGAAATAGGTGAAGATTAGGAAGGGGAAGGCTTGGATGTCAGATCAGGGGATTGATGACTGCTGTTCCTCCTTAACTGAAGGTCATCTTTTTCAGAATCAGAGGAGTTCCCCCTTTCATTTTCAACACTTTGCTCATTTGAGCTCAATTTGGAGGAATTCAGGTTGATTATTTCTTGGGCTATAGAGATAGGGGGTGAACTGGATTGTTCTTTGGTTGGAGAGTGATGAGGAGTATTTGGTTTCAGCTTTTTGGAGAGGGGAGCATTCTTATCCAATTTTCTCTTCCTAGAAAAGATGTTTCCCGAAGGAGAGGGGATAGGAGTTACCTCAGTTGAAGTTCTAGCAGGTTCAGAAACCTTAGCTGTCAGACCTTGGGCACTCATAGCTGTCCCAGATGTTTGCCCTGTCTTGGTTGTTCTGTGCATAACATCAACTAGGGATTCAGCAAGGGCTCTCCTTAGTCATTCATCATACTCATCATCTTGAGTAGCTTCATCTTCACCAACAAATTCATCAATATCTTTAAAAATGGGGTCAGAGTGAGTTTCTTCACTGTTAGCAGGTTGTTCTTCAGCAATCTGTTTCCCTTTATCAATCACTTGAACATCCACTTGCTCAGCCACTTGTTCAACCACGTCTTGTACCTTCTTTCTCTTGAATAGCTTCTTTCCTTTCCCAGTTTTCTTCATTTCAGCTTTAGCAATCCTGTTTCCAATTTTGCTAGGAGTAGTCCCTTGAGGCTTTTCTTTGATCACAACTCCTTTGTCATGCTTTCTCTTTGACCTCTTGTCATTTACCATATGGACCAATGATCTCCACGGATTCATTTCCTTCTCAGTCTTCTCTCTCAGCCTTTGTGTTGTTTCATCAAGATTTCCAGAGCTATTATCCCCAAGATCCAATCTTTTCTTCCCTTTGAGCCTGAATGTGCTAAAGCTGAAACTCTTTGTTTGCACAAGATTGGTAGTCTCAATCCAGTGGTCTTTTAGAGGAGGGTTTAGATTTGGAATTAGTAGATGTAGAATCCCACTCATGAACCTGAAGTTGTTCATCCTTGGGGTTTGTTTCTTGAACTTCCATGGTGAAGGAGATGTTGCCATTTGATAGTTGTGTAGGAGAGCTACACTCCAGTTCACTTCCTTAGTCATCTAACTGAAGGCTTGCTTCCATTCATTGGGACTGATTTGATCAAAAGAGGATTGCTTTCCATCAAACCCCTTAATGATAACATCCATTAGGTTTGATTTGAACAAATCAAGGGACCCCTTTTTAATGGGTTTGTCCTGTACCACTTGATAGTTGCAGTTGGGTTCATCAAAAAATCTTTCGTAGAACACTTCCAAGGTATTGTCTTTTTTGTCCCAGATGTTGCTGAGAGTTCCATTCTTCATTGGGATACTGTAGACTTCAGAAACAACCTTAGGAGACACGTGAATCTCTGTTCCCTCAATGTTGGCTCGAATGGCTCCAGTTAGCAGTCTCTCTCTAGTCATGTAAATTTCTCTGCACAATTTTCGTAAATTGGAGGTTGAGCTTCCATCATTGTGCATAGATGGTTGGATTCAAGCAAGGTATTGATGAGGTTTCCAACTTCATGATCATAAAAATCAGGCTTGATAAAATTCCCATGTGCTTCAGTGTATGACATTGCTGTAAGAACAGAGATTTAGGGTTTTTGAAAAATAGAGAGATTTAGAGAGGTGATTTTGTGGGTAGAGAATGGTTGTAGAGAATGAATTAGTTTCTCAAGATTAGAGGTTAATGAGGAGGGAATTTGTATAGGTTAACGGCTAAAACGTGAGTTACTGCAACGGTTAAAAAAATGCATTTAAGGGTGTGACTGTTCATGAACAGTGATATTTGTCCTTCACTCATTTCTTGCAATAACTTCTCATAAACATGGGAGTAAATTTCGTACACAAAGGCTAATTTTCAAAGGGAATTATCAGAGAAGTAAATGAGTTTGTGTTAGTGGCAAGTTCCAATAACCTCGATTTGGCAAGAGCTCAAATCATAGCTGTCAGACATGATGACCAGCCAAGTCTATTTTGAATGATCATTGCCTCTATATTGACTGAAACTAAACTTATCTATAAAAGGAAATGGATCAGATGATGAGATTTATCAAATTCATTTCAGTCATATAGTAAATGGGAAGATTGGTTTCAATGTTTAGTCCTAGCAAGATGGCTAAGACAGCAAAGAAATTGGTTTTCAAGAGTCCAAGGTTAGAGAAAACTAGGGAGGAGAGGTTTGAGAGGGAGTTTTTGTCTTACCAAATACAAACTGATACTGGTCTAGAACAGGAGGTGGATTAACTGCACAGTGATGATCCAAGTAAGGAAGAAGAGTTAAGAGAGAGGGAGATGAGGAGAAAGTTTTGGGAGGAAGAGAGGCTAGCATTGTTAGAGGGTGAGAGAAATAGATTGAAGGAGATAGCTAAGGATAAAGGTAAGGCTAAAGTGGTTTGTGAGGGTCCAGTAAATAGGTTGGGGCAGGTGTAGAGAGAGTCTACACTTTAGGTGAGCTTGTGAAGCTTGATAACCAAGAAGGGATTAAGATTGACACTCCTATTGGTCAACCTGAGTTCTTAGTTGTCAGAGAGTTCACAGCAGTAACAAGGGATTCACTTACATTGAGTCAAGCAGTTCTTGAGGGAACTAGAGACAACTTTGCAGGAGTGCAAATTTCTCCTTCAAAGGCTTATATGAGATTGTTCTCACAGTTTCTGAAGTGCTTGAGTCCAGCAGCTATGAATGAGGAGGAAGAAGTAGGTCCTCAGTCAAATCAAGCTATTATTGCACAGAAGAGTGCAAACACTTCAGGGACATTCAGCTTTGTCTCTCCACTAAGTGAATATACTCCTTACAATTCTGTTAAGGAATGCTGGCCAAGAAGGATGTGTCCTTCTTTACAATTCTCAACAACAGCCATTGACCCTTTCATGAAGAGGCATCCAGTATGGCTTGAGAGGTATGGGGACATCAAGGAGAATGTTTATGAGGCTCCTGATGTTACCTATAATGAGTATGGGTTCACAGATAAGGATATTCATGATCAGCCAAGGAACAGTCAAGGATAGAATCCTTAGCTGTCAGAGCTTGTGTGAGGATCAGCTGTGAGAAAAAGGAGGGGTTATGAAGCTTTTGGTAATAGTAATTTGTGGTTTCTTTTGTGTTTTGAAAACTAAGGTATTTGGTAGGATGATGTTTGACTTAGGATGTTGTTGGTTTTTATGTAAAACTATGGTTAGCTGTCAGATCCTCAACTAATGACAGCAATCATTTGTACTGTTGCTTTGATTAATGAAAATCTTTTATTTTGGTAAATTAATCATTCCCAGCATTGCCCTTAGCATTTCAAATCTCTTCTCATCCATGGCTTTTGTTAGGATGTCAGACACGTTATCTTCAATGCATACCTTAGCTAGGTTGATATTTCCTTTTTCAACATGATCCCTAAAGAAGTGATGCCTAACTTCAATATGCTTGGTCTTGGAGTGTTGAACTGGGTTTTCTGTCATGGCAATAGTGCTTGAATTGTCATAAAAAATGGGAATGTTTAACAGGTCCATCCCAAAGTCTTGGAGTTGACTTTTGAGATAAAGAATTTGAGAACAGCAAAGGCCAGCAGCAATATACTCAGCCTCAGTTGTTGAAGTGGCTACTGAGGTTTGCTTCTTGCTTGACCAAGAAATTATTCTTGATCCAATAAACTGACATCCACCACTAGTGGATTTCCTATCTAGATTGCATCCAACATAATCTGACTCAGTGAAACCAACTAGGGAGAATGGGGATTCAGTGGGATACCACAAACCATAGTTAGGGGTTCCTTTGAGATATCTCAAGATTCTCTTGACAGCTGAGAGATGAGATTCTTTAGGATTGGCTTAGAATCTTGCACAAAGGCAAACACTAAACATGATATGAGGTCTGGAGGCTGTCACATATAGGAGTGATCCAATATAGCTCCTATATAGTGTTTGATTCACACTTTGGCCATCAGGATCAGTATGGAGTTTGGTTGTTGTTGATACAGGGGTTCTAGTTGGAGAGATAGTTTGCATATCAAACTTTTTGATCATGTCTCTTGTATACTTGGCTTGGTTAATGAAGATTCCTTCCTTCATTTGCTTGACTTGAAGACCTAAGAAGAATCTGAGCTCACCAATCATGCTCATCTCAAACTGATTCTTCACGATTGCCCCAAATTCTATACACAAGTCTTCATTTGATGATCCAAATATAATGTCATCAACATAGACTTGGATGAGTAACTGATCTTCTCCATATTTCTTGATAAATAGAGTGTTATGAATGAGGCCCTTGGTAAATCCTTTGCCAAGGAGGTATTTAGATAGGGTGTCATACCAAGCTCTAGGTGCTTGCTTAAGCCCATACAAGGCTTTGTCCAGTTTATATACATGATGTGGAAATTTGGATGCTCAAAACCAGGAGGTTGAGACACAACTACTTTCTCATTTAAAACTCCATTCAAGAAGGCACTTTTGACATCCATTTGGAATACCTTCATCTTCTTGAATGAGGCAAAGGCAAGGAACAGCCTTATAGCTTCCAATCTTGCAACAGGGGCAAAGATTTCATCATAGTCAATTCCCTCTTCTTGTCTGTACCCTTGAGCAACTAGTCTAGGTTTCTTTCTTACCACAATGCCCTCTTCATTCATTTTGTTTCTAAAAACCCATCTTGTCCTAATGACAGTTTGGTTTTTAGGTTTGGGAACAAGCTTCCAAACCTTGTTTCTTTCAAATTGTTCCAATTCGTCTTCCATTGCTTCAATCCAATTAGGGTCTTGAAGGGCTTCATTTATCTTCTTGAGTTTTATTTGGGAGATGAAGGCAGTCATCAATGAGTCATAAAAGGCATATTTGGAGGAATGTCCATCTTATGTATTGGAAGATCAATATAGATGTTGTTGTTTGAAGGAATTATGTGGGTGATAGTTTCAGGTTGAGGAATTGAGTGATTGGTGTTTGAGCAAGGATGGATGGGGTTATTTACAAGGGTATTTTGATGGCTTGATGAAGGTAAGCTGTCAGGTGCATCATAGCTGTCAGATGCACCTTTACTATTGAGAAGGGATTCTTGGATGTCAGACACAATAGGGTTTGCATTAATGTCTTTGGGCACAATATAGGAAAGGGAAGGTGAGTCTTATTCAGGAGTGAGGATTGAGGGCTCATGCACAGGGGACACCTCAGGTAGGGTGTCTGAATTTCCAACAGCTTCATCAAAATCACATAATTTAATGTGACTTTGATCATTGTTTTCATCAAAGTCAACATGAATTGATTCTTCTACAACAAGTCTTCTTTTGTTGTAAACTCTGTAGGCTTTGCTGGTATTGGAGTATCCAAGGAAGATTCTTTCATCACTTTTGGGGTCAAACTTATCAAGGTTGTTTTTCCCATTGTTATGAATAAAGCATCTGCTTCCAAAGCCATGGAAGTATGAGATGGTTGGTGTTCTACCATTCCATAATTCATAGGGAGTCTTGGTGTGAAACTTGTTGAAGAGAGTCTTGTTTTGTACATATACAGCTGTGGTGACTGCTTCTCCCCAAAAGTATTTAGAAAGGTTATTTTCTGACAGCATAGTTCTTGCTGCTTCACAGATTGTTCTGTTCTTTCTTTCAAAGAACACCATTTTCTTTGTGGTGTTCTAGGAGCAGAAAAGTTGTGCTCAATCCCTTTTTGATCATAATATTCTTCAACACCAGTGTTCTCAAACTCTTTACCATGGTCAGATCTAATTTTGATGATAGATAGACCTTTTTGGTTTTGGATTTTGTTGAACAGTTTGACCAGTTGTTCTAAGGTTTTCCTTTTGGATTCAAGAAGGATGATCCAAGTGAATCTAGTGTAGTCATCAACTACCACTAGTGAGTATCTCTTTCCACCAAGAGACCTGGTTCTAATGGGTCCAAAAAGATCCATGTGGAGTAGTTGAAGGGGTTTTGAAGTATCTAATCTGGTTTTGGCAGTGAAGGAGGTTTTTTTTTTGCTTGCCACATTGACAGGCTTTGCACAGCTTATCCATTTTGAAGGGAGTTTTGGGTAGGCCTTTGACTAGGTTTGAATGGGCTTGTTTGGAGATACTTTTGAGATTGAGGTGGGCCAGTCTTTTGTGCCATAGCCATGACATATCAGACTGACTATAGGAGAGTAGGCAATGAGCATTTGAGGATTCCATAACTTCTAGGTTTAGACAATAGAGGTTTCCTTTTCTGATTCCAGTAAGAATGGGTTTGTTGTTGACATCTTTGACAGTGCAGTGGTTTTTGGAACATACAACATAATATCCCTTATCACAAATTTGACTAATGCTAATCAAATTGTGCTTGAGACCTTCTACATAAGACACATTAGTAAAAATAATGTCTTTAGTAACAAGGTTTCCTGATCCTTTGACTTTGGCTTGAGAGTTATCATCAAAAGTTACATTTGGACCATTTTTAGGGACATATTGTTGCAACCACTCTTTGTTGAAGGTCATGTGCCTGCTGTATCCACTGTCCAAGTACCATATTCCATTCCTAGGTTCCTACAAAACAAAAAAATAAATTTATGGTACCCTTTTATTCTTTTGGGTCCAATGGATTAGACTTTCTTTGGTACCCTAGCTTTGTTCATTGCCCTCTTTCCAAAATACTGGTTTAGGGCATTGTAATATCCCATGATCTGCAACATGTAAGGTGTGGGAGCAGTAGGTTGGGACTGGTTAAAGAAATGGTTGAGAGGGAAGGATTGGTTTTGGTCATGATGAAACTGAGTCTGGCTATGAAAGCTATTTGAGTGAGATGATCTTGGAGAGGTATTTTGACTAGCATGACTCTTTCCATTTGAGTATTTCCAGTTGGGTTTTTGATGTTTGGAGTATGAGTGATGGTTATAGAATCTTTGCTGTCTGGGTGATCTCTGCTGTCCATCAAATCTTGGGTTTCTGGAGAATCTTGGCTGTCTAGAATATCTCTGCTATCCAGTAGATTTTTGCTGATTGTTCTTCACTTGTTCCTTGATTCCTTTTCTTTGCCAGATGTATTTGCCTTTATTTGCTTGTTTTTCTTTCCCTTTAGGTTGACTTGAGCTAGCTTCATGGGTTTCATTGATGTGACTGGAGCTAGCTTCATTGGTTTCTTCATTTTTCTTTGAGTCCTCCTTTATCTGAATGGGATAGACATTTTGTTAGGCTTTGACTTAGTTCATGCTTTCAAGAACCATTTTGTCAATATCCCTTTCATCAGTGAGAGGAGTATATGTTTTCAGAGTGGGATTGTTGGCTCCAATCCCTGACTTGTCACTAGGATGTCTTTGGTTGTAGCTGGACAATGACAAGGCTTCTCCTGACTTGTTCCAGGACTCAATCTTCTTTCTAAGAGATTCATTTTCTTTTTCAAGGTTGATGGTTTTTTGGTTGTTTTCCAGAGATCTTGAATTCTCAGCTGTCAGCTCACTATTTGCCTTTTCAAGCATAAGGCATTGCTCTTTCAGCCCTTGGTTGGTTCTTTCAAGGTTTTCAATGGTCTTACTTTGGGATAGGTTATCAGTGAGCAATGAAGCAAAGCTAGTTTGATGTCTTTTTATTTGAATTAAAAGGGTGCTAACTAATTGTTTAAATTCTTCATTATTTAAAGAGTTAAACTGGGGTACCTGCTTTAGTTCTTCAGCAATAGCTAAAGCTTCAAGGTCTTCTTCACTGTCTGAATCTTCATCATCTCCTGCCATCAGTCATATCATTGCTTCTTATCCTTCAATTTAAGAGTCACTGAAGTCAAATTCCTCATCACTGAACTTTGATGAGTCTGCAATCATGACTTGTTCTTTGCTTTTCTCATTCTTCTTTTTGGTGCAGTTGTAGCAGCTGCATCTTGAACTGTGAATGATCTCCTTTGAGTTGGAGAATTTCTTAGCTGTCTGATTGTCCTTAGGTTTCTTTAGTTCAGGACATTCAGATGAGTAGTGACCAAGCTTTTTACAGTTGAAGCATTCAACTTTCTTTTTGTGGTTCTCTTGCTCAGAGGTGGATGGACTGTAGTTTCTCTCAAATGTCTTCTTATGAGCTCTCAGGGTATTTCTGACAGCCATGGATATGAGACTTGGTAGGTCTCCTTGAGAGATGTTGTTTGAGGGGTTATTTACTTTCTGAAGGGAGATGAGAACCATGGAGTGAATATCTTGTTGAGTAATGGGTTTGTGAGGGGTTTCTTGAGCAGCTAAGGAAAGGGTTTGTGAAATAGAAGGAACAGGTTGAATTTTTATCATCCCTTCTAGTTCATATGCTTCAAGCTTCCCAAAATATTGCTCAACAATCATGGTGCTCCATTCTGCACCTTCTCTTATAGGAAGGGATACCTTCTCATATTCTTGTTGAAGGTTGGAATATATTTTTAGGCATAGATCTTGGTTCTCAAATGTTTTTCCATGGTCAGCAATGGATCTGACCAGATCTTCAAACCTTGGTTTAGCAGCACTTACCTTTTCACCAGGGTAGAACTTAAAATTGTCAAGTTGTCTAAGCAGATTGTACAAGTTTTGGGTTCTAACACTGGTGTGTTTCTGGAATTTGGTATGGATAAGTTCCCATGCTACCTTTGCAGTTGGTTCTTTAGCAATTTCTTGTGCAAGGGAGTCGTTTACACTCTTTTGAAGTATGTTTTTGACTTTAAGATTGGCACTAATTAATTGCCTTTCAGATTCAGTCCAGCATTCTGGGGATTTCATTTTACTACCCCCACCATTTGAATCTAGTGTGACAGGGAAGGTGACTTCGTTTTCTAGAACATACCAGTTCCAAATACTGTTTGCATCAAGGTAGGTTTTGATTTTTGATGCATAGATTTCAAAGGATCCACAGTCATCAATGTGTGGAATGTCTTTCTCATTATTTCTTCTTGGTTGAGGCATGGTGGGTTGAGAGATGATCCTTCACAAGTTGTTAGACTTTTGGTGGTGAAGACAAGCTCTGATACCAATTGAAAGGTCCTTTTTGCTTGATCAGTTAAAAGGATTAGGCAGTTAAGCTTTGACAACTGAGGATGAATCTTAGCTGTCAGATATTAACTGATCTAAAAGCAATAGTATAATGTGCAACGGAATGAATAAAGTGAAATAATGTAAAGACAAAGTGATTGGTGTAAGTGTGTGTAGGTGTGTGTGTTTGTGTGTGATAATACCAAATGACAGAAGAATATTAAGGTGGTTCAGAGTTCACTCCTCCTACGTCCACCCTCACTGTCAACCTTGATAAGTTAGATCAATTCACTAAATCTAGTTCCTTTTAAGATTTACAATGGTTGATTAGCCAAGTTCCTTGAACCTCCTCTTCCTAATTAGTACAGTCAATTAGGGATTTGCTTGTTACGAAGCAAATTACAGAATACACTTAAAGTCAGTCTTAAGTGGTTTTACAATGTTGTTTATACACCTGAAGTACAGTCTCAAGTGTCTCAGAATTGTTTGATGGTTGGTTGCAGGTTTACAGGTATGCAAGGGTGAAGGGGAGGTTGTAAAAGTTGTGTGTGGAAAGGGCAGTATCTTCAGTATTGGAGGTTTCCTTTTATAAGCTTGAATATAGCCGTTGGAGGAGACAAGGAAGTGAATGCAGGTGGGTGAAACAGTGTTTGCATTTAGGGCCTTGTTGAGTGGATAATAACAGCCTAAAATATGCAACCTTTGAGTAGAGGATCTTCATGGAGATTACATGGCAACATCTGTTGAGGGATTTGGGCAAGGCACACCTTGGTCATCACAGATATACATCACTGCTGTTGTCTTTGAAGATCATAGCTGTTAGAGGCATGAGACCTCTGCTGTTGAGATTTTTAGCTGTCAGGTTTAGCTCTTTGATTTTGATGATTAGGAGTCAAGGAATTTGGATAGTTTGACATGTAATGATCACTTTGTAATTGAATACATTGATTTATGTGATTGGTCTTTATTTGATCATTGCTGTCAAGATGATTAATGGGATGTGCAGATTGAGTCTTGGATGTCCACTTGTTCATGAGTTATCTTGGCTGTCAGATAACCTTGGATATGTTTCTTTGTCAAAACCATATATAGCTATGTGGTTTACATAGTTAGGTCCTAACACATGATAAATTAATTGTTGATAAAAAGTTGCATTGCCTCAAGCCGTAGACTAATTACATAGTGTGGCTCTAATGCTACTTGCTAACTATCCTGCTTAGTTGATCCATTTACAAAATCATGTGAGTGGTCAAAAATTTAAGCAATATAGTGGCCACAGTTTGAGAACAAGATGTAGATATGAGCTGATCTTCAGTGAATTAGGTTCCAGCTTTCACGTAATTGAATGAAGCTGCTCGAAAAGGCATTCAAATATCTTGTATTGAATTATTTAAGCTATTTAACTTCAAAGAGCATCATTTGTCAGTCTGGGCCCATTGTTGTTGATGGATATGAGCAACTGATGTTGTGTAAATGCAGAAACATTCTTTCACATGTGTCTTCCATTTGGTGTTGACTCAAAATAACACCTTCACTACACCAAGCCAGGTAACTTGATTCTCTATGCATACTCTTATGTCAAATTTGTGGATTAAATAGGCTTCTGATACATTTTAAATAGTGACTGTGTTAAGTGCCCTATTGAGCTGGTGATTAGGCGTGTAAATATTTGATGGCTCCTTGAAAGATAGTTAAACAGTGTTGTTCTGATTCTAGTTTGCTCGAGTTCGTTTAGATCTGTAAGTCCATTATTTGAGAAGTGATATGATAAAGGTTAATCAGTATTATTGTTGGACTTGATTATATCAATTAGAATGAGGCTTACAATTATCGAGGATGATTAGAGATGCTAGAGATGTCTTTGATGGTATGGAGAATAGAGATGCAGTTACTTGGAATGGAATAATAGCAGGTTGTGTGACAAATGGGCAGGATTTGATTGCCCTTGAGTTGTTTTATAGGATGAGGTTTGTGGGAGTTCAGCTGACAAATGCAATATTCGTTACAGTCATAATGTCGTGGTAAACTTAAGGAAGTTGTCTTTGCTAGACAACTCCATAGCCAAGTATTTAAGTATGAGTTGTTATCTCGAGAATGCCATGTATGCTGATATCTTGCATATTTAATTCATTTAGTTTTGCCTTTCGATAATTTTATAGATGCTGCCTAGTCATGTAATAAGCATGTTACATTTGCACTAGTTAGCAGACACCAAGCTAATAGTTGAAATGATAAAAGAAGATAGACCTATTTGCACATTAAAGTAATAACTAGGTTATGTAATCTCTATTGGACATTCAAGATATCGAGGGCGCCAAGTATTTAAGCATGGGTTGTTTTCTTATCCTAATATTCAAAATGTTCTCATGATGTATTACAGCAAGTGCCTTGAGATTGATGATTCGTTCAAATTATTTTGTACCATTGACGAATTCAGGATGTGGTTTCTTGGACATGCATGCATGATTAGTAGATACATGAAAGATGGTGAATTGCTTGGACTAGTAATGTTTCAAGTGCAGTTGCTGAAGCTCAGCTTCTGTTCTGAATTCTGTTGTGGGCATGAGTCGTGCCCTATGGCACGAGTCGTGCCAAGAAGTCGTGCCCAGTCGTGCCCTTGGGTGGACGACTGTATCAGACTGGGGTTTTAAGGGTCACAAGTCGTGCCCTGATCAGTTTTGCTGAACTGTTTTTAAAGCTATGTAGGTCCAACTTTATAACATCTATTTCAACCAATTGAACACTATGATTAAAGTACAACTTATGAACAACAACATGATGTCTTTGCATACCAATTGTGATAATTGGAAGATGGTTAATTATTGGGTTAAAATAGGTTGGAACCATTGTTTCCATTGAATCTAACTTGTTAAATATCTTTATATGATTGTGATACATCCTTGAATGGTTATTATAAATGTGTAGACATTATGTGTTGCACTTTTGATAATTGTTTGACATCTTTATGATGTGCTTGATTAGGGTTTCCTACTTTGGAATTCTAAGTTTAATTAGTTCAAGGATGGTTTAGCCTTAGTGATATTGTTCATGGATACTTGTTATCATTTGATATCATGTTAATATGTTATATTGGTATGGTTCCCTACTTTGGAATCATCGGTTGTTGTAAGCAAGTATGTAGTACTGTGCGTCTATTTCAAGTCCAGATGGTGCTTGAATTTTGGGCAGTGTCATGGCACTATAATGGTACCCGAGCTGAGTTCGTTATAGTTCATACACTGGTTCCCTATTTGCCCAGCCATCGACCATGGTTTGGGGATAGTGAACTAGCTCGAGGGTAGTCTAGTTGCACTATTGGGTATGACTTTGTGTCATAGCCCCGTTTGTTGTTATTATGATTTGGTTCCGGAACTGTTTCTTTAGCGGTTGATGCTGCTCGGATCGTGATATCCTTTTGAGGATTAAACCTTGGCTCAGTATCCTTACAATGGTTACAGTGTTCCATTTATGTGTTAATAGATATATATCCTGCTTGGTGTTGAAAAGAATATGATATATATGATGAGTTGGATGTTCTATGCTTTCATATTGTGATTGCATATCATATTGCTGCATATATAATAACTTGCTGAGATTTATCTCACCCCGTCCTTTTATTGCTTTCTTAGACCAGGGCGAGCCAAGGATTGTGCTATGTTGAGCTTGAGGAGGACGTCGAGTTGGGTATGTAACTTGGGAAAGTATAGTGTATTGGTTGCATTATATAAATGTATTACCAAAGGGGTAGTGTCATGAGACTTAGACTTTATGTTATTATTTTGAGTACTTCTAGTGATTATAATATGACAAGTAAGGAGAGTAAGTTTGAAACTATGTTCCCTAAGTTTGTAAATGGTTTGGAAATGTGGTGTGTGGATTTTAAGCTTGATATGGTTATTTTCATTTAGTATAGAAAAGTTTTTAAGTTGAAGCAGGTTTTGTATATTAAAAAATTTAAGAAAGGACATTTCGAAAGTTTTAAAGGAATTATGACGTCTTCAGAGCGTGTCCCGGACGTGGGGCCAAGTAGGTCCCCGGTTCGGGGCGCGTCAGTTATACTTCCTTCATCCCATTTTAAACTATACTAATTTTTGGGCACAATAATTAAGGAAAATTAAAGTAGGAGAGTTGTGTTGTGAGTATAAAAAGTAAAATAGGAGAGAGAATAAGTGAGAAAAAGAGTAAGTTGATTGGTGTGTGAGTATAAAATTAAAGTAGGAGGGAGAATGAGTGGAAGGAATAATGTAAAAACTTTTTCATTTTGGAAAATCCGATTTAAGGTGGGATGGACAAAAATGTCATAAAGTCCGATTTGAGATGGTACGAAGGGAGTATTCCTCTTCTCAATGAAGAAAACTTTAGCCCTAGATGAGTACTAGTTAGTTATATAGTAGCTCTTGAAAATATATTTATTTGCAAATGCATTGTGCTCAAATACAATTTTTTGAAACCTACTTATCATTTATTTCTCAATCTTTGGTAAAAATACTTAAAACAAATAAAATTCTTGAAAAACCGAGGTAAACATTAATATCTCATGCATGAATAATTATCTATAACTTAAGAATATATAATACAAGCTAACTTGCTTTAGCTTTCATAGATATACACATGTTTGAATGAACAAACTATAGGGATCATTTTAATCCAAGATCAAAAACCAGAAAACCCCTATATGGTTTCTCTATTATGCGGATAACCCTCTTTTGCTTCTATAATAGGCACATAAACTCATTGTCCTTTAAAACTTTAAAAGTATTGCATAAAATTTTCTGCCATTTCTCCATTTTGTGGCACACACTTTTAATAATATAAAGATTTATTGGTCGAATTACAGTTTCATGCTACAAAATCAAGCGTGTGCATGCAACACATCTTGTTAGTTTAGATGACAAAATTTGAAATTTGCAACATTTCTAAAGAACATGGAGTTCAGGTGCTTAATATAGAAGCGAACGGGGAGTTATCTGCAAAATTGAGGATTTCTCTGCTTTTTGCTCTCAGTCCAATTGTCTTGCGTAAAGACTTGGCTTATATTTGTCGGATAAGAATATACATTAATAATATATGTTGACATTCAGAGAAACTCCTAGGAAGCTTATTCTAAATTAACTCCCTCACATTTTCTAATGAGTCTTAATTCTTGAAATCTCAAAAACTCATTATGTGAGTCAATAGCCAAAAAAAAGTAAATATATATATGACAAATATTAGCATAAATGTGATAATATTTATAAATCAATAAACCACTATCAGCACATGGATGTATAATATGTTTGTTGGTCTCAAAATGAGGCAACAAAGGCAATAAAACACTCATTTCGAAATAAATGTAGCAGTTGACTTGTAAACTTTTTAAAAAATATGCTTAACTAGTTTGTACAAAGTTAAAACTGTACTACGTCACTTTCCTTATATGGAAATACGACATTTATTTTAGAATGAAACAAAATGAAAAGTGCGACAATTATTACGAGACAGAGGGAGTAGTTAGGAAGATGAAACCAAAGAATTTTAGTTATAGTGGTATCTAGTATTAACTTCCATAACGGAGGTCGAGAGTTCAAATCCTGTTAATGACATGTGCCAGCCTATTTATAGGCCAAGTGTTGTAGCCCGAGTGACATTTGATCTATTATTAATAAAAAAACATCAATTTCAACGTACTTTGACAATTATTTTCAATTAAATGCAATGCACAGGCAATTTAACGAATAACGTTAAATTTATTTGACAGAAGTGTGACGTGGATAAGTGAAATAATGACATAAATAAATCTCGTTAAATAACTAACGAGTTCAACTATAGTTAACAAAGTAAAAAAAATAATCATGAAACCCAACCCCATCAAACCCATGCCTTCTTCTCTCTCTCTCCCCACGCCCCCACCCATCAAAACCCAAAATTTTCCCTCTCCCTCCCCCACACAACGTGTTCTCCCTTCTCTCACTCCCTTTCATCCACTGTCCACCACTCACAACTTGTCTCCAACCCATACATCCCCTATCATATCTCCTTCCATCCCTCTCCCACCTTCATGACAAGCCTCCACCCCTTCCCCTCCTATCCTCCTTTCACCCTCCATAATCTGCTTATACTCCCCCCCCCACATACTTCTTCTCACGTCCTCAATGCCCCACCGCCCTTCGCGCTCCGCCAACATCCCGTCACATTCGCCCTTTGCACTCCTCCTCTTCCCCCCGTCTATCCCTCCCCAATTGGAATTAAAGATTGAAATTTCTTATTAATATTGTTTTCCAGATATCTTGTTAAAACTTCAAGTTTGCAGATCTTTTGTGAAATTTTTGTGAATTTTGGCTTCAGTTTTGTGATTTTTTGGGTTTCAATCTGTGATTTGGCTTCAATTTTGGGTTTAAATCTGTGAATTTTGGCTCCAATGTAGTGATTTCTGATTTTCAAATCTAAGATTTCGGCTTCACATTGCAGATTTGTGGATTCAATGTTGTAGATTTTGGATTCTATTTTGTCAATTTGCCAATTATGGCGAAAATGGGTTTGAAGGAATTGAAATGTTCTAATTTTTGTGTGTGAATTGAAGGATCTTTAAATAAATGGGATTAAAGGATGTGGAAAGGGCCTAACAGAGGATAGTTGCCGGAGATGTGTGGTGGTAGTCGGAAGGGTGCGGTGGTTGGTGGCGGAGTGATGATGGGTGGTTGTTGTCGGTTTTAGAGGGACGGTGGTTGTGGGATTTTTTTTCCAAAATATATCTTTTTAAAAATTTATTTACGAAAATAAAATTTTAAAAAACTTAAGTACCAAAATGACACTTTCCACATTAATTTCGGAATTGGTAATTCCGGAATAATGCAATCCGGAATTGGAAATTCCGGAATAATGTAATCCGGAATTACCAATTCCGAATTCCAATTTTTTTTTCAAAATAAAATTAACAAAATAATATTTTCTGTAAAATACGAGCAATCGCGACATATATGGGGCGATCGCGCTAGATGTAATCCGGCGTTACCAATTCCGGATTCTATTTTTTTTTTACAAAACTGATTTTAGCAAATTAATATTTTCTGAAAAAAATAGAGAGCGATCGCGCGTTTTATGGGGGCGATCGCGCCTAAAGTAATCCGGTATTGGTAATTCCGGATGCCTTTTTTTTTTAATAGTGATACTGAATTAAGTAAATTATTTTTTTTGAAAAATTCAAATCCAGAAATGCTAATTCCGGATTTGCTTTACAAAACACTTATCCCCAGCAACTCTGTAAACAACCCACGCAAAAACCAACGTTAGTGAAGAAGAAGAAAAAAAGAAGGAAGAAGAAGAGGAGAGGAATAATTCCGCCGCTGGGTATTCCGTCGCTAAAGACACAGTTTCTAGTAGTGGGATCTATGCGGTCGCATGGTGCCGCTACACAACTCCATAAACTGTTTCCTTGTTTTCACATAATTCCTTTTTGCGTTTGTTATGTAATCCTTTATTTAGGGTGTTGTTTTCTTGTATCTCTATACAAGCCAAGCTACGAACATTAAAACATTGTAACCCCACATAGAGTTGAGTATAATCATGGCTTGTTAGCCCCCCAAACGTAATCGATTGTTGTGATGAACGGGGTGAACAATTCTTGAGTTATTGTGTTTGCTTTTCTCTTCTTCTCTATTCTCGCACAAGAACACTAAATTTTTTCACCCTGTTTGTCACACGATCGAACTATAACATAGGGACTACTACTAAGCCTTGATATTTACCAATATCATCAATTTGTCGTGTTCCAATAAAGTCCATGCACCCTCAACAATGGAGTCATAAGTTTCTCTATGTAATGACAAAGACACATATAATCCCTAGACATGCATCATGCCAATCCAAACACATATAATCCCTAGACATGCATCATGTCAATCCATGGAATGCCCTAAGGTCATCGCAAAAGCCTGCATTACCTTTGGATTTTTGGATCACACAGATTCTCTCTGGCTTCATGACACACAATGATTATGACTGCCACTTGGCTTGAATAAAATACTAATCAAAACCTTAAAGGATTCCCAAATTAATTGGATATATCGAGACGAAACAGTAGTAGAACCCCAAAATACATCATTTAGGCCCTCAAACTCTGGCCTTTGATGTTTTTTTAAGTGGGGTGTCAAAAGATGACATGTGTAAGGATGACAAGTTGTAGTGTTAAATAGGGCCAGTGCATTTGATTTGTTGGTACCAATCAATGTATTTTTGAGTGTCAATTCATATGTTGAAAAGTGCCGGTGCATGTGTTACAGAGTGCCAGTCCATATGTACATCATGCCATTAGTAGCTGACGAGTGCCAAGAGATCTAGAGAAGTTCCAATTATTTAAAAAAAATGACACTGCGTGTGTTTTAAAGAAGTTCCACTCAATTACAAAAATGCCACCTTCCTTGTTTAGACCCGGTTCAAAAACACGTTTTCTTAAGATTCTTAGGAAAAACACATTTTTTTTCATGATTTTGGCGATTACAAGGAATCAACACTCAAAACTATCCATCTGTTATTTGAAGTAAATCCTACACCAAAAATAATGTTTCTCAAATGATTAATCTACGTGATTAGTCTAATGAGAGGTATGCGTGTTCAAGATTCAAAAACTCTTTAAATATATAGCATAATGTTTTTCTTTAGGAATGCTTAAAGTTAAAAACAAATGCAAATAATGACACAATGGATGCCGATCACATTACTGATCTAGAAGTAGCATCAAGTTCTCTAGTGAATTTTAGTGACAATGCAAAAACAAGATCATCGGTCGGGGTTTCATCATTAAATGAGTCGGGGTTTAATCATTAAAGGCATAGTCAATATACATAAGGTTTTCTTGTGGATTATATGAAAAACGACATTCTCTTAATATAACACTTCTATGATAGGGGTATGCAATTTATATTTACTTCTTCCAACTTTTGTGTGAAAAACAAGGCAAAAAACCATATTTTATTCACTAAATTTTAAACTTTTTCAAAATGTTCTCATTGATTTTTTTTTTAAAATGTTCTCATTGTACTTTTGCATTTTTTAAAATGTGCTCACTCCGTGAATATTCTCCTCAAAGAAAAACTATCAAGAATTAGTCAAGTGACCTAACATAACTAATTTTCATTATTTTTTGATGAAGATATTGACATGTAAATGGAGAGGGAGTTGCTAAAGGGTGCTAAAGATGATTGTGTGGTTGCGAAAAATGAGGTGGGTGATGTTGAAGAGAGAGTAAAAGAAAGGAGATAATTGAATTAATTGTTTTTTAGGGATTAATCGACATCTACGTTAAAAAATTAACAAAATCCATTCATGCGAGGTCAAACAACAAATTTTTGTTAATTTTATAGGGAAATTATTGACGAAGTTACATATTTTGAAAAATATGAAAGATCAATTAGGACATTTTAAAATAAAAGTTTAGTGATCAAATTTTAAAAATTACTTAACTTAAATGACTAAAATATGATTTTTGCCGAAAAACAATGCTACCAGCGACATCCTTCACTACAAGAAAAACCGAAAATAGAAATGGAAAATTAGAGATGGACGGAGTCTGTAGCTAATTTGGAGACAGATTAGAGACAAATCCAAAATTTAGAGACGGATTCTGAATCTGTCTCTAATATAGAGACGGATTCAACATCTGTCTCTAAAGTTTAGAGACGGGTTTTGTATCTGTCTCTAAATTAGAGTCAGATTCAGAATCCGTCTTTAAATTAGAGACAGATACAAAAATCTGTCTCTAAACTTTTCTAAACTTTAGAGACCGATTTTAATCCATCTCTAATTTAGAAACATATTTTTGAATCCGTTTAAAATTTATAGACAAATTTAGTATCTGTCTCTAAATTAGAGACGTGTTCAAAATCTGTCTCTAATTTAGAGACAGATTCAATATCTGTAGCTAAAATAGATTTATTTTTATTTTCTCAATTTTAGGGTTTATGAATTGTATATTTTCATTTCTTTTAAAAAAAACTTTTTTTATATTACTTTGTATAAAAAAATTTCACGACTGACCAACATCTCAAATAATTTTCTTAATCCAAAAAAATAAAATAAAAAAAGTATATCATTTACCCTAAAACCCATATCATATATACTAAACCCTATCTTTTTTTATATAAATTTTTCTAAAAAAAATTACTAATTAACAAAGTATAAAATATTATTTCCTAGTCAATAAAAAATTTAAAAAATAAATATAGGGTAGTCCGTCCCTCTTTTGACTTTTCTTCTATATACTTTCATTTGTTTAGTTTTTTTCTATATTTTTTTATATAACTTTTTCTAAAAAAAAACTAATTAACAAAGTCTAAAATATTATTTTCTAGTCAATAAAAAATTTAAAATAAAAATAAAAAATAAATATAGGTACTAATAAGTTCTAACTTACCCTGTATCTAAATATTTTAATGAAAGTAAAAAATTTAGTTTCCTAAAAAAAATTTAAAAAAAATAAAAAATAAAGTTAGTAGATTAGAGAATATCTAAAATAATAAAATATATGTAATAATAAAGTTCTATCTTACCCTGTATCTAAATATTTTAAAGAAAGTAAAAAATCTTGTTTCCTAAATAAAATCACACGCCACACACAATTTTCAAAACATAAGTCCTGGAAGGACTCTTACACTTTCATTAAATATAAATCATCAAACATGTACAATTAAGTTCAAATATTGTTGTTACAACTCACTACATAAGGTAATGCATAAGGTAATGCAAAATGTTAATATTCTTAACTTTCCGAGTGGTATTGGGACTTTCCTTCCAAAATTTAACTCAAATGATGGGGATTTCCTTCAAACTTACAAGCCAAGCACCAATCTCTCTCACTAATGATGTGGGATAATACTAACAATCTCCCACTTCTTACACCAGAATCTCAGTTGAGAGCTTTAACCACTACGATGTAGCCAAATATATAAGCTAAGTTGTAGGCCTTAATATCATTTGTTATGGTGTTATTGGGAATCACGGTGCTATTTGGCCTTTCCAACAAAAAAATCTAGGTCAAAGGATGGGAAATTTCCTTATATTTTAAAGCCAAACACACCCTCGGATAACATGCCAAAATCTAGGGAGAAACACATTTCTCCATAAGTTATGGAGAAACGGGTATCCAGAACCTTTGGAAAGGATATCCAGAAATTTTGTATTGGCCATGACCTTGGCCCATGGCTTTGGCTTGGGCAACGCGTTTCTCCCTGGATATCAATATTAAATGTTCTGGATATTCAGAACTCTTTGAAAGTGATGTCCAGAATCTATTTAAGTTGATATCCAGAAAGTTGGTATGTGTTGATCCCATTCTAACATAACTTCTGGATATCATGATCAAAGGGTTCTGGATATCCAGAACCTTTGAGACTGATATCCAGAACCTTTGTATTAGATATCCAGAACCTTTTTGAAAGGCTTCCGGATATCAATATTAAATGTTCTGGATATCCAGAACTCTTTGAAAGTGATATCCAGAATCTATTTAAGTTGATATCCAGAAAGTTGGTACGTGTTGGTCCCATTCTAACATAACTTCTGGATATCATGATCAAAGGGTTCTGGATATCCAGAGACTGATATCCAGAACCTTTGAAAAAACACGTTTCTCCATAACTTATGGAGAAACGCGTTTCTCCGGAGACCTACTCCACATAACATGGTGAGTTCTAGTAATCATTATAGAAACACACTTATTCACTATGTGACTCATAACTATGACAAAGATCATGTGATATCTCTTATCCCATATCAAAGCGATTTGGATTATGAATGTAACAAAAAAGTATCCATTGACTTCTACTGGGAAACAATATTATTTATGAATTTTATGGTGGGCCTATGGTAAGCTTTGTTAGACCAATGTCACTTGGACATTGGGCTATCATCCGTCTTGCACCACCTAAAAGTAGGTGGAAGAATCATTTGGTGGGCCTATGGTAAGCATTTTTTTGTCATTTCTCCATTATATGGTACACACTTTTAATAATATAAAGTTTTATGGGCCAAATTACAGTTTCATTCTCCAAAATCAAGCGTGTGTGTTGGGTATGCATGTTTTAACCCTCCTATTTTGTATTAGATTTGATTGATACCATAACCTCCTGTCTATTTTAAGGACTTTAGGACCCTATGTAATGAAGCTTAGACTTCAATTTTTTAGCTAAGTCCATTTTATAGAATAGGTTAAATTTAGGCTTGAAGACTGGCACAAGACTCATTGGATTGGAGAGTTGCAGTTCAGAAGAATCAAAACCGCCTCTCAAAACCGCACATGCAACCGCATGTACATTTCCCCTTGATTCTGCTCCCTGAACCAACTGCATTGCAACCGCTTATGAATCGCACTTGTGCAGTTCATTTGCAACCGCATCTATGCAACCTCCTGGTGTAGCAAACCGCACTTCATCAACCGCTCCTCACCAACCGCATCCAATGATTGAAGACTTGAAGTGAACCACCTTTTTACCGTTGAAATCGACGTCAGCAATATCAAAAGTCAACCACCATATCTTGTCACGTGATTCAATGTCAGAGAAGATCTGCAAGGATCTTGAAAAGGTGACAGGTGTCCTAACCTCATTGCTTGGTACTGAGCCCGATCGGCTTTATCTCGCAACCGCCGTACCAAAGGACAGAAGTGGTTGCTGTGGACCAATAGGATTGCATCAAGTACTGTCCTTACAATAGCTGTATCCAACGGCTAGTTTCTTGATGCTTGGGTATAAATACCCCTAATCTTCACCATTTGAAGATTGCTTGAAAAATTGAGAAGTGCTGTGTTCATAGAAGTTGAAGCTCTGCCCAGAAATTCCAAGTCCTTTGAATCTTCATCTTCATACTTCAAGAAATATTCCCCAGCCCAGAAATCAAGCCTTAACACATTCAAGAGTCATTGAGCTCTACATCTCTTAGATTTAAAGAGCCTTGATCTTGAACACACACACCTCACTTATTTAATACATAGATTATACATGTGAGATACACTGGTTATAGTCTAGGATTTGTTCTTCATAGAAAAGATTTTATTGTACTTTGTAATCTCTCAATACTCAATATAAAATCTCTCTTAGAAATCCAAGACTAACCATCTTGGTAGTGGACGTAGATCGTTTATCGATTGAACCACTCCAAATAGCTTGTTCGTACTTTACTGCATTTATATTTTCTGTGCTAGCTAATTATTTATCTCTGTCTCTGTTTGATCTTTATTTAGTTATCCATTATTGTGAAATAGTGTTTGGAGTTAACATTGTCAAAATCACACGTGTTTGTAAAACTGCTCTTACCAAAACCTCCTATCAAAACCGCACTTTACAAACCGCCTCTGCAAACCGCTTTATACTCTAATATTCCGCTGTGCATTTTACATCATCACTTGCAGTCTATTATCAACTGCAAGAGGATTTTGTAAGCAAGAGGTTTCGTTTTTAAAAGAGGGCGAAAAATTTGTAACAGCTATTCACCCCCCCTCTAGCTGTATTTTCACCCTTGTTGCCACCTTTGGGACCAACAAGTGGTATCAGAGCAAACACTTTTAAAAACCACTGTTTTTCAAGCTTAACAGCTTGTGTGCCGATTCGTTATGGCAACCTCAAAGACAATGACAACTGTTAACTATTCACACATTCCAATTTTGGACGAAGACCACTTTGACATCTGGAAGTGCAGAATGCTCATTCACTTGGAAACAATTGATGAGATGCTGGTGGAGTGCGTGATCAATGGCCCGTTAATTCCGATGAAGGCCAACACTGATGCAACCACCAATAGAGAAACTCCAGAGGTCAAAAAGCCAAAAGATGAGTGGTCAGATGAAGAGAAGAGATTAGTTGCCTTAGACAGCAAGGCAAGGCACATCATTTCTGGAACCCTCCCCGTATCAACCCTACAGAAAGTGATGTACCTCAAAACCGCAAAGCAGATGTGGGATGCCATAGAGAGCTACCTCGAAGGTGATGACGAATGCAAGGAAAGCAAATTATATGCTGTTGAAAGATCCTACAACAACTTCAACAGAAAATCCAACGAAACCTTGCGTCAAACCTACGACCGATATGTTGAGGTAGTTAATGCTTGTAGATCTCTTGGCAAAACATTAACCGATAAGGAAATCAATATGACTTTCTTATCTGCTTTAGGTTCTAAATGGGTAAATAAGGCTACCTCTTTAGAAGACTCCAAAGTTTTGGGTACTTGGTCGTTAAGTAACTTGTACGCCAATCTTAGAGTCTATGAATTAAAATTAAATCATATTGAAGAGATTGAAGGGAAAACCAAATCGCTTTCCATGTCCGTAGTGGAACAAGAGGAGAAACCATCTACATCCAATCAAACTGCTGATCCTTCCATATCAACCTCATCACTCATTGAGATGGATGATGATGATTTTGCCATGTTTGTGAAAAGATTTCAAAAATTTAGAAAATCCTCAAAACCTTTCACAAAAACTTTCTCAAAAGGCAAACCTCCTGCAACGTTTTCTAAGGCTGAAGATACAAAGAAAAAGAGTGATCTAGTTTGCTACAACTGTAGAAAACCTAGTCACTTTGCATCTGAGTGTCCACAGCCCAAAT
Source organism: Adenophora triphylla var. japonica (assembly GCA_022495995.1). Taxonomy (NCBI): domain Eukaryota; kingdom Viridiplantae; phylum Streptophyta; class Magnoliopsida; order Asterales; family Campanulaceae; genus Adenophora; species Adenophora triphylla. Next base: position 134,083 of record JAFEMH010001410.1, on the reverse strand, counting down.
ACGAATACATGAAAAAGAAAACCTCTCCTACGAAATTTTCTCGTCGCAAGGAAATGGTTGCTGAGGAAGAAGATAATTCCAAGGAATTGGCAACTTGGATTGAAACGGATTCTGATGATGGAAGTGATGATGAAACCGAAGAGGTTAATCTCTGCTTAATTGCAGATGCTTCCGATGATTCAGATTCTGAGTCAAACGAGTTGCAAGAAATGGAAGAAGAAGAGGTTTTTACAAAACTTCCAAATTATAAATTGGATGATGATATCAAACTTACTCCTAGCGTTAAGATAGGAAATTGCTCGTATTCACGTCCCATTTTCTCATCTAAAAATGCTCCACCTTCAAAAGCAATTCCAAAGAAAATTTTGAAAAAGGTGGTGGAAGAGGTTTCTCCCATGGAACATGAAAAGATGTTCAAGGAAGCTGAAATTGTGATCCATCAATTCTCTAATCTTAAGAAAGCCTTAAGCTTAGCTCATGATGAACTTAATCTGTACAAGACGGAGAAAACTGTGATGAGGTCTGAAATTTCAAATCTTAAGGACCAAATCAGAAGTATGACTCCTCTTGCTGATCAGAACCGCATCCTTGAAACTAAGGTTGCTGCACTTCAACTTCGGAATGATAACTTGGTAACCCAAATAACCAATCTCCAAAAGATTATTGATTCGTGGCTCAAGTCTCAATCCACCAAGGATCAAATCATAGACTCCCAAGTTCCTCCTGGAATTAAGGAAGGTATAGGTTTTGGATCTGAAGAAGAGGAGAAGTGTGCATCCTCGAGTGAAAAGGATGAGGAAATTTTGGAACTAACTAAAGAAATTCCTAAGGGGAAGCATGCTAAAGGAAAGGGTAAAGGATGACAAATTAATTATGTCTACCCAAAAGGGAAGCAATATGGTAAGAACTCTCAGATGAAGCCAAAGGATTCTGAGAGTGTAGCTTCAGAGGAAATGGCTTATGGAATTGGTCGAATCCCTGCTCCAATCGCTTCTGGTGGAAAAGGCGGCTCTGGAAATTCCAGGTCTGACCGCGCCTCTTCTTCGACCGCTCCTCCTACCTTCAAAAGCAGGAATAGCGTTCCTAGAAAATACGTTGTCAAACTAAAGCCAGTTCCTTTTGTCCCAGCTACAACCGCTCCTCCTAAACCGCATGCAACTCCTAAGAAGAGTAAGGAGTTAGTAAAACCTCATGAAGCTTGTAGCTTTTATAAATGTTCTCTGTGTGATGGTTTAGGTCACAAGGCTGCAGAATGCCTTTTGCGGTTCACATCCAATGCCAGGAAGAGTAAACCTCCTTCTGTCAAGCAGGTGTGGGTCGTAAAGGGTTGCTAACTTCAGGACCCAAGGAATAAAGGGGGACCTCGTTCTTAATGTTTACATTTCAGTGTCCTCTCGCTTAATGGCCGGTCACTCCAAGGATAATGAATGGTATCTTGACGTTGGTCGCTCAAGACATATGACTGGAGATAGATCATTACTAGAAGATGTCATTGAAGCAAGTGGTCCGTCTGTAACCTTTGGTGACAACAACAAAGGCAAGACCATTGGATATGGTGTAATAAGGAGAGGAAACCTAACCATTGAGAAGGTTTCTCTTGTTGAAGGACTCAAGCACAACCTCCTTTCAATTTCTCAATTCTGCGACAAAGGAATGCTTTGCAACTTCACGTCATCAAATTGCTTTATCAATGATAGCATTTCCGGCGTCACCCTACTCACAGGGATTCGTAAGAGTAATATTTACATTATTGATCTAAATTCTGCATGTAGTATTACTAATCTCTGTTTTGTAGCTAAGAATGTGAGCGAAAATAGTTGGCTATGGCACAAGAGGTTGAGTCACTTGAACTTCAAGTATCTTGCAAAGATTGGTAGGGAAAACCTCGTTCGTGGTTTACCTAAAGTGGCTGACCATCATCCTGAGAAATGCAGTGCATGCCAGCTTGGTAAGCAGTCCGCGTCATCTTTCACCAGCAAGACCGCTCCATCAACTTCAAGATGCTTACAACTGCTTCAAATTGATTTGTTTGGACCCGTAACCACTGCCAGCATTGGAGGAAATAGATATACCTTAGTGGTGGTGGATGATTACTCAAGATATACGTGGGTTGAGATGATAATTTCCAAAGATGATTGCTACGAGATTCTCACCGCACTATTTAGATGGCTCCAAACTCAAAAAGAGGACGACATCATTAGTGTTCGATCAGATAATGGAACAGAATTTAAGAACAACGGTGTTGCTCAGTATTGTGATGACCATGGGATTGATCACAATTTTTCAACCGCTGGTGTTCCACAACAAAATGGGATTATGGAAAGGAAGAATAGGACGTTGATTGAGGCTGGAAAGACAATGATATCTCGGCGAAGCCGCCTCGCATTTTTGGGTCAAGCAATCAATACCGCATGCTTCACTCAGAACCGCTCCCTCATCAACAAAACCTATACCAAGACTCCCTATGAGCTTTGGCGAGGAAGAACCCCCAACATTGCATTCTTCAAGATCTTTGGATGCAAATGTTTTGTCCTCTACAACGGAAGAGAAAATAGAGGTAAATTCGGAGCCAAGGCCGACGAAGGTATTTTTGTTGGGTATGCTAAACATTCTAAAGCTTTTCGTGTTTTCAATAAAACTAGTTTAAAAATAGTTGAGTCTGTCCATGTTACTTTTGATGAGAATTCTCTCCTTGAGCCACATTTGGCTCCAAATGTTGCTGATGATTTTGTTGAGCATAATGAAACAGGTGAACCCTCTCAAACCGCACCTAAACCTCAACCGCAAAATCCAGCACCCTCAACTGAAATTCCCTCAAACCGCACTTTTGAAACCGCACCTGAAGTTCCCACTCCAGATGCAACTCCTAGGGAAGATGAAGTTGAAAATTCCCCTATCCAGCTTATAGAACCTCTTCGTCAACTTACCTTCCATGACTTCGCTGAAGGATCTAACGACGTTCCAATTGAAGATCTTCAGCAAACCTCAGTCCAACCAGACTTACCCTCGGAGGTTCGTGAAGTCAGCAGTCACCCCCCTCACAAATGTGATTGGTGATCTGTTTTCCGGTGTTCAAACAATGAGCATACTTTACTTGTTCAAATATAATGAGCATACTTTACTTGTTCAAATATATGTCGATGATATTATTTTTGGTTCTACTAATGAGTAACTTTGTAAGCGTTTCGAAAAGCTAATGAAAAGCAAGTTTGAGATGAGCATGATGGGAGAATTAACATTCTTCCTCGGGCTTCAAATCAAGCAATGCGAAGAAGGTATTTTCCTCAGCCAAGCCAAATACACCAAGGAGCTAATAAAGAAGTTTGGATTAGAAAATGCTAAAGCATATGATACTCCTATGGCCACCGACAATAAGCTAGATAAAGATCTCAAAGGTAAGAAAGTTGATCAAACTTTATATCGAGGTATGATAAGCTCATTACTTTACTTAACTGCTAGTAGGCCAGATATCATGTTTAGTGTCTGTGTTTGTGCTCGCTATCAAGCAGATCCTAAAGAAGCACATCTTATTGCAGTCAAGCGTATAATCCGCTATTTATCTGGAACCACTAACCTTGGACTTTGGTATTCCAAAGATTCGAACTTCGATCTTGTAGGTTATTCAGATGCAGACTATGCAGCTTGTACTATTGACAGGAAAAGCACTAGTGGTACTTGTCATTTCCTCGGGAATAAACTAGTTGTTTGGGCCAGCAAGAAGCAAGCATCAGTTTCAGTGTCAACCACAGAGGCTGAGTACATTGCTGCTGGTAGTTATTGCTGTCAAATCCTTTGGATGAAGCAACAGTTGGTGGACTATGGAATCCATGAAGGGAATTGCCCCATCATGTGTGACAACACTTCAACAATTTCAGTCTTCAACAACCCTGTCATGCATTCCAAGACCAAGCATATAGATATCAAGTATCATTTCCTCAAAGACCATGTGGAGAAGAGGAATATCCATTTAGAGTACGTGGGGACAGACAACCAGATTGCTGATATCCTCACCAAGGCTCTTGACTCCAAGAGGTTTTCATTCCATAGAGGAGAAATGGGTATGCTTGAACTTAAATGAATCCATTCTTTTTATTAACTAACTTGTGTGTTAAGTATAGTTTCAATTCCATTGTTGAACCGCGTGCACCAAACCGCAAGTATGTCCAACCGCCTTGCAGCCAACCGCTTCATTCCAAACCGCATGCTGCAGCTCAACCGCTTGGACCTCTAACGCGTTTCAACTTGGAGTATTTTCTAAACTTTTATTTACAGTTATTTAAAAAAAAAAACAGTTCAAATTCCTTTTATTTATTTTTCAGTCCTTATTTTTTCTTTAAGGGTTTATTTGCAAATATTTTCCCACGAAATTTTAAAATTTGAATGCATTTAATGCAAAGGGAACATTAGCATTTAATAGGCTTCATGTCAGCCGTCATTGGATGATGTGTTGAAGCTGAAAGGGTGTAACCTGGTTCTGTCCCTTCAGCTGCCTAACCCTCTTCTGTGCCTATAAATAGAAATCATTCTTTTCTTCCAAAACTTTTTCAAACTGTCGTCTCTGCAACTATACTTCTTTGTCAGTTTTTCACCAACTCGCTTTCTCTCTCTAACCCTCAAACCTTCATAAATCTTTAAGTGTTCTTCAAATCAATGGCACCCAAGCAACCTATCGAAGACATGGTATGATTTCTTAAACCTAAATCTTCTTAATATCTGTAAATCATACTTGAAATTTCTGCCATTGTTGACCTTAAAAGCTTCGAACACCAAAACCTAATTTATGTTCATATATGCCTCATTTCTTGATCATTTTGCATGAAATTAGTTAGGTTATGCTCGGATTATGCTTATATGTTTGATTATAAACTTTGTTTCATGATCAATTCACATCTTGAGCACTGATTTTGAATTTTAAACTTTTTAAGTTTCGAAACCCATTTCTGTGTTTATGCATTTTCTGGGTGATTCTGAGTAAAGTAGTGATTTTTATTGTTATATTATTGATCTACTGCTCAATGTGATCATTTTGACATGTTATTTGTTCATTTTGGTTAACATTCATCAAATCTCTGTTCTTAGTGTTCTTCGTGTTCTTCATGCATTCATGTGACTGTTCATCATCTTTTTCAAATTTTCATATGTTTTGGTTTACCCTAACTCTTAATCTTGTTTTTCCTAACTTAGAAAATGTTTGGAAATTTTGACTATAGTTGGACATGTTTGAACCGCATCTCTTCCAACCGCATGTGTTTTATAGACATTCAACCGCATAAGTTTTATAGTGATGCAACCTCACTCTATGAACCGCATGCCATGTTTTTCAAAACCGCATATATCTTTTGAAACCGCATGCTTGAAAATTACTTAAGTATTACTAAGTATATAAGCTGGAAACCAAGAACTTCCTCTCATATCACTCCTATAAAGTAATGATATAATAAAATAGAATTTCTCTTAATTGACCATTTAACATACATATAGTAATTTTCCAAATCATCATAAAGTCGATCAAGGTTATCGTTTGGCCATAGTGAACTCTACACAAGTTGTAATCTCATCCTTTCATTGTGGACATTTAGCCTGGTCATTCATATTTTATTTTATAGTCCTCTACTTGTAAATATTATGTCAAGATTTATCGACAATAGATTTTTAATGGATATCCCTACTTTCGCAAAGACAAGGTAAATAAAGGTAAACCTTACCACTATGAAGAATATCTCTTTGAATTATACTTCCTTCATCCCATTTTAAACTATACTAAATTTTTGGGCACAATAATTAAGAAAAATTAAAGTAGGAGAGTTGTGTTAAAGTAAAATAGAAGAGAGAATGAGTGAGAGAAATAGTAAGTTGATTGGTGTGTGAGTATAAAATTAAAGTAGGAGAGAGATCAATGAGTGGAAGGAATAATGTAAAAACTTTTTCATCTTGGAAAATCCGATTTAAGGTGGGATGGACAAAAATGTCAAAAAGTCCGATTTGAGATGGTATGGAGGGAGTATTCCTCTTCTCAATGAAGAAAACATTAGCCCTAGACGAGTACTAGTTAGTTATACACTCGCTCTTGAAAATATATTTATTTGCAAATGCATTGTGCACAAATACAATTTTTTGAAACCTACTTATCATTTATTTCTCAATCTTTGCTAAAAATACTTAAAACAAATAAAATTCTTGAAAAAGTGAGGTAAACATGAATATCTCACGCATGAATAATTATATATAACTTAAGAATATATAATACAAGCTAACTTGCTTTAGCTTTCATAGATATACACATGTTTGAATGAACAAACTATAGGGATCATTTTAATCCAAGATCAAAAACCAGAAAACCCCTATATGGTTTCTCTATTATGCGGATAACCCCCTTTTGCTTCTATAATAGGCACATAAACTCATGGTCCTTTAAAACTTTAAAAGTGTTGAATTTTTTTTGTCATTTCTCCATTATATGGTACACACTTTTAATAATATAAAGTTTTATGGGCCAAATTACAGTTTCATGCTCCAAAATCAAGCGTTTGCATGCATCTTTGTTAGTTTAGATGATGAAAATTGAAATTTGCAACATTTCTAAAGAACATGGAGTACAAGTGCTTAATATAGAAGCGAATGGGGAGTTATCTGCAAAATTGAGGGTTTCTCTACCTTTTGCTAACTCATTTTGTGAGCAAAATTTTATGACGTTCTTTTGTGCCTCTAGCATTGCTCTATTCTAAATTAACCCCCTCACATTTTCTAATGAGTCTTAATTGAAATCTCAAACTCATTATGTGAGTCAATAGCCAAACAAATGTAAATATCTATATGACAAATATTAACAAAAATGTGATAATATTTATAACTCAATAAACCACTATCAGCAACTTAAATGTAACACAAAATCTGGGGAGAAACGCGTTTCTCCGTCGCGTATGGAGAAACGGGGCTTGGTTTGTCGCGTGACATACTTAGCCACAACAACTGGATATCCTTTCCAAAGCTTCTGGATATCCAGAAGCTTGAATATGGATATCCAGAAGCTTTGGAAAGGATATCCAGAAATCAAATATTTTTTCTGGATATCCTTTCCAAAGCTTCTGGATATCCATATTCAAGCTTCTGGATATCCAGAAGCTTTGGAAAGAATATCCAGAAAAAATATTTGGTTTCTGGATATCCTTTCCAAAGCTTCTGGATATCCATATTAAAGCTTCTGGATATCCAGAAGCTTTGAAAAGGATATCCAGAAATTGGCTAAGTATGTCGCGCGACAAACATAGCCCCGTTTCTCCACACGCGACGGAGAAACGCGTTTCTCAGCAGACCGACTCTAAATGTAAAGTAAGTTTGTTGGTTTCAAAATGAGGCAAAAAGGCAAAAAACACTCATTTCGAAATAAATATCATAGTTGACATGTCAACATTTAAAAAAATATGCTTAATAGTTTGTACAATGTTATAGTTGCACTACATCACTTTTCTTATTTGAAAACCCGAAATTTGTTTTAGAATGAACCAAAACGAAAAGTGCGACAATTATTCCAGCACACACAGAGAAAGTAGTTGAGTCGGTCTCTGGAGAAACACGTTTCTCCATAACTTATGGAGAAACGTGTTCTGGATATCCAGAAGCTTTGGGATGGATATCCAGAAAAAAAAATTTGGGGCCAAGGCCAAATTCTAAATTTCTGGATATTACTTTCATAAGGTTCTGGATATCCAGAACATTGAATATTGATATCGATAAGCCTTGGAATGGATATCCAGGAAAAAAAGATTTGAAGCCAAATCCAATGCCAAGACCAAATTTATGATTCTGGATATCACTTTCATAAGGTTCTGGATATCCAGAACATTGAATATTGATATCCAGAAACTTTGGAACGGATATCCAGAAAAAAAGATTTGGGGCAAAGTCCAAGGCCAAGGCCAAATTTCTGATTCTAGATATCACTTTCATAAGGTTCTGGACATCCTGAAACCTTGGGATGGATATCCAGAAAAAAGAGTCGTGCCATACTTATGGAGAAACGTGTTCTGGCCTACATTGTCGTGCGACAAGTCGGGCCCCGTTTCTCCATAAATTATGGAGAAACTCGTTTCTCCATAAATTATGGAGAAACTCATTTCTCCCCAGATTTTACGAAAGTAGTTATAGGAAGATGAAACCAATTAAAGAATTTTAGTTCTATTGGTATCTAGTATTGTAACAACCCTAAAAATTTATACTCTTTATTTATTTAAAATATGATTTACTTTAATTAGTTATGTTGGTTATTTAAATTAATTATTTGAATTATTCTTTTCCTAGATGGACTAGGATTAAATGGGTCTGAGTGTGTCAACTTGGGTTATTTATTTTGGGTTGGGCTCTACAATGGGATTAGGAAATTATAAACCCAAGTAATTAAATCTATTAAACCTAGGCCTCTTGGGTGAAGTAACTGATGGAAGTAAAGGGGGTGTCTCTCCATATTTTGTTAACGGCAATAGAGGAAGAGGTAAGGAGCCACATGGGGTATAAAAAGAGAGGGCTGCAGCTGTGAGTGTCGTGTGTGTGTGGGTTGCGTGTGTGGGCAGGGGGAATACAGAGAGTGGTGTGTGTGTGTGATCCAGTGAAGTCGGGTGTGAGTGTGCAGATTTGGGATGTCTGTTGCTGAGGTGTGTATGAGTGTGTGTTGCTGAAGTTGGCTGCGGTAGTGTGTGAAGTGTGTGTACAGAGATCGTAGAGTGTTTAGGTGTGGGTTTAAGGTGTATAAAGCTGTGAATAGTAAAATACGTATGCTGTGAATAGTAAAATACATATGCTGTGAATAGTAAATTAGTACGGATAATTGTGAATGAATCTTAGAAACCCTAAGGGTAATTTGGGAAACCTAAAAGAGTAAAAGAGTAAATCTTTAAAAGGAGTTAAGAAGAATAACTCATAGATTTATCGAAAATGATTAAAGGTACTAAGTAGGGAGAGATTACTTGTACCTAAGTTGAGTTTCTCTCCACTTGATTGTAGATTTGTGCAAGAGGACTTTCGAAGGAAGAGCAAGTAAGCTAAGGTAAGGGATTACGTTCCTTAAGTATATTTGAGATTCATCCTTTAAGGTAGGATTCCTCATAAATTATTTCAAGCGTAGCTACTAATGGCCGGTAGCATTTGAACTCCGATGTTGATATAACGTCTTTTGATTATCTTACCCTTGATATATATTGTTCAATGGGTATCCAAACGAATTGAAATTGCCTTATGTATTCTTGTACCTGGAATACTATGTGAACTATAACTGTATCTAATTGAAACAGGTGCAGTTAGATTAGTCTGATTGAAAAGGACTAATTAAGATAGTCTAGTTTGATTGAAAAGAACTTAGACTTTTAAATGGCTACTTGATGAAGTAGTTGATTATCATGATATATCATAATAAGGGAGCACCCTGAAAAGGTGTAAGATCTTTTATTCTCTTAACACCCTGAAAAGGTGTGACACCCTGAAAAGGTGTTGGAAACTATGGAATTGACGAACTTGTGATAAGGCCATGTTCTCTTTAAGTATGATACTGTATTTTGAATGTGTACAGTTAAAATTATTGTTGATAGCCTTTCGTTGAAATATAATTGTTTGGTTTCGTTCTTTCGGTCATCTTTCCTTAGTACCCGGAGAGATTCCGTATAAACTTGCTGAGCATTGTTCGCTCACCCCTTTTTCTTATTTTTCTCCCAGCAGGTAAGCGGTAGGAGCAGTTGATCGGTCGCAGGAATAGCGGCTTGAAATCAGGGTTAGGGTTTAGCGTTAATAATTGTACTTATCGAGCTAGTGGTTTGTACTAGCCGTTAAGTTTAAAAACAGTTTTTCCCCATTTGAATTATGGTTAGATGTACTAGCCGTTAAAGTATCTTGATTTGGGAATTTTATTTGTGAATGAAATTATGTTTATTAATGAAAAGCTAGTGTCGTTACAGTTGGTATCAGAGCTATGGCTTTAGGTCACATGGGAGAACTTAGAATGTTAAGGATTATTATAAGAATGTAGTGCTTAGCTATTGTTGGGTTTATTCAAGAGTCAGCTTGGGATATAAAGTTTCGGGGATAAGATTACTCTAGGAGCGGGAGTATGAATTTACTTGGGAATTTAGGGTATTTATTTTGAATGATATAATTTTGGTTTATGATTATTATTCTAGTGTTTGAGGTTGAAGAAATATTGATGAATGATTCATTTAATTGTAGGAAATGGATGCTGCAAATGGAGTATGGAGCAAGCTTATCAAGGTTCAACCAGTTAGAGGAAGGCTGGTACAGATCAATAGGTACCTGTGGACGATTCGGAAGTATAAAGAAGTAGCTAGAAATGAGCGGGAAATAAGAATCAAGGCCGAAGTGGAAGCGGCCCACATGAAGGAGGAGTTAGAGGAAGCAAAGTTAGAGCTATCGACAAAACAAGGGGAATTGACCATGACGGAAGAATGGGCGGATAAGATTTTGGAGCAGAGTTCTGCATAGTATTATGAGTTGCAAGACTTGAAAGAAGCAAATGAGCCAGTGGCAGTCGAGAATCCAGTAGAAGACTTAGAAGGAATGGAAGCCTATCCGATCGTAATCGAGGACGATGAAGTTGAGGTAGTGACAGTGGCACCTGTGCGTAGGTCTCGAGGAAGACCTAAAGGATCCAAGAAGGTGGTTAAGACCCCGAGCGGAAGACCTAGGGGGAGACCTAGGAAGAACGTAGCTCCATGAATGAAATGGAGGAAGTTATTTTATTTTCTAGAATAATGAAGGATATTTAGTTTGAAAGTTGTATTGGAGGATTTGGTTTTTGTCTTGACTCAGACTATGTTTTTATGGAATTAAGTTTGGTTGGTATTTTGTTATATTGCGTTTTCGATTGAACTTACTTCCTTAGTGTTAATTTATACGTTAACTAGAATAGAGAAAGGTTGGTCAACTGAAATGACCGAGGTGAACAGAAATCGGCCTACTGAAACGGCCAAGTGTGATTGATAGTTGGTCTATTGAAACGACCAATGTGAAAAGTAATTCGGGTCTATTGAAATGACCTCTGATTATATTTTTGGTCTATTGAAACGATCTATGAAAGTAGTGTGGGTCTGTTGAAAGGGCCAATGGTCTAATGATTGGACCTATGAATTAAATGTTTAGTCTGATAAGACTGTTTGTTTTAATTAGTATACAAATTGTAGCATTGTATATTTTGGCGTGAGTGAGAACGCTTAGAGTGGAAACCCTAATGAGGGCATTATATTGTTTCAGATGTCGGAGAGCAATAGCAACAACTTCGTAAATGTCAACGGACAAAATCAGGAGCAAGCTGACAATGATATGGCAACTCTTCTTCAGACACTGAATCAGACGGTGGCAGGAATTGGGCAGGTAGTAGAAACCTTAGCTCAACCACAGCCGCAAGTCGTACCATTGAGGGATCCACTGGAGTTGTTCCAGAAGAGGAACCCGGAATCATTTTCAGGCACTCCAAAGGAGAAGCCGCAAGACTGGATCAAAGACATGGAGAAGATTTTCGGGACATTGACTTGCACTCCGGAGCCAAGGGTGATGTTCGCGACCTTTATGCTGAAAGGACAAGCTTTGAAATGGTGGGAGGCTGAGAAGAGGGCAGCCACTGCACGTGGAGAAGGTAACTTTACTTGGGATATGTTCAAAGGGGTGTTCAATGAAAAATACTACCCGGCGAGGGTTCGAAATGCCAAAGTGGCAGAGTTTATGATGCTAACTCAAGGAAGTTTAACGGTGGATGAATACAGTGCAAAGTTCACCGAGTTGATGGAATTTGCCCCGACGTTCTTTGATAATGAAGAGCAGAAGGCAAGAAAATTTGAGGTCGGTCTTAGTGACGGGATCGGAGTACAGAATTACTCCGCTACTGTTGTCAACTTATGGCCAGGTACTGGATAGAGCTAGAGTGGTAGAAAAAGAGGCGGACAGTTTCCGCAGTAGGCGGGATGAGAAAAAGAAGATGGCAGAAAAGGAGTTGAGTGGAAACAAGGGACATACTAGAAGTTGGAACCGAGACGGGAACCACAACAAGAGGAAGGCTATGGATGAGACCCGGGGAAAGGAAATTGCTAGTAACAAGTACCAGAACAAGGGATTTGATAACCGCAGAGATGGAGATCGAAGAGTTACTCCAGGAACAGGAACGGATGACAAATGCCAAGTGTGCGAGGGTAAGCACAAGACCGAGGAATGCTGATATAAGAAACTGAAATGTTTTAATTGTGACAAAATGGGACATCCGCAAAGGAAGTGCCCGAAACCTAAGAAAGTCGGAAATGCTCAAGGAGCCGGAACTGATAAGAACAATGGAGGAGGTCGTGGAAGAGTGTTTACCATGACTGCCAGGGATGCGAGGGCCACCAATGATCTTGTGGTAGGTACGCTTCAAATTTATTCTCGTAGCGTTTATGCGTTGATAGACACTGGTGCTACACATTCTGTCATTAGCACTCGTCTAGCTAAGAAATTGAACTTGAAACCCGAGGCCTTAGAAATACCTTTGGTAATAGATACTCCGACTAGAGAGTCAATCCCTATCTCATCTGGTTATAAGATGTGTCCTCTGGAAATAGGAGATAGAGAACTTGAGGTGGATTTTATTGAGTTAGAAATTAACGAATTTGACATTATCCTGGGGATGGATTGGTTATCTGCTTACCATGCTAAAGTAGATTGCTTTAAGAAGGAGGTGCAATTTAAGTTACCATCTGGAGAAGAGTTTAGCTTCCAAGGAGCGAAGCCGAGAAGTCGATCGGGTCTTATTTCGGTAATGAAGGCTCAAAAAATGTTAAGAAAGGGATGTGAAGGGTTTTTGGCCTACATTGGCGAGACGGACAAGAACGAAGTGAGTATAGAAGCTTTTTCGGTGGTCAGAGATTTCAAGGATGTTTTTCCAGAAGATTTGTTGGGAATACCACCAGAAAGGGAGGTGGAATTTTCTATAGACTTAGTACCAGAAACCGCACCGATATCCAAAGCACCGTACAGAATGGCGCCGGCTGAACTTAAAGAATTGAAGGAGCAATTGCAGGAATTATTGGATAAAGGTCTGATTAGGCCGAGTGTTTCACCATGGGGTGCGCCAGTGTTATTTGTGAAGAAGAAGAAGGATGGATCGATGAGGATGTGTATTGACTATCGAGAACTGAATAAAGTGACGGTGAGAAATCAGTATCCGTTACCGAGGATTGATGATTTGTTTGACCAACTTCGGGGAGCCTGTTATTTCTCAAAGATAGATTTGAGATCGGGATATCACCAGTTGAGAGTGAAAAAGGAGGATGTTTCGAAGACGGCCTTTAGGACAAGGTACGGTCACTATGAGTTTTTGGTTATGCCGTTTGGACTGACGAACGCGCCAGCAGTATTTATGGAACTGATGAACCGGGTATTTTAGGAATTTTTGGATAAGTGTGTAATTGTATTTATAGATGATATTCTGGTTTATTCTAAGACCAAGGAAGAACATGAAGAGCATTTAAGGTTGGTACTGCAAATCTTAAGGGAACAGAAGTTGTACGCGAAATTTAAGAAGTGTGAATTTTGGTTGGAGGAAGTAGCATTCTTAGGGCATGTGGTATCTAAGGATGGGATTGCAGTAGATCCGGCAAAGATAGAAGCTATAGTGAATTGGGAGAGACCAACTACTGTCAGCGAAATTAGAAGTTTCTTGGGGTTGGCAGGATACTATAGGAGATTTGTGGAAGGATTTTCAAAATTATCAGGACCATTAACGAAGTTAATGCAGAAAGGAGCCAAGTTCATTTGGTCGGAAGAATGTGAAAAGAATTTTCAAGAGCTGAAGAGGCGTTTGGTGTCCGCACCAGTTCTTACAGTACCATCAGGATCGGATGGATTTGTGATTTATAGTGATGCGTCGTTGAAAGGATTGGGTTGTGTATTAATGCAGAATGATAAGGTTATAGCCTACGCGTCAAGACAACTAAAGAACCATGAGAAGAATTATCCCACCCATGATTTAGAGTTAGCAGCCGTGGTTTTTGCATTGAAAATATGGAGACATTATTTGTATGGGGTAAGTTGTCAGATTTATACGGATCATAAGAGTCTTAAGTATATCTTCACTCAGAAAGAATTGAATATGAGGCAAAGGAGATGGCTAGAATTACTTAAGGATTATGATTGTACGATTTTGTATCACCCCGGAAAGGCCAATAAGGTGGTAGATGCTTTGAGTAGGAAGAACCGTGGAAAACTAGCGGTGTTGATTTCTAAGGGGGTAAGTACGTGGAATAATATTGAAATTTCTGGGTTGGAGGTAACAGTTAGGGGATACTTGGCTCAGATGAGTGTTCAGCCTACACTTTTGGATCGAATCAAGGAATCACAAGGGACCAATGGTGAGGTTGAAAAGATACGTGAAAATATGGAAAAAGGGAAGGTAACCAATTTTCGTATGGGAGATGATGGAATTTTGAGGTACCAATCAAGAATTTAGGTGCCAGGTAATTAAGATATAAAAAGGGAGATTTTGAAGGAAGCTCATTGTTCGAGGTTTTCTGTACATCCGGGCAGTACAAAGATGTATAGGAATTTGAGGGAATCGTTTTGGTGGAACAACATGAAGGGAGATGTGGCAGAATTTGTTTCAAGATGTTTGGTATGTCAGCAAGTAAAGAGTGAACATCAGAAACCGGCAGGGTTACTGCAGTCGTTACCAATACCGGAATGGAAATGGGAGAATATAGCTATGGATTTGGTAGTAGGGTTACCGAGGACGTTGAAGGGTCACAACGAAATTTGGGTTATAGTGGATAGACTTACGAAGTCGGCTCACTTTTTGGCAATTAAGGTGACAGACTCATTGGAGAAGTTAGCAAAGTTATATGTTGACGAGATTGTTAGATTGCATGGGATACCTGTGTCGATAGTGTCCGACCGAGATGCAAGATTCACATCGAAGTTTTGGAAGAGTCTACAGCAAGCTTTAGGTATCGAACTGACTATGAGTACAGCATTCCATCCGCAGACTGATGGACAGTCAGAAAGAACTATTCAGACTCTGGAGGATATGTTAAGAGCCACATCATTGGATTGGCAAGGGACTTGGGATGAACACCTGACGTTAGTAGAATTCGCCTACAACAATAGTTTTCACGCAAGTATCGGTATGGCACCGTACGAAGCATTGTATGGACGGAAGTGTAGGTCACCTGCATGTTGGGATGAAGTGAGTGAGAGAAAATTGACGGGACCGGAGATTGTTCAGGTAACCGCAGATAAAGTACAGCAGATCAGAAAATGGTTATTGACCGCACAGAGTCGACAGAAGTCGTATGCAGACCGCCGACGGCGAGATTTGGAATTTTAGTTGGGGGATCGCGTATTCTTGAAGATTTCGCCAACCAAGGGAGTCATGAGGTTTGGAATTCGCGGGAAGTTAAGCCCGAGGTATGTGGGACCATTCGAAATTTTGGAGCGAGTCGGGCTGGTAGCCTATAAGTTGGCCCTACCACCTGTACTTGCAGGAGTACACAATGTGTTTCATGTCTCGATGTTGAGGAAGTACATCCCCGACCCGAGCCATGTGATTGAGTATAGACAGCTCAGATTCCGTGCCGATCTGAGTTATGATGAGCAACCTGTGAAAATTGTGGATCGAAAAGTTCAGAATTTGAGAAGGCGGATAATTCCGTACGTGAAAGTGCAATGGAGCAACCACTCAAAAAGAGAAGCGACGTGGGAGCTCAAGAGCGAGATGCGAGAGTCGTATCCCGCCCTGTTTTTGAAATGAGTATGTTTGGTTTGGTGGACCAAACCTTTTTAAGGGGGTAAGAATGTAACAACCCTAAAAATATATACTCTTTATTTATTTAAAATATGATTTCCCTTAATTAGTTATGTTGGTTATTTAAATTAATTATTTGAATTATTCTTTTCCTAGATGGACTAGGATTAAATGGGTCTGAGTGTGTCAACTTGGGTTATTTATTTTGGGTTGGACTCTACAATGGGATTAGGAAATTATAAACCCAAGTAATTAAATCTATTAAACCTAGGCCTCTTGGGTGAAGTAACTGATGGAAGTAAAGGGGTTGTCTCTCCATATTTTGTTAACGGCAATAGTGGAAGAGGTAAGGAGCCGCATGGGGTATACAAAGAGAGGGCTGCAGCTGTGAGTGTCGTGTGTGTGTGGGTTGCGTGTGTGGGCAGGGGGAATACAGAGAGTGGTGTGTGTGTGATCCAGTGAAGTCGGGTGTGAGTGTGCAGATTTGGGATGTCTGTTGCTGAGGTGTGTATGAGTGTGTGTTGCTGAAGTTGGCTGCGGTAGTGTGTGAAGTGTGTGTACAGAGATCGTAGAGTGTTTAGGTGTGGGTTTAAGGTGTATAAAGCTGTGAATAGTAAAATACGTATGCTGTGAATAGTAAAATACATATGCTGTGAATAGTAAATTAGTACGGATAATTGTGAATGAATCTTAGAAACCCTAAGGGTAATTTGGGAAACCTAAAAGTGTAAAAGAGTAAATCTTTAAAAGGAGTTAAGAAGAATAACTCATAGATTTATCGAAAATGATTAAAGGTACTAAGTAGGGAGAGATTACTTGTACCTAAGTTGAGTTTCTCTCCACTTGATTGTAGATTTGTGCAAGAGGACTTTCGAAGGAAGAGCAAGTAAGCTAAGGTAAGGGATTACGTTCCTTAAATATATTTGAGATTCATCCTTTAAGGTAGGATTCCTCATAAATTGTTTCAAGTGTAGCTACTAATGGCCAGTAGCATTTGAACTCCGATGTTGATTTAACGTCTTTTGATTATCTTACCCTTGATATATATTGTTCAATGGGTATCCAAACGAATTGAAATTGCCTTATGTATTCTTGTACAGAATACTATGTGAACTATAAGCGTATCTAATTGAAACAAAAAGTGCGATTAGATTAGTCTGATTGAAAAGGACTAATTAAGATAGTCTAGTTTGATTGAAAAGAACTTAAACTTTTAAATGGCTACTTGATGAAGTAGTTGATTATCATGATATATCATAATAAGGGAGCACCCTGAAAAGGTGTAAGATCTCTTATTCTCTTAACACCCTGAAAAGGTGTTGGAAACTATGGAATTGACGAACTTGTGATAAGGTCATGTTCTCTTTAAGTATGATACTGTATTTTGAATGTGTACGATTAAAATTATTGTTGATAGCCTTCGTTGAAATATAATTGTTTGGTTTCGTTCTTTCGGTCACCTTTTCTTAGTACCCGGAGAGATTCCGTATGAACTTGCTGAGCATTGTTCGCTCACCCCCTTTTCTTATTTTTCTCCCAGGTAAGCGGTAGGAGCAGTTGATCGGTCGCAGGAATAGTGGCTTGAAATCAGGGTTAGGGTTTAGCGTTAATAATTGTACTTATCGAGCTAGAGGTTTGTACTAGCCGTTAAGTTTAAAAACAGTTTTTCCCCATTTGAATTATGATTAGATGTACTAGCCGTTAAAGTATCTTGATTTGGGAATTTTATTTGTGAATGAAATTATGTTTATTAATGAAAAGTTAGGGTCGTTACAAGTATTAACTTATATAATGGAGGTCGATAGTTCAAATCTTGTTAATGATATGTGCTAGCCTATATAGGCCAATTGTTGTTGCCCGATTGATATTTTATTTATTATTAATAAAAAAACACCCATTTTTTAAAATAAAAAATAGGAAGATAAATACCTGTTTTGAATTTATTTTTTTTATGTTGTTTTCAAAATTCGGCCTCTTTCTCACGTTCAAGAATGAAAGATAATGGATCACATTTAAATTGATTATTTTACTATATATGGACAATGAAAAGATAAAAAAAAAAAATAGTACAAAAAAGTTATATTTAGAATTTAGTTAAAACCAGAAAATTAAAGAGATTTGTTTAAAAAGTGAAATTGATTAGGTCAAAATTAAAATATACTCGGCTTTGAAGACTTGAAAAAAACATTTATGGGCAATAGTTTGAAACAATATTGTGAACCATAAAATTTTGCATTTACGGGCTCAACAGTTGACCACAATTTTATTTGCAGAATTCAAACTTAAAAGGTGGAATCAATGCCAGTGGACCGTAGCTAGCCTACCAAAGTCAAAGAGACTTGGTAAATAGCTTGAAAACTTCTGAAATATTAATGTTTGACATAATCTAACACGTTACCCCCTGCATCCAATGGATAAGTGTGTATATAAGAGACATTGAGTTCTCATAATTATCATTCTCATTCTTAATCACTTTCTCTCTAATACATACACACAAAAGCTGAAAAACACTTCCCACTGTACCAATTAAAAAAAAAAAAAAGCTGAAAAACACACATTGAGTTCTTGAACGTGAAAGGTGGTGGTAAATTTAGCAATATGAGCTCAATAGGCTCCTGGTGGAATGCTGCTCTCCTAGCTATTCTCTTGTTTCATGGCTTCTCCTTTGCCGAAAATCCTCCAAACTACAGCTTCTTGAAGGAAGCAACCTCCGCTCCAAGAGTTTCACACTATGACTATATCGTTGTTGGTGGTGGCACAGCCGGTTGTGCATTAGCCGCCACCCTCTCAGAGAAATACACTGTCCTCCTCCTTGAACGTGGTGGTTCCCCCTACGGTAATACCAACATCACCAGGATTGAGCCATGGATTGAACTCCTTTCCGATGGTTCTCCAGGATCACCTGTTCAGCCCTTTGTCTCTGAGGACGGTGTTAGGAATTCACGCCCCCGCGTTTTAGGTGGTGGAACAGCCATCAATGCTGGCTTCTATTCACGCGCCCAGACCAGCTTTGTCAGACAAGTTGGGTGGGATGGCATTTTGGTTAACGAGTCTTTCCGGTGGGTTGAAAAGAAGGTCGCTTTTAAGCCTCTTGTTAGGGGTTGGCAATCAGCATTTAGGGCGGGAATGATAGAAGCCGGGATAAGGCCTTATAACGGATTTACGTATGATCATGTTACCGGAACTAAGGTTGGCGGAACCATATTTGATGCTAATAGGAATAGGCATACTTCTGCAGATTTACTAGAGTATGCCAACCCAAGAAGGATTACTGTTTTGCTCCATGCAACTGTACATAGAGTACTTTTTAACACCAGAGGTTAGTATATATGCTTCCTTCCATTATATTTCGCGCCCAATATATCTACTTTTGTTAAAAAAATTAACGACCTTTTGTTTCCAACAGATAAATCAAGACCTGTGGCTAACGGAGTGGTCTTCACAGACTCGTTAGGGCGTCCACATAGAGCGTATCTAAAGGCTGGCTCCACGAGTGAGGTTATACTTTCCTCGGGCGCACTAGGAAGCCCACAACTCTTGATGTTGAGTGGCGTGGGGCCTAAACAACACCTCGAGTCCCATAACATCAAAGTCGTCTTGGATAATCCTCAAGTTGGTCAAGGGATGCAAGATAACCCAATGAACAATGTCTTTATACCCTCTCCGATACTTGTCGATGTTGATGCCATCATACTTGCCGGTATCACTCCACATGGAAACTACATTGAGGCAGGATGTGGTCTCAACATCGGAGGTGGAAGTCCAAGTGATTACGGAAGCTATTCTTTCCAGGTATATATACATTTTAGTTACTTCATTTTTCAAAACTTTCATGCTTCTAGTAAATCAAAATACTTGAGAACCTTAAACTCCTTCGATCTTTTGTGTAACATAGCTAGAATCATCAACTAAATTGATTATTTTTTCATTTTCAGAGAGGTGGATTCATACTTGAGAAGTTTGAGGGTCCGCAATCCTCTGGCCATCTAGAGCTTCGAACTCGCAACCCCAGTGACAATCCTTCTGTCACATTCAACTACTTCAAAGATCCAATAGACTTGCAGAGATGTATTCGTGGAGTGGAAACAATCTTACGAGTTGTCGAATCGGATGCATTCTCAAACTACAGAGTTGCTAATCTCACGGGACAAGACATTCTCAATATCACTGCACGTTTGCCACAAAACTTTCCAGTACATGCTAACACATCAACATCCCTAGAACAATTCTGTAAGGATACCGTGAAGACAATATGGCATTATCATGGAGGGTGCCAAGTTGGTAGAGTAGTTGATCATGATTATAAGGTTTTAGGTGTGAATGGTCTTCGGGTTATTGATGGATCAACGTTTAACTCTTCACCAGGAACTAATCCTCAAGCCACTGTGATGATGCTTGGAAGGTACATGGGAGTTAGAATATTAACTGAAAGATCTTGAAGTGATCCGATTGCATACAAAACAACATCCAATTGATTTAATTGTTCAATCTTTCATTAGAGGTTCTTTATGTTTATTGTGTTGGAATTAGCATACAATCCATTGAATGAAATATACCCACTAGATTTTATGCAAAAAAAATTGTTGTATTTTTTTATCCTCTTCATGCTTAGTTTACTGCATATATACCATGTGTTATGACCCAACACATTAAACAAAGGGTTTTGATCCAGAATTATCCAACAATCAACTTCAAACATTAACCAGAGCTCATTGATTTTTCAGTTTTTTCAAAATGTCCTCAATGAACTTTCACATTTAATGTGCTCACTCCTATAAGATAATGAGGAAACTTAAACTTTTCATTGACCGGTAGAATATAAATACAATTACAAGAGTATATGCAGTTATTTACAATCCTAAATCAAGGCTGATGTCAAGGCTACGAGAATTATGGTAGAGATTGTTTCCTAAACTATTTCTACAACTATGGTAAGAATCTCATAAATAAGCAAACATAAAAGCAACAAATATAATGATTGCTATTTCATCAGACTTCTTAAGCTACTATTGCAATATATCGTATTGCTAGTTAAACCCAAAGACATTACCTTGGTTTTCTTTTCCTTTGGCAGAGAAGCAGTGTCAAATCCCCTCGAGAGTTGCATAACCAAACACAACAACAAATTATTAATTCATTTCGATACTCCGTGATCATTGTGAAGTCGAGCCGAATGTGTGATCGATGGTACCAAATGTTAGGCAACCAGAAAGCAATATGCTTAGATATGAAGTAGTGATATGGAATGTTAAAATGCAGTCTAGTTCATCCAAAAAAAAATGCATTTGAAAATCAGCTTATTTTTGAAATATTTTGCTTCTCTATTTGAACTCAAACCAGCAATTAATGGAAATATCCAATTATAAAAGGAAAAAAGAGCATAAAGTAAATGACAATTGAAAGGTCCTGTTTACTTTAATCAGATTGAAAGGTTAGACAGTTAAGCTTTGACAGCTGAGGTGAGTTCTTAGCTGTCAGATATTAACTGGATTTAAAAGCAAGTGTTAAATGTGCAGCGGAATAATAAGTGTTTGAAATAATGTAAAGACAAGTGAATGGTGTATGTGTGTGTAGATGTGTGTGTGTTGTGTGATAATACCAAATGAACACAAGGAATTTTAAGGTGGTTCAGAGTTCACTCCTCCTACGTCCACCCTCACTGTCAACCTTGACAAGTGAGATCAATCCACTTAAATCTAGTTCCCGTTAAGATTTACAAAGGATTGGATAGGCAAGTTCCTTGAACTTCCTCTTCCTAATAAGTACGGTCTATTAGGGATTTATGCTCTATACTAAGCAAATTATAATACCCACTTAAAGTCAGTCTTAAGTGGTTTTACAATTCAGTTTATACACCTGAGATCAGTTACAAGTGTCTTGATGTTTGTTTTGATTGTTGGTTGCAGGTTGAGAAGGATTGGAGGTAAGGTTGTAGAAGTTGTGTGTTAAAGGGGTGATGTCTTCAGTCTTGGAGGAATCCTTTTATAGGCTTGAATATAGCCGTTGGAGGGGACAAGGAGACAAGGTAGTAAATGTGTGTTGGAGATGCATTTAGAGCCTTTGTTGACTGGAGACTAACATAGCTGGAATCTGCAACCATTTGATGTGATCTTCATGATTATGAGCTGGCAACATATGAGGGGAGAGATTGGGCAATGCACATCTTGATCCTCAAAGGAATACTTCATTCTTTGCGATGTTGAAGATCATAGGCGTCGAGAGATGGAGCCTTTCTTTGTTTGAGAACCTTAGTTTGTCAGAGCTAGGTTCTTGATCTAGAAGGTTTAGGCAATATGTAATGTTCCATATGTAAATAGATACATGCTCCATATGTAAATAGATTCATTAATGTATATGATTGGTTTGGATCATTGCAGTTTGGTTGAATCATAGCTGTCCAGTTGATTTATAAGATGTGCAAGGGCTCAGCTGTCAGAGTCATATGATATATTTCTTTGTCAAAACCTTTTATAATTATGTGGTTTACATAGTTAGGTCCTAACAATTTCCCCCTTTTTGGCAAAGTAATATATCTATTAAAGATATAACCTGCAAGATACTCATGAATTGAATATACCAATGAAGATGAACTCAATCTTCTTGATTCAATCAAAAGAGCTTTAAAACAAACAAATTATCCAAAATAAACATTGTTTTTAAAGCAGAAACAAAAGGTAGGATTTAAAAGTTCTTATCCAAATAAAAGACATAAAATTTTCTTAATCAGAAAATTCATCTCTTTCTCTTCTTGCTGCAAGGATCTCCTCTCTTTCTGCTAGCAGCACTTTCTTCATCTTGTCATCAACACCTCTGTAATACATCTCATTGTTCCATTCCCAGCTCATCTCATCATCATATGTGAAGGATTGATCTTGCCTTTCTTTGAGAACAGCCTTGGAGAGAGGTTCTTCATCATCTCTTAGTCTCAGATTACCCCATTTGGGAGTTTTCTTTGGTTTTGAGCTTTGACCTCTGGTTCCTGCAAATAGGTTAGAGAAGAAGGGGTTTGTTTGAAGAGAGATGGGTTGTTGAGCTTGATGTAGAGGTGGATCTGTTGTGACTGTGAGAACAGTAGAGGTTGTGATCTGATGTTGTTTCATCACAGGAGCATCATCTTCATCATCACTTGACACAATGACATTGGGAGCAGCACCAGAGGCTCTCTTTCCCAGGTTAACAGGTTCTTCATCAGATTTAATGGTCTTTCCTTTGGAGGCCTTTCTTTCAGATTTGGAATCAGTTGAAACTTCCAAAATGTGTCTCATTTTGGTTATCATTGACCATGTAAATCTCTGCATATCTGTGATAATCACATGGTATGGAGGCACAAAAGTTGAAGGATTGAAATTTGGAGGAAGGTTAGATTGGAGAGATCTGGTGTTTAGGGGAATGAATGGAGCAACCACTCAAAAAGAGAAGCGACGTGGGAGCTCAAGAGCGAGATGCGAGAGTCGTATCCCGCCCTGTTTTTGAAATGAGTATGTTTGGTTTGGTGGACCAAACCTTTTTAAGGGGGTAACAATGTAACAACCCTAAAAATATATACTCTTTATTTATTTAAAATATGATTTCCCTTAATTAGTTATGTTGGTTATTTAAATTAATTATTTGAATTATTCTTTTCCTAGATGGACTAGGATTAAATGGGTCTGAGTGTGTCAACTTGGGTTATTTATTTTGGGTTGGACTCTACAATGGGATTAGGAAATTATAAACCCAAATAATTAAATCTATTAAACCTAGGCCTCTTGGGTGAAGTAACTGATGGAAGTAAAGGGGTTGTCTCTCCATATTTTGTTAACGGCAATAGTGGAAGAGGTAAGGAGCCGCATGGGGTATACAAAGAGAGGGCTGCAGCTGTGAGTGTCGTGTGTGTGTGGGTTGCGTGTGTGGGCAGGGGGAATACAGAGAGTGGTGTGTGTGTGATCCAGTGAAGTCGGGTGTGAGTGTGCAGATTTGGGATGTCTGTTGTTGAGGTGTGTATGAGTGTGTGTTGCTGAAGTTGGCTGCGGTAGTGTGTGAAGTGTGTGTACAGAGATCGTAGAGTGTTTAGGTGTGGGTTTAAGGTGTATAAAGCTGTGAATAGTAAAATACGTATGCTGTGAATAGTAAAATACATATGCTGTGAATAGTAAATTAGTACGGATAATTGTGAATGAATCTTAGAAACCCTAAGGGTAATTTGGGAAACCTAAAAGTGTAAAAGAGTAAATCTTTAAAAGGAGTTAAGAAGAATAACTCATAGATTTATCGAAAATGATTAAAGGTACTAAGTAGGGAGAGATTACTTGTACCTAAGTTGAGTTTCTCTCCACTTGATTGTAGATTTGTGCAAGAGGACTTTCGAAGGAAGAGCAAGTAAGCTAAGGTAAGGGATTACGTTCCTTAAATATATTTGAGATTCATCCTTTAAGGTAGGATTCCTCATAAATTGTTTCAAGTGTAGCTACTAATGGCCAGTAGCATTTGAACTCCGATGTTGATTTAACGTCTTTTGATTATCTTACCCTTGATATATATTGTTCAATGGGTATCCAAACGAATTGAAATTGCCTTATGTATTCTTGTACCTGGAATACTATGTGAACTATAACTGTATCTAATTGAAACAGGTGCAGTTAGATTAGTCTGATTGAAAAGGACTAATTAAGATAGTCTAGTTTGATTGAAAAGAACTTAAACTTTTAAATGGCTACTTGATGAAGTAGTTGATTATCATGATATATCATAATAAGGGAGCACCCTGAAAAGGTGTAAGATCTCTTATTCTCTTAACACCCTGAAAAGGTGTTGGAAACTATGGAATTGACGAACTTGTGATAAGGTCATGTTCTCTTTAAGTATGATACTGTATTTTGAATGTGTACAGTTAAAATTATTGTTGATAGCCTTTCGTTGAAATATAATTGTTTGGTTTCGTTCTTTCGGTCACCTTTTCTTAGTACCCGGAGAGATTCCGTATGAACTTGCTGAGCATTGTTCGCTCACCCCCTTTTCTTATTTTTCTCCCAGGTAAGCGGTAGGAGCAGTTGATCGGTCGCAGGAATAGTGGCTTGAAATCAGGGTTAGGGTTTAGCGTTAATAATTGTACTTATCGAGCTAGAGGTTTGTACTAGCCGTTAAGTTTAAAAACAGTTTTTCCCCATTTGAATTATGATTAGATGTACTAGCCGTTAAAGTATCTTGATTTGGGAATTTTATTCGTGAATGAAATTATGTTTATTAATGAAAAGTTAGGGTCGTTACAAGTATTAACTTATATAATGGAGGTCGATAGTTCAAATCTTGTTAATGATATGTGCTAGCCTATATAGGCCAATTGTTGTTGCCCGATTGATATTTTATTTATTATTAATAAAAAAACACCCATTTTTTAAAATAAAAAATAGGAAGATAAATACCTGTTTTGAATTTAATTTTTTTAAGTTGTTTTCAAAATTCGGCCTCTTTCTCACGTTCAAGAATGAAAGATAATGGATCACATTTAAATTGATTATTTTACTATATATGGACAATGAAAAGATAAAAAAAAAAATAGTAAAAAAAAGTTATATTTAGAATTTAGTTAAAACCAGAAAATTAAAGAGATTTGTTTAAGAAGTGAAATTGATTAGGTCAAAATTAAAATATACGCGCCTTTGAAGACTTGAAAAAAACATTTATGGGCAATAGTTTGAAACAATATTGTGAACCATAAAATTTTGCATTTACGGGCTCAACAGTTGACCACAATTTTATTTGCAGAATTCAAACTTAAAAGGTGGAATCAATGCCAGTGGACCGTAGCTAGCCTACCAAAGTCAAAGAGACTTGGTAAATAGCTTGAAAACTTCTGAAATATTAATGTTTGACATAATCTAACACGTTACCCCCTGCATCCAATGGATAAGTGTGTATATAAGAGACATTGAGTTCTCATAATTATCATTCTCATTCTTAATCACTTTCTCTCTAATACATACACACAAAAGCTGAAAAACACTTCCCACTGTACCAATTAAAAAAAAAAAAAAGCTGAAAAACACACATTGAGTTCTTGAACGTGAAAGGTGGTGGTAAATTTAGCAATATGAGCTCAATAGGCTCCTGGTGGAATGCTGCTCTCCTAGCTATTCTCTTGTTTCATGGCTTCTCCTTTGCCGAAAATCCTCCAAACTACAGCTTCTTGAAGGAAGCAACCTCCGCTCCAAGAGTTTCACACTATGACTATATCGTTGTTGGTGGTGGCACAGCCGGTTGTGCATTAGCCGCCACCCTCTCAGAGAAATACACTGTCCTCCTCCTTGAACGTGGTGGTTCCCCCTACGGTAATACCAACATCACCAGGATTGAGCCATGGATTGAACTCCTTTCCGATGGTTCTCCAGGATCACCTGTTCAGCCCTTTGTCTCTGAGGACGGTGTTAGGAATTCACGCCCCCGCGTTTTAGGTGGTGGAACAGCCATCAATGCTGGCTTCTATTCACGCGCCCAGACCAGCTTTGTCAGACAAGTTGGGTGGGATGGCATTTTGGTTAACGAGTCTTTCCGGTGGGTTGAAAAGAAGGTCGCTTTTAAGCCTCTTGTTAGGGGTTGGCAATCAGCATTTAGGGCGGGAATGATAGAAGCCGGGATAAGGCCTTATAACGGATTTACGTATGATCATGTTACCGGAACTAAGGTTGGCGGAACCATATTTGATGCTAATAGGAATAGGCATACTTCTGCAGATTTACTAGAGTATGCCAACCCAAGAAGGATTACTGTTTTGCTCCATGCAACTGTACATAGAGTACTTTTTAACACCAGAGGTTAGTATATATGCTTCCTTCCATTATATTTCGCGCCCAATATATCTACTTTTGTTAAAAAAATTAACGACCTTTTGTTTCCAACAGATAAATCAAGACCTGTGGCTAACGGAGTGGTCTTCACAGACTCGTTAGGGCGTCCACATAGAGCGTATCTAAAGGCTGGCTCCACGAGTGAGGTTATACTTTCCTCGGGCGCACTAGGAAGCCCACAACTCTTGATGTTGAGTGGCGTGGGGCCTAAACAACACCTCGAGTCCCATAACATCAAAGTCGTCTTGGATAATCCTCAAGTTGGTCAAGGGATGCAAGATAACCCAATGAACAATGTCTTTATACCCTCTCCGATACTTGTCGATGTTGATGCCATCATACTTGCCGGTATCACTCCACATGGAAACTACATTGAGGCAGGATGTGGTCTCAACATTGGAGGTGGAAGTCCAAGTGATTACGGAAGCTATTCTTTCCAGGTATATATACATTTTAGTTACTTCATTTTTCAAAACTTTCATGCTTCTAGTAAATCAAAATACTTGAGAACCTTAAACTCCTTCGATCTTTTGTGTAACATAGCTAGAGTCAGCAACTAATTTGATATTTCTCATTTTCAGAGGGGTGGATTCATACTTGAGAAGTTTGAGGGTCCGCAATAATCTGGCCATCTAGAGCTTTGAAATCGCAACCCGAGTGACAACCATTCTGTCACATTCAACTACTTCAAAGATCCAATAGACTTGCAGAGATGTATTCGTGGAGTGGAAACAATCTTACGAGTTGTCGAATCGGATGCATTCTCAAACTACAGAGTTGCTAATCTCACGGGACAAGACATTCTCAATATCACTGCACGTTTGCCACAAAACTTTCCAGTACATGCTAACACATCAACATCCCTAGAACAATTCTGTAAGGATACCGTGAAGACAATATGGCATTATCATGGAGGGTGCCAAGTTGGTAGAGTAGTTGATCATGATTATAAGGTTTTAGGTGTGAATGGTCTTCGGGTTATTGATGGATCAACGTTTAACTCTTCACCAGGAACTAATCCTCAAGCCACTGTGATGATGCTTGGAAGGTACATGGGAGTTAGAATATTAACTGAAAGATCTTGAAGTGATCCGATTGCATACAAAACAACATCCAATTGATTTAATTGTTCAATCTTTCATTAGAGGTTCTTTATGTTTATTGTGTTGGAATTAGCATACAATCCATTGAATGAAATATACCCACTAGATTTTATGCAAAAAAAATTGTTGTATTTTTTTATCCTCTTCATGCTTAGTTTACTGCATATATACCATGTGTTATGACCCAACACATTAAACAAAGGGTTTTGATCCAGAATTATCCAACAATCAACTTCAAACATTAACCAGAGCTCATTGATTTTTCAGTTTTTTCAAAATGTCCTCAATGAACTTTCACATTTAATGTGCTCACTCCTATAAGATAATGAGGAAACTTAAACTTTTCATTGACCGGTAGAATATAAATACAATTACAAGAGTATATGCAGTTATTTACAATCCTAAATCAAGGCTGATGTCAAGGCTACGAGAATTATGGTAGAGATTGTTTCCTAAACTATTTCTACAACTATGGTAAGAATCTCATAAATAAGCAAACATAAAAGCAACAAATATAATGATTGCTATTTCATCAGACTTCTTAAGCTACTATTGCAATATATCGTATTGCTAGTTAAACCCAAAGACATTACCTTGGTTTTCTTTTCCTTTGGCAGAGAAGCAGTGTCAAATCCCCTCGAGAGTTGCATAACCAAACACAACAACAAATTATTAATTCATTTCGATACTCCGTGATCATTGTGAAGTCGAGCCGAATGTGTGATCGATGGTACCAAATGTTAGGCAACCAGAAAGCAATATGCTTAGATATGAAGTAGTGATATGGAATGTTAAAATGCAGTCTAGTTCATCCAAAAAAAAATGCATTTGAAAATCAGCTTATTTTTGAAATATTTTGCTTCTCTATTTGAACTCAAACCAGCAATTAATGGAAATATCCAATTATAAAAGGAAAAAAGAGCATAAAGTAAATGACAATTGAAAGGTCCTGTTTACTTTAATCAGATTGAAAGGTTAGACAGTTAAGCTTTGACAGCTGAGGTGAGTTCTTAGCTGTCAGATATTAACTGGATTTAAAAGCAAGTGTTAAATGTGCAGCGGAATAATAAGTGTTTGAAATAATGTAAAGACAAGTGAATGGTGTATGTGTGTGTAGATGTGTGTGTGTTGTGTGATAATACCAAATGAACACAAGGAATTTTAAGGTGGTTCAGAGTTCACTCCTCCTACGTCCACCCTCACTGTCAACCTTGACAAGTGAGATCAATCCACTTAAATCTAGTTCCCGTTAAGATTTACAAAGGATTGGATAGGCAAGTTCCTTGAAATTCCTCTTCCTAATAAGTACGGTCTATTAGGGATTTATGCTCTATACTAAGCAAATTATAATACCCACTTAAAGTCAGTCTTAAGTGGTTTTACAATTCAGTTTATACACCTGAGATCAGTTACAAGTGTCTTGATGTTTGTTTTGATTGTTGGTTGCAGGTTGAGAAGGATTGGAGGTAAGGTTGTAGAAGTTGTGTGTTAAAGGGGTGATGTCTTCAGTCTTGGAGGAATCCTTTTATAGGCTTGAATATAGCCGTTGGAGGGGACAAGGAGACAAGGTAGTAAATGTGTGTTGGAGATGCATTTAGAGCCTTTGTTGACTGGAGACTAACATAGCTGGAATCTGCAACCATTTGATGTGATCTTCATGGATATGAGCTGGCAACATATGAGGGGAGAGATTGGGCAATGCACATCTTGATCCTCAAAGGAATACTTCATTGCTGCTGATGTTGAAGATCATAGCTGTCAGAGAGATGGAGCCTTTCTTTGTTTGAGAACCTTAGGCCGTCGAGCTAGGTTCTTGATCTAGAAGGTTTAGGCAATATGTAATGTTCCATATGTAAATAGATACATGCTCCATATGTAAATAGATTCATTAATGTATATGATTGGTTTGGATCATTGCAGTTTGGTTGAATCATAGCTGTCCAGTTGATTTATAAGATGTGCAAGGGCTCAGCTGTCAGAGTCATATGATATATTTCTTTGTCAAAAACTTTTATAATTATGTGGTTTACATAGTTAGGTCCTAACAATTTCCCCCTTTTTGGCAAAGTAATATATCTATTAAAGATATAACCTGCAAGATACTCATGAATTGAATATACCAATGAAGATGAACTCAATCTTCTTGATTCAATCAAAAGAGCTTTAAAACAAACAAATTATCCAAAATAAACATTGTTTTTAAAGCAGAAACAAAAGGTAGGATTTAAAAGTTCTTATCCAAATAAAAGACATAAAATTTTCTTAATCAGAAAATTCATCTCTTTCTCTTCTTGCTGCAAGGATCTCCTCTCTTTCTGCTAGCAGCACTTTCTTCATCTTGTCATAAACACCTCTGTAATACATCTCATTGTTCCATTCCCAGCTCATCTCATCATCATATGTGAAGGATTGATCTTGCCTTTCTTTGAGAAACTGACCTTGGAGAGAGGTTCTTCATCATCTCTTAGTCTCGAGATTACCCCATTTGGGAGTTTTCTTTGGTTTTGAGCTTTGACCTCTGGTTCCTGCAAATAGGTTAGAGAAGAAGGGGTTTGTTTGAAGAGAGATGGGTTGTTGAGCTTGATGTAGAGGTGGATCTGTTGTGACTGTGAGAACAGTAGAGGTTGTGATCTGATGTTGTTTCATCACAGGAGCATCATCTTCATCATCACTTGACACAATGACATTGGGAGCAGCACCAGAGGCTCTCTTTCCCAGGTTAACAGGTTCTTCATCAGATTTAATGGTCTTTCCTTTGGAGGCCTTTCTTTCAGATTTGGAATCAGTTGAAACTTCCAAAATGTGTCTCATTTTGGTTATCATTGACCTTGTAAATCTCTGCATATCTGTGATAATCACATGGTATGGAGGCACAAAAGTTGAAGGATTGAAATTTGGAGGAAGGTTAGATTGGAGAGATCTGGTGTTTAGGGGAATGAATGAGGGAGGTACTGAGGAAGTTGGAGGAAAGATAGCTGTCAGGCTTGACTTTGCAATGACAGCCATGGTTTTGGCTTTATTGAGAAGGATCCTCCAGAACATTTCTTTAGCAAGCTCAATGCAGAGGGCATACACCAGGGATGAGGGCATGTAGATGCATTCATTGATGTTGTTTGACAATAATTGGGAGAACAGCATTTCCCAATCAATGATGGTTGAAATGTCCATGAAATTTGGTAATCTGGGGGCTTTATGAAAGAAAGAGTTTGGAAGAGCTATTCTATACCTTTTCCATTCCTCATGGGCAAACATAATGAGACCACACCTATTTCTTGCATGGATCATAATGGAGTTTTTGCTCAACAGCCAAGGATTGGGGATTAAGTTGGGATTGGCAATTTCAGGAAAGTGGGTAATCTCCTTCAATCTTTGGTGGGCATCCATGATGGAGGGTAAGGAAAAATCAATGTCACAGTCTAGAATCCAAGGTTCACAGGTTGGAAGAGTGTCAAACTCAGGGGTAGGTGAATCTTGTGTTATGGGTTCGGAGTTGGGTTTCGAGTCAAGGGTAGGATCGAGATGATTCTTGGGTTTGAGTAGGCTCAACTGGATTGGATTGAGGTTCGAGTTCGGGCATACTAGATTTCTTAGCCATATCTCTGGTTTTGATCAACTCCATGGCTTTTTGAACATCTTCCTCTGTTAACAGGGATCTTAAATAATAAAGAACAACAGGGACATGATTAGGATCTTCTAAAGTTAGTCCTTCAGAAGCTTTGAAGACGTTTTCAGGAATGGGGGAATGATCTGAGGGGCTTGAAATGGGTGATGCATGACCAGAGAAGGGCATAGCTGTCAGAATGGGAGAAAGAGGATTGTTGTTCCCCCTTAACTGAGGCTCATCCTTTTCAGAGCAAGGGCTATTCCCCCTTTATTTTTCAACACTAGGCTCATTTGGACTAATGTTTAAGGGATTGAGGTTGAGGATGCCTTGAGCCACAGAGTCATGTGGTGAACTGGATTGGTCTTTAGATGAGGAGGGTTGAGGTATGTTTGGTTTCAATTTTTTTTGGATGGGGGAGCATCTTTATCTGATTTTCTCTTCCTAGAGAAAGTATTGAGAGTAAGAGATGGGGTAGAGATTACCTTAGATGGAGTTTCAGCAACTGAAGGAACCTTAGCTGTCAGAGTGGAGGCATCCATAGCTGTCCCAGATGACTGTCCAACCTTAGCTATTCTCACTTCCATCAATGACTCAGCAACAGCTCTTCTCACATTTTCATCACTCTCAGTGTCATGGCTTTCTTCCTCTTCTCCAGCATACTCATCAATGGCTTTGTAGATGGGATCTGATTGGGTCTCTTCACTGTCAGCTTGTTCTTCAGCAATCATCTTTCCTTTGTCAGTCCCTTGAGTACTTTCTTGCTCAACAAGTTCCTCTACCTCTTCTTGTACTTTCTTTCCTTTGCTAAGCTTCTTTCCTTTTCCAGTTCTCTTCATCTTTGCTAGGCTCTTTCTTCTTTTGATTTTGCTAGGAGAGGTCTCTTGATCTCTTTCTCTTATTACTACACCCATGTCATGCTTCTTCTTTGACCTCTTGTCATTGATCATGTGAACCAATGACTTCCACAATCTTATGTCATTTTCTTCTTTCTCTTTCAGTCTCAGAGTAGCTGCCTCCAGATTTTCAGAACTGTCCCCAAATTCTACCTTTTTCTTCATCTTGAGTCTGAAAGTACTTGAGTTAAAACTCCTTATTTGCATAAGTGGGAAGGATTTAAGCCAAAACTTTTTAAGAGGAGGGTTCAACTTAGGGATAAAGTGGTGTAGGATTCCACTCATGAATCTGAAGTTATTCATTCTTGGGGTTTACTTCTTGAATTTCCATGGAGTGGGAGAGGTAGCTAGTTGAAAATTGTGAAGAAGGGCAACACTCCAATTGACATCCTTAGCTATCAGGCTCAAGCCTTGCTTCCACTCAGGGTTGATTTAAACAAATCAAGGGTTCCCTTTTTGATGGGTTTGTTCTGTTCTACAAGGTAGTTGCAACTGGGTTTATTGAAGAATCTCTTGTAGAACATGTCCAATGCACAATCCTTTCTATCCCAAATGTTGCTCCTTGGTCCTTTTCTCATAGGAATGTTGTAGACTTCAGACACCAATTTGGGAGACACAAGGATCTAAGTTCCATCAATGTTGATCTTTATTGAACCATCATCAAGTCTCTGTCCAGACATATACATTTCTCTACATAGATTCTCATAGATGGGGGGTTAAGCTTCCATCATTTTGCAGAGATTATTGGACTCAAGAAGTTCTTTAATGAGGGCTCCAACTTCATGGTTGTAAAAGTCAGGTTTGATGAAGTAACCATGTGCTTCAGGGTAAGATATTTTTGAAAGAACAGAGGTTTAGGGTTTACAATGGTATAGAGATTTTTAGAGGAGAGAATTGGAGGGATGAAAAAGATTTGATTGAGGGAGGGGTTGATTTTGCAATGGTAATAAGTTAATGAGGAAGAGGTTTTGAGAGGCTTAACGGCTAAGACGTGGGTTAGTGCAACGGTTAAAAATTAGCATTTAAGAATGTGACTGTTCATGAACTGTGTTATTTGTCCCCCCACTCATTACTTGAGCAATAACTTTCCATAAAACATGGGAGTTATTTCCGTACACAAAGATGAAATTTCAGAGGGAATAAATCAGAGGAGTTAATGGATAAGTGTTAGTGGCAAGTTCCAAAATTTCCTCGATTTGGCAAGAACTAAATTCATGGCTGTCAGACTTGATGACCAGCCAAGCCTATTTTGAATGATCATTGCCACTAGTTTGACTGATAATGAATTTGTCTATAAAAGGAAATGATTTAGATGATGGAATTTACCAAATTCATTTCATTCATAACAAATGGGAAGACTTGTTTCAATGTTCAGTCCTAGCAAAATGGCTAAGACAGCAAAGAGACTTGTTTTTCAAAGTCCAAGAGTAGATGAAACAAGAGAGGAAAGATTTGAGAGAGAGTTTCTGTCATATAGACTCCAAACAGATACAGGTTTTGAACAGGAGGTGGATCAAGTGCTAAATGATGATCCACATAAGGAAGAGGAGTTAAGAGAGAGAGAGATAAGAAGGAAATTCTGGGAGGAGGAGAGATTAGCACTTTTGGAAGGTGAGAAAAATAGGTTGAGGGAGATAACTAGGAGCAAGGGTAAAGCTAAAATGGTTGGAGAGGGGCACAATGATCTGACAGCTAAGGTTAAGCTGTCAAGAAAGGAGAGAGAAGGTGAATCAAGTAAGCATGTTAAGGATGGTAGAAAGGGTTTATACCTTGGGAGAGCTGGTGAAACTTGACAGTAATGAAAGGATTAAGGTTGACACACAAATTGGTCATCCTGATTTTATAGCTGTCAAGGAGTACACAGATGTACCCAGAGATTCACTCACACTTAGTCAAGTAGTTCTTGAGGGAACTGGAGACAACTTTGCAGGTGTGCAAAGTTCTCCTTCTAAGGTTTATATGAAGTTGTTCTCTCAGTTTCTCAAGTGTTTGAGTCCAGCAGCTCTGAATGGTGATGAAGATGAAGGTCCTCAGTCTGATCAAGCTATCATTGCACAGGCAAGTGCAAACTCTTCAGGTACCTTCAGCTTTATCTCACCACTCAGTGAGTATCCTCCTTATAATGCAGTTGAAGAATGGTGGCCAAGGAGGGTGTGTCCTTCTTTGCAATTCTCAACCTCAGCTATTGATCCTTTTATGGAGAGGCACCCTGTATGGCTAGAGAGATATGGGGACTTCAAAGAAAATGCATATCAAGCTCCAGATATTATCTATAGTGATAAAGGATGTGGGGATGATTGCATCCAAGATCAGCTATGGAATAGTCAGGATTGATAATCCTTAGCTGTCAGAGCATTCAGGAGGGTTAGCTGTGATGGGAAGGAGGATAGTGAAGCTTTTGATGAAGGAATTTGTGTTTGTGTTTGATTGTAAGGTAGGCAAGTGTTTTGGTTTGAAGTTTATGAAGCTTTTGGTTTGGTGAAAGGGTTAGCTGTCAGATACCATATTGTTGACAGCAGCCATAGGAGATGTTTTTCTTTTAATGAATAAAAAAAAACTTTATTTTGGTAAGTTGATCATCCCTAGCATTGCTATTAACATCTCAAATCTCTTTTCATCCATTGCCTTTGTTAGGATATCAGAGACATTATCCTCAGTACAAACTTTTGCAAGGTTAATATTCCCTTTTTTAACATGGTCTCTGATGAAGTGATGTCTGACCTTAATATGCTTTGTTTTTGAGTGTTGGACAGGGTTTTCTGTCATGGCAATAGTGCTTGAGTTGTCACAAAAGATGGGAATGTTAGACAATTCCATTCCAAAATCTTGAAGTTGGCTTTTAAGATAGAGAATTTGAGAACAACACAAGCCTGCAGCAATATACTCAGCCTCAGCTGTTGAGGTGGCTACTGAGGTTTGCTTTTTGCTAGACCATGAGATGATTCTTGAACCAATAAACTGACATCCACCACTTGTGAATTTTCTATCTAGATTGCATCCACTATCCAAGTACCATATTCCTTTCCTAGGTTCCTACAAAACAGAAAAATACATTTATGGTACCCTTTATTCTTTTGGGTCCAAAGGATTAGAATTTCTTTGGTACCCTAGCTTTGTTCATTGCCCTCTTCCCAAAATACTGATTTAGGGCATTATAATATTCCATGATTTGTAACATATAGGGTGTAGGAGCATTTGGTTGGGATTGATTAGGAAACTGGTTGGGAGAAAAGAATTGGTTTCGGTTGTGAAACTGAGAGTAATTTTGAAATTTGTTTGAGTGGGATGATCTAGGGGAAGTATTTTGACTGGCATGGCTTCTTCCACTTGAGTATGGACAGTTGGGTCTTTGTTGTTTGGTATATGAATGATGGTTGTAGAATCTTTCTTTATGCAGGAGATCTCTGCTGTCCATCATGTCTTGGCTGTCTAGGAGATCTCTCGTTGTCCACCATGTTTTGATTTTCTAGGGGATCTTTCTTTGTCCAGCTTGTCTTATCTTGGTTTGTCTTTACTTGCTCCTTGATTCCTTTCTTTTGCCAAATGTAATTACCTTTGTTGCCTTTGTTTGCTTGTTTTTCTTTGCCTTTTGATTGGCTTCGACTTGCAATATGAGTCTCATCAGTGCAAGAGGGGCTAGTTGGAATTGTTACATCAGTGTTGCTGGAGCTAGCTTCATCCATTTTTCCGTTTTTCTTGAGATCTTCCTTGGTTTGAATAGGATAGACATTTTCTTGGGCTTTGACATAGTTCATGCTTTCAAGAACCATCTTGTCAATAGCCCTTTCATCAGTGAGAGGGGTATATGTGTTCATAGTAGGATTATTAGCTCCAATCCCTGATTTGTCACTTGGGTGTCTTTGGTAGTAGCTAAAGTGGGTCAAGGCTTTTCCAGAGTTGTTCCAGGTTTCAAACTTCTTTCTAAAGGATTCATTTTCCTTTTCAAGGTTGATGTTAATTTGGTTGGTTTCCAGAAGTTTAGAATTCACGGTATCGGTTCTTCATTAGCTTTTTCAAGCATAAGGTTTTGAACTTTCGAGTCCTTGGTTGGCTCTTTCAAGGCTATCAATGGTTTTACTTTGGGATAGATTATCGGTGAGCAATGAAGCAAAGCCAGTTTGGTGTCTTTTATTTGAATTAAAAGAGTACTAACTAATTGCTTAAATTCTTCATTATTTAAAGAGTTAAATTGAGGTACTGTTTTAGTTCTTCAACGGCTAAGGCTTCAAGATCTTCTTCATTGTGCCGAGTCTTCATCATCTCCGGCCATCAAGCATATCATTGCTTCTTCTCCTTCACTTTCGAGTCACTTTGTAGTCACATTCCTCATCACTAAACTTAGATGAGTTAGCAATCAATACTTGCTCTTTGTTCTTCTCATTCTTCTTCTTTGTGCGGTTGTAGCGATTACACCTTAAGCTGTGAATAATCTCCTTGGAGTATGAGAACTTCTTAGGCTGCGATTTTCCCTAGGTTTCCTTGGTTTAGGGCAATCAGATGAGTAATGTCCAAGCTTCTTACAGTTGAAGCATTCAACTTTCTTTTTAGGGTTTTCTTGATCAGAAGTGGATGGGCTATAGCTTCTCTCAAAGAACTTCTTATGTGCTCTCAAGGTATTTCTGACAGCCATGGATATGAGACTGGGTAGATCTCCTTGAGACAGGTTGTTTGAGGGAAGGTTTACTTTTTGGAGGGAAAGAAGAACCATAGAGTCAATGTCTTGTTGGGTAATTGGTTTTTGAGTGGTTTCTTGGGCAGCTAAGGCAAGGGTTTGTGAAATGGAGGGAACAGATTGAAGTTTTATCATTCCTTCTAGTTCATAAGCTTCAAGCTTTCCAAAGTATTGTTCAATAGTCATGGTACTCCATTCTGAGCCTTCTCTTATTGGTAGAGCTACCTTCTCATATTCTTGAGGAAGGTTGGAGTATATTTTGAGACACAGATCTTGGTTCTCAAAAGTTTTACCATGATCAGCAATGGATCTTACTAAATCTTCAAACCTTGGTTTTGCAGCACTTACTTTCTCACCAGGGTAGAATTTAAAATTGTCAAGTTGTCTAAGAAGGTTGTATAGGTTTTGGGTTCTAACACTAGAGTGTTTCTGAAATTTGGTATGGATGAGTTCCCAGACAGCCTTTGCAGTTGGCTCTTTTGCAATTTCTTGTGCTAGGGAGTCATTAAAACTCTTTTGGAGTATGTTTTTGACTTTCAGATTAGCACTAACAAGTTGTCTTTCTGAATCAGTCCAGAATTATGGGGATTTATTTTTGCTGCTAGGTCCACCATTTGAATCTAGGGCTACAGGGCAAGTGACTTCATTTTCTAGCACAAACCAGTTCCAGATCTTTGTTTGCATCAAGGTAGGTTTTGATTTTTGAAGCATATATTTCAAATGATCCACAGTCATCAATGTGGGGAATGTCTTTCTCATTATTTCTCCTTGGTTGAGGCATGGTGGGTTGGTAATTGATCCTTCACAAGTTGTTAGACTTTTGTGTGTGAAGACAAGCTCTGATACCAATTGAAAGGTCCTGTTTACTTTAATCAGATTGAAAGGTTAGACAGTTAAGCTTTGACAGCTGAGGTGAGTTCTTAGCTGTCAGATATTAACTGGATTTAAAAGTAAGTGTTAAATGTGCAGCGGAATAATAAGTGTTTGAAATAATGTAAAGACAAGTGAATGGTGTATGTGTGTGTAGATGTGTGTGTGTGTGTTGTGTGATAATACCAAATGAACACAAGGAACTTTAAGGTGGTTCAGAGTTCACTCCTCCTACGTCCACCCTCACTGTCAACCTTGACAAGTGAGATCAATCCACTTAAATCTAGTTCCCGTTAAGATTTACAAAGGATTGGATAGGCAAGTTCCTTGAACTTCCTCTTCCTAATAAGTACGGTCTATTAGGGATTTATGCTCTATACTAAGCAAATTACAATACCCACTTAAAGTCAGTCTTAAGTGGTTTTACAATTCAGTTTATACACTTGAGATCAGTTACAAGTGTCTTGATGTTTGTTTTGATTGTTGGTTGCAGGTTGAGAAGGATTGGAGGTAAGGTTGTAGAAGTTGTGTGTTAAAGGGGTGATGTCTTCAGTCTTGGAGGAATCCTTTTTGAAAGGCCCTTTATTGATATGCAGATGACCAGACAGCTATGGTTTGGCTTAGCTGTCAGATGATAGTTGAATTGTGCAGCGGAATAAGAGAGGCTTGAAATAATGATAGGACAAGAAACACAAAGGAATAATGCAAGTGTGTGAATGTGTTTGCAAAAAATGTAATAACACAGAGAATTTAAAGTGGTTCAGAGTTCACTCCTCCTACATCCACCCTCACTGTCAATCTTGACAAGTGAGATCAATTTTATTATAATCTTTAATCAACAAAAATTACAAATGATTGATTTAGGCAAGTTCCTTGAACTTCCTCTTCCTAATTAGTACAGTCAACTAGGGATACACTTAATGTACAGTCTTAAGTGTTTTTACAACTTGAAGTACAGTCTCAAGATTTTACAAACCAACTAATACACTCAAAGTACAGTCTTGAGTGATTACAAACTAATTCTACACCTAAAGTACAGTCTTAGGATTTTGGGATTTGTGAATTAACACACTAGGGTTGTTTGTTGTTGAAGCAGAGGTTTAGGGGTGAAGGTTTTGGTTTGAGACAGGGTTTGAAGGGTAGGGATTGGTGAGAGTGTGTGTGGATTACAGGAGGTGTGTGTGGGTGTAAGGGAAAGGCTTTGGATTGAAAAAGAGTATTTTTCAAAGGGGGTAAGTGAATAGAGGAGAGAACTCCTCTATTTATAGCCTTCAATGTAGCCGTTGGAATATGACAGTTGATTGCTGAAATACATTAATGAGTCTTTGGTGGTCTTTGCCCCACTTGTCCACTTGCAGGTCTTCATGAGTTGGCATTAGCTGGGAGCTTCCAGAAGGTCTTCAATGGTCTTCAATGGTCACTTTGATAGCTGTGAAGATACATGATCCATCTTGGTTGAGATTGTGGCAGCAGAGTATGAGACAAAGAGATGGCTGTCTGAGGACTGAAGTCATAGCTGTTAGATCATAGCAAGGCTTAGCTATCAGAGAAGATCTCTAATAAGGGCTGAGATGCACTTGATGATCTTGATGAATTAGAGAGTGAATATGATTCATGTTTTTGATTGATTGTAATCATTGTATATGACAGAATCATAACTATCAAACTTATAGCATCGAGATACCTTTGAGGAATGAAAGTGAAGATTGATTTGGTCAGTCATGAACATAGCTGTCAGAGTAAAGGATCATGACTGACAGTCTTCCTCTTTTGATATAAACCCAGTTCTATATATATATTCCTTTATCAAAACCAACTAACTAAGACATTGATCAAAGTTAGGTCCTAACAATTTCCCCCTTTTTGGTAAAGGAAGATCTATTTTAGAACATTTTTTCACATTTGATAAGAGAAATAATAATAGAAGAAATAATACAAGGATTCATAGCAAGCACAAGCAACCAGAAAGAGATTGAAAACCCTGAATTTAATCTCAAGATGAAAAGGTTCACAGATTACAGTCATAAAAACTGAGCCAATCAAAACATATTGTTTTAACAAACCAAAAAAAAATTGTTCCATAAAACTACATTTCAATCATCAGCCAGTTGATCATAGAACTCTTCTCTTTCTTGCCTGGCTGAAATAATCAGATTTCTTTCTTCCTCCAGTTCTCTTCTCATAGCTGGCTCCACTCCTCTGTAGTAGAACTCATTGTTCCATTCCCAGGACATCCTCTCATCATACTTGAAGAACTTATCTTCCTTTGATTTCAGTTGAGCTCTTGTAAGGGGTATCTGATCATTTCTGATTCTCATTGTGCCCCACAAATGCTTCTTCTTATTCCTTGTTCTCTTGTTTTTCATGGGCACAGTGGATTGATCTGGTTGTGATTGAACTGAGACTTGAGCTTCAGGAAAGGAATGAGTGGATTGCTGAGGAGGGTTGGTAAATGTAGGAGATGGAATTATTATTGGAGGGTCTTGATCTGGACTTGAAGGAGCATCATCATCATCATTGTCGAGTACCGAGGAAAGATCAATAACATTTTTGGTTCTCGTTTTGATCGGCTATGGATTCTCTGAATTCTTTGATCTCAGGAATAGAGACCAAGTTCATGAAGTGAGAGTTTTCATTAGGTGAGGTGAAGTTCATGGGATCAACAGTGATGAAGGGAGAAAGGTAGGGCTCAATTCCTGGATTAAGGGTTGGGGGAAAGATGTTGACCATTTTGCTTATCAAAAGCATAAGGGCATACTTTTGTTCAAACAGAGACAGGAAAAATGATTTTGCAAGGTCAATGCACAGGGTGAAGACTAGACCCTTTGGCATATACAGGCATGAATTGAGTGAAGGAGAGATAAGTTGGCTGAAGAGAACTTCCCAATCAAGATGAGTATTGGGAGTGATGAACTTTAGGAAGGATGGGATTTGGTGAACAAAGTTGGAGGTTGATGAGGTTCTTGACACTTTCCATTTTTCATAAGCAAAGAAAATTAACCCTGCAAGGTTTCTTGCTACCATTATCAAACCATTTCTTGACAGTTCCCAGAATTTTGGATAGGTAAATGGGTTTGCAATTTCTGGGAAATCAGTTACATCGGCCAACCTTGTTCTTTCTGCCTTGATGGAAGACATAGAGAAGTCAATGCCACAGCTAAGGATCCAAGGTTCTTTCTTGGGAAGATATGCTTGAGTAGGAGGAATAGAATGGCTTGGATGGCTGTCAGGACTGTCAAGAATGGGATCAGCATCGAGATATATCTTGACCATGTCCAGCAAGGATTGGACTTTGAGGAGAGGCTTCAAAAGGTTCATTTTCAGGGATTGGAGAAATTGGCTTGGAAGGTGCAGAGGCTTGGGTTGAAACAGTTGGGATTGACTCAGAGGCTTGGCCAAGACTTTGATTGAGAATATTGGAATTGAATTAGGATTTAAGGAGGTTTAAGGCTGCCCTGACTTCTCTTTTGGCCAACTTTTTCTCAAGAATAGCTGTCAGGGCTTCCTCACTTTCAGGAGTTCCATCAAACACAAGACCCTTGCAAGCATTTATGATTGAATCTCCCTTTGAGACTTGATTTGGATCTATTTCAACTCCAACCTTCTTGAGACTTTGAATAACCTTAGTGATATTATCAAGATTCCCCCTATCAATTTCAACAGTTGGGGTAGGTTCATTCACAGCCTCAGTCTCAGGAATGGAAGGGAAGGTTTGGATATCTACATCCATAGCTGTCACCTTGGGGTTACTAGATGTCTCTCCAGGTCCACTCATTTTCTTCATAAACCTAGACCTGAGTTCATCTAGGGCCATTAATGATTCTTCCTTACTTAGAACATCATCAAGAAACAAGAGAACAGCTTTTTCAGTGTCAGGGTTCCCATCCAACTCAATAGCATCAATTGCTCTCAGGATTTTGGCTAACTGTTGAGGTTGAGTAGAGGGGATATTCTCATCAATGTTCCCCCTTAAAGGTTGCTTTTCTGATGGTTCTTTGAGATTAAGGATAGCTTCAATGGCTGACTGATGACCTGAGCTGGGTGTGGATGACTTGTCCACTCTTGGACTGACAGAAGTGGATTTTGGAGAAATGGAAGGGGTAGTTATTTTGGTTTTCTTGGCTTTGGGGGCTTTCTTCTCTAGTTTTCTTTTCTTTGGCAAAGTTTTAGAAGGAATGGATAAGGAGGATTGTACCTTGGATCTGGTGACTGTCTGCTTGGTAGGGATAGCTGTCAGAGGTTCCTTTCCTTTATGCTGTGATTTTGACAATTTAATAGCTGCCTGGAGTTCTTGAGGATCTACATCAGCATCACCAGCATGAGTTTGTTCCATGGTGTCATCTCTATGGCTATCAACATCACCTCTTTCTTCCACATCCACTCTATGGCTATCAGACAAGGGAAAATTTTGAGGAAGGTCAGTCAAGGGATGACCATTTATTTGAATATTTTCTTCCTCATCAATTGGATTGGAAGTGGGAGAGATTGTTGTTGACTTGGTTGGCTGGATTGGTTGTTGATGAGAGTGAGATGGTTTATGGCCGCACGGGATGGTGTCGAGATGAGTTTCTTGGAACCATGTATGGAAGATTTGATGAATCTTGTTCATGATTGAGAACAGTTGAGTCAAGAATGGGAGATGCTTCAGGAAGATTATCTAGGTTTCCCAAACCTTCATCAAAATCACACAACTCAGTTACACTTTGATCATTGTTTTCATCAAAGTCAACATGAATTGATTCTTCCACAACAAGTCTTCTTTTGTTGTAAACTCTATAAGCTTTGCTTGTGTTAGAGTATCCAAGAAATATTCCTTCATCACTTTTGGAGTCAAATTTGTCCAAATTGTTCTTGCCATTGTTGTGAATGAAGCATCTACTTCCAAAGCTGTGAAAGTAGGAAATGGTAGGGAATTTGTTATTCCACAATTCATATGGAGTCTTCTTGTGGAATTTGTTGATTAGTGTTTTGTTTTGAACATACACTGCCGGTAATGTACTGACTTCACCCCAAAAAAATACTTTGGGAGATTGTGTTACGACAAAGCATTGTTCTTCTTTGCCTCACAAATTGTCCTGTTCTTCCTTTCAGCAACACCATTTTGTTGGGGAGTTCTTGGGGCTGAAAAATTGTGATCAATGCCTTTGGAATCACAATATTCTTCTACTCCAGTGTTCTCAAATTCCTTCCCATGGTCAGATCTGATCTTGATGATGGATGTCCCTTTTGGATTCAAGAAGAATGATCCAAGCGAATCTTGTGAAATCATCAACAACAACTAGGGAGTATCTTTTTCCTCCTAAAGATCTAGTTCTTATGGGTCCAAAAAGATCCA
Organism: Adenophora triphylla var. japonica; assembly: GCA_022495995.1. NCBI lineage: Eukaryota > Viridiplantae > Streptophyta > Magnoliopsida > Asterales > Campanulaceae > Adenophora > Adenophora triphylla. The sequence goes on along the minus strand of JAFEMH010001410.1, from coordinate 91,023 downwards.
TATGAAGCAGTTCAATAGGTCTTGAGGTGTCCAACTTGGTCTTGGGTTTGAATGAAGATTTCTTTTGCTTCCCACATTGGCATGCTTTGCAAAGTTTATCCTTCTTGAATGGGATCTTTGGTAGACCTCTAACTAGATTAGAATTTGCAAGCTTGGAAATGGTTTTGTGATTGAGGTGAGCCAATCTTTTGTGCCATAGCCATGACATATCAGTTGATTGAAAGACGAGAAGAGCGGTGAGCATTTGAGGATTCCACAATCTCTAAGGTTAAGCGTATAGATTTCCTTTTCTTGATCGATTAGGATGACTTTATTGTTTTCATCCTTAACAGTGCATTTATCCTTAGTGCAAACAACATGATATCCCTTATCACAGATTTGACTTATGCTGATCAAATTGTGTTTGAGACCCTCTACATAGGACACATTTGTAAAAATGATATCTTTTGTAATAAGATTTCCTGATCCTTTGACCTTAGCTTGGGAATTGTCACCAAAGGTTACATTTGGTCCATTTTTAGGGGAATATTATTGCAACCAGTCTTTATTGAAGGTCATATGTCTACTACAACCACTATCTAAATACCAAAGTCCTTTCCTAGGTACCTGCAAAACAGAAAGTAAATTTTATGGTACCCCTTTTTATTCTTTTGGGTCCAAAGGATTAGTTTTTCTTTGGAACCCTAGCTTTGTTCATTGGTCCCTTGTTGAAGAACTGGTTTAGGGTATGATAATATGACATGATTTGCATCATGTAAGGTGTAAGGACAGTGGATTGGGATGGATTGAAGAAGTGGTTTGGATTGTTGTATTGGGGTTGAAACTGAAAGCCATTTGAAGAGGATGATCTGGGAGAGTCATTTTGACTTGCATGGCTTCTACCATTTGAGTATTTCCATTGAGGTTTTTGTTGTTTGGTGTATCTATGTTTATTATAGAATCTTTGTTGCCTTGGGGTTCTTTGTTGTTTGGAAGATTTTGGTTGTGCAGTCGGGCCTTGGTCTGGCCGAACCCTCGTTATCTGACAGGACTTGACTGACTAGCACAATCTTGCAGCTTGACTTCTTCCTGTATTTTGGCTCCTTTTTGAACCCAAATATACTTGCTTCCTTGACTTTTACTTGATCCTTCCTTTGACTGACTAGGACCACCCAAGATTTCTTTTGATTTTCCTTTGGTTTGAACAGGATAGGTTTGAGCTTGATAGCTGCCGAGCTTAGATTTTCTAGCACCATTTTTTCAATGGCCCTTTCACCAGTGGGAGGAGTGTACACTTTTGCTGATGGATTATCAGCACCAATCCCTGTTTTATTACTAGGACGCCTTTGAGTGTAGGTGAATAGGGATAATGCTTTGCTTGACATGTTCCATGAATCTATTCTCTTTTTAAGAGCATCATTTTCTTTTTCAAGATTTATGATTTTTTGACAGTTTTCAAGATTCCTTGAAGCCTCGAATTTATCGAGATCCATGTTTTGTTTTTCAAGCATGAAGCTTTGATCTCTTAGCCCTTGACATGCTTTTTCAAGCTCAGAAATGGTTTTTGTGAGGGTGTCAATGGTTGAGGATTGGGAAAGATTCTCATTGACCAGTGAAGCAAAGCTAGTTTTTTGTTTTTTGGTTTGAATTAAAAGAGTGCAAACTAATTGTTTAAAACCATCAATATTTAAAGAGTTAAAATCATGTACCTCTTTTAGTTCATCAGCAGCAGCAAGTGCTTCCATCTCTTCCTAATTGTCTGATTCTTCCTCATCTTCAGCTATAAGGCATATCATGGCTTCTTTACCTTCATTTTCAGAATCATCACTTGACACATACTCTTCATCACTGAATTTTGATGAGTCAGCTATCATGACTTGTTCTTTGTTTTTGTCATGTTTATTTTTGGAGCAATTGAAGCAGTTGCACTTAGAACTGTGAATGATCTCTTTTGAGTAGGTCATCTTCTTAGCTGTCTGATTGTCCCTAGGTTTCCTTGGTTCAGGACAATCAGATGAGTAATGTCCTTGCTTTCCACAGTTGAAGCAATCAATTGTCTTCTTGTAGCTGTCTTGTTGAGCATTAGATGTGGAGGGATTGTATTTTTTGTCAAAAGATTTCTTTTGAAATTTCATGGCATTTCTGACAGCCATGGAAATGAGACTTGGAATGTCTTCTTGGGAGATCTGTTTACTGACAGGTTTGGAGCTGATGTTTATCTTTTGAAGGGCATTGTTGACAATGGTCTCAATGTCTTTTTGAGTGATTGGCTTGTGGATAGTTTCTTGAGCAGTTAAAGCTAAGGTTTGTGAAATGGAAGGGACTGGTTGCATCTTTATCATACCTTCCAATTCATAAGCTTCAAGCTTTCCAAAGTACTGTTCAACTGTCATGGTGCTCCATTCAGATCCTTCTCTAATAGGTAATGCTACATTTTCATATTCTTGAGGAAGATTTGAGTATATCTTAAGGCAGAGATCTTGTTGTTCAAAAGTTTTTCCATGGTCAGCAATTGATCTAACAAGGTTCTCAAACCTTGGCTGAGCAGCACTCACCTTTTCTCCAGGGTAGAACTTGAAGTTGTCTAATTGCCTAAGCAAGTTATACAAGTTTTGTGTCCTAACACTGGAGTGTTTAGTGAACTTAGTTTGAATAAGAGCCCATGCTGTTCTGGCATTTGGTTCTTTAGCAATTTCTTGTGCTAGTGAGTCATTTACACTCTTTTGAAGAATGTTCTTGACTTTCAAGTTTGCACTTATCAATTGCTTTTCAGCTTCAGACCATGTTTCTGGGGATTTGATCTTACTAGGTCCTCCATCGGTCTGATTTGAGTTGGGTAGGACACTTCATTCTCTAGAACATACCAATTCCATATCTTGTTTGCATCAAGGTATGTTTTTATTTTTGAAGCATAGATCTCAAAAGATCCACAGTCATCAATGTGTGGGATGTCTTTCTCATTATTTCTCCTTGGTTGAGGCATGGTGGGTTTGAAGAGGATCATTCACAAGTTGTTAGACTTTTGAATGTGAAGACAAGCTCTGATACCAATTGAAAGGCCCTTTATTGATATGCAGATGATCAGACAGCTATGGTTTGGCTTAGCTGTCAGATGATAGTTGAATTGTGCAGCGGAATAAGAGAGGCTTGAAATAATGATAGGACAAGAAACACAAAGGAATAATGCAAGTGTGTGAATGTGTTTGCAAAAAATGTAATAACACAGAGAATTTAAAGTGGTTCAGAGTTCACTCCTCCTACATCCACCCTCACTGTCAATCTTGACAAGTGAGATCAATTTTATTATAATCTTTAATCAACAAAAATTACAAATGATTGATTTAGGCAAGTTCCTTGAACTTCCTCTTCCTAATTAGTCTGATCCAACTAGGGATACACTTAAAGTACAGTCTTAAGTGTTTTTACAACTTGAAGTACAGTCTCAAGATTTTACAAACCAACTAATACACTCAAAGTACAGTCTTGAGTGATTACAAACTAATTCTACACCTAAAGTACAGTCTTAGGATTTTGGGATTTGTGAATTAACACACTAGGGTTGTTTGTTGTTGAAGCAGAGGTTTAGGGGTGAAGGTTTTGGTTTGAGACAGGGTTTGAAGGGTAGGGATTGGTGAGAGTGTGTGTGGATTATAGGAGGTGTGTGTGGGTGTAAGGGAAAGGTTTTGGATTGAAAAAGAGTATTTTTCAAAGGGGTAAATGAATAGAGGAGAGAACTCCTCTATTTATAGCCTTCAATGTAGCCGTTGGAATATGACAGTTGCAGCTACATTAATGAGTCTTTGACTGGTCTTTGCCCCACTTGTCCACTTGCAGGTCTTCATGAGTTGGCATGAGCTGGGAGCTTCCAGAAGGTCTTCAATGGTCTTCAATGGTCACTTTGATAGCTGTGAAGATACATGATCCATCTTGGTTGAGATTGTGGCAGCAGAGTATGAGACAAAGAGATGGCTGTCTGAGGACTGAAGTCATAGCTGTTAGATCATAGCAAGGCTTAGCTATCAGAGAAGATCTCTAATAAGGGCTGAGATGCACTTGATGATCTTGATGACTTAGAGAGTGAATATGATTCATGTTTTTGATTGATTGTAATCATTGTATATGACAGAATCATAACTATCAAACTCATAGCTGTCAGATACACTGAGGAATGAAAGTGAAGATTGATTTGGTCAGTCATGAACATAGCTGTCAGAGTAAAGGATCATGACTGACAGTCTTCCTCTTTTGATATAAACCCTGTTCTATATATATATTCCTTTATCAAAACCAACTAACTAAGACATTGATCAAAGTTAGGTCCTAACACTTTTATAGGCTTGAATATAGCCGTTGGAGGGAACAAGGAGACAAGGTAGTAAATGTGTGTTGGAGATGCATTTAGAGCCTTTGTTGACTGGAGACTAACATAGCTGGAATCTGCAACCATTTGATGTGATCTTCATGGATGTGAGCTGGCAACATATGAGGGGAGAGATTGGGCAATGCACATCTTGATCCTCAAAGGAATACTTCATTGCTGCTGATGTTGAAGATCATAGCTGTCAGAGAGATGGAGCCTTTGCTGTTTGAGAACCTTAGCTGTCAGAGCTAGGTTCTTGATCTAGAAGGTTTAGGCAATATGTAATGTTCCGTATGTAAATAGATACATGCTCCATATGTAAATAGATTCATTAATGTATATGATTGGTTTGGATCATTGCTTTTGGTTGAATCATAGCTGTCCAGTTGATTTATAAGATGTGCAAGGGCTCAGCTGTCAGAGTCATATGTTATCTTGGCTGTCAGATAACATATGATATATTTCTTTGTCAAAACCTTTTATAACTATGTGGTTTACATAGTTAGGTCCTAACAACAATCATATGTTAAAAGGGAAGTAAAGCAAAATTGTGACGGATCCTAACTAACAATTTAGAACACAGTTTACAAAATTCATTTGCTACTGAGAGATTGAGATAGAGTAGAGCAAAACAATGGCTCAGATCTGGGGAAAATTACATACAAAGATCAACATCCAACAAAAATACATACAAAGACCCATAAAATAACAAGCTCTGTTAGTTACAAGTTTATTTCGAACCCAAATCAAAGAGAAAAACTTTTCTAACCCAAATCAATCTTACAAGACATTAATACAACTTATTAAGCCTAAATCTGCAGCCGTATAACAAATTAACCAAACCGAAGGTAATTGAAGAACGACGAACTGAAAAAATATAGCTTTCAACAATCAAAAAGAAAAACTTTACGGAGATAATTTTAAGAAATTAACCCAAATAATTATCACAAATTCGTGAAACAAAACCCTAGCATTGAAATCCTTAAATTAAAACCCTAAATTTTGGTCAAACTGAAATTAAACACTAAAAATTAATTGAAATTAAATCTAACCTTGTTGTTGGCGATGTAGTTTCCTCAGCTTCTAATCTGTTGAATGGATTGGCAATGAAGGAAGAAGAGTCGTGGGTAGGTCAGTTGCGAGAGAGAGAAAGGAGTAGAAAAGAAATTGGGGAGGATCTGGACCGAGTCGATCTTGGCGAGAGAAAAGCGTAATTATCAAGCTCAGTAGGACCTTGGCAATGGAGAACGACAATGGAGGAAATTGGCAATTTCTTGAAGAGAGGTTTGTAGGGAGAGAGCGGTATAGAGTACACAGAGAAGCGGGTGAAATTAGGGGAACTATTTATGTTTTAATTTTTTGATTTTTCAGGGCAGCGCCACGCGATCAAATTTTACAAATCCTTTCTACAACGTTTTGTTTTAAAACGTTGGAACCATCTACAACGTTTATTTAACAAACGTTGTCAATATGCGCAACGTTTCTTCTAAAAACGTTGTCTTAATTAATTTTCTACAGCGTTTTTCAAATAAACGTTGTCATATAAGCAAACTACAACGTTTATTATGAAAACGTTGTCTTAGGAAATAAATGAAAACATTTTTTAAGAAACGTTGTCTCTAAAAACGTTGTTAATGATCAGATTTGTTGTAGTGTCCGTAGGATCTTTATTCTTAACATGCCCTCGTAAGACGGACGATAGGAAGGAGGCTCCATCTTGCACATCAAGAAATGTAAACGGGATTTGAGATGTGGGTTAGTGAGAACATCATCAAGTTGATCATCGCCGATATGGGTGACATGTAAGGATCCTTGTTGAACTTGTTCACGAACAAAGTGAAAAGCTAGTGCGATTTGTTTCATTTGAGAGTGGAAAATTGGATTGGCAGAGTAGTGAGTAGCTCCCAAATTGTCACATTATATGGTGGGTAATTGCTGAGATGAGAAGTCAAGTTCAGGCAACAATGATTTTAGCCATAAAAGTTTGGAAGTAACTACAACAACTGCTCTAAATTCAGCTTCAGTTGATGAACGGGCTAGGGCTCGTTGTTTCTTTGAACTCCGGGACATAGGATTTCGACCAGGTACACAATGTAACCAGTGGTGGAGAGGAATTGATCCTTGTCACCAGCCATATTTGCATCGTTGAAGGCATGGAGATGTAAAGGAGAATTATGATAAAACATAAGACCATGATGAGCAGTACAATTGAGACCGTAGCTGTAACACCTCCAATTTTCCATAAATAACAATAATACTTATTTCATAAATAAATACCCTCAAAAGGGCAAAACTATAACCATAATTCAAAAAACTAACTAAAATTCAAAATACCTTAAATGCGGATAACGTCTTAAAAGTAACGGCTAGTACATCCACTAGCTCAACAACTATAACTACTTAACTGAAAAATAACTACTTGAATGACTTCCGCCAAAAATCCTTGCGACGGTCCAATTTCCTACTTATTACCTGGAAGGAAATATAAGGAAAAAAGGGTGAGCGAACAATGCTCATACGGTGCCTCTCCGGGTAATAAGGAAGAGGTGACCGAAAGAACGAGATCAAATGAATACTTCAATAAACGGTAAATATTCAAGAACAGAATATTCAAAATACAGTTCCAAAACAGTTACTAAGTATAGAAAACACTTTCATGAGTTTGAAAACATGTGGCTTCACAAAAGAGCATTTTTCAGATATAACTTTCAAGCACTCCACAAAATACTTCACTTTATTTCACAAAACACTTTGCAAAAGATTACACCTTAAAACACTTTACTTTACTTCCATCCAATCATAAAACTTTAGGGATTAAGCAGTTACTAGCTGTACCCAGGGCTCGGGTTTCTTCTGACTGCACCCAAATAACCGGTATACCATGATAACCTACATCACTTCATCAAGCAATGTAATAGGGTCACATATGTCCTTCTTCAGGCACTGGGATAACTATAAGGGTCCACATGTTCCTTTCCAAAACTATGGATAACTATTGGGGTTCACATATCCTTTTCAAAATTATGGATAACTATTGGGGTCCACATATCCTTTTCAGAATTATGGATAACTATTTGTCCTACACAGGACGATTGGATAACTTTACTTTCACAAAAATTTACTTTGTTAACTTTCAAAGGTGCTCATATAATCAAGAACACAACAATAACAATAACAATCATACTCATGATATTCCATTTGAACAATAACATATCAAAAGGGTAGATATCCAAAGAACGCTAACACAACGAAATGAATATATTTTTAAAATGCTACCTGCCACATAGGTAGATATAACTTTACAAAAACAGAGAATGGATTTCTAAACAAGGAATGAAACCAAGTAACTAAGAACGTAATCCCTTACCTTAGCGTTACTTAGTAGCTTCAAAATCCCACGCGCATGAATCTACAATCATGTAAACATAGGTCTTAGGGTACAAGTAATGCTCATTTACTTAATCCCCAACTATTATCTAAAGTCACATTATTCTACGAGTTATTCTTCTTTAACTCTTTTTAAAGATTACTCTTTTACCTTTTAGGTTTTTCCCAAAATACCCTTAGGGTTTCTAAGCTTACAAACCTTATTCAATTCCTTTTTGTGACTATTCTCACTCTAAGTGCACTATTCACAGCACACACAAACACTATTCACAGCATATGAAAAACACTATTCACATCAAATGAAAAACACACACAAACACACTCTACACACACTAAACCCTAACAATACCCACACACACATCAACACACTCACACACTACAGCATACGCACACACACAACAGCCCACAAAACGCACACTGCACACACACACACACACACAGAGACACACACACACACACAAAGTCACACACACACACTGCACACCCCAAAAACACACACACGACACATACTAAAAACACATAGTAACCCCTAGTTATTCTCCTTTAATCCTCTAGAATAATCCTATAGCATGCAAAACCCTAATTATATGTTTAGATTTTAACATGTAAGACCCATCAATATTAATCAATACTAGATCTAGGATTATACTCATATTGAAAACTGTTAGGACCTAACTTTATGTTTTGATGATGATTGATCATTTAACGGGACAAAGTTAAATGGTCTAAAGTGTCAAGAGAGAAAAGTTGCAAAAGTTACCCAAGACCTCCTCCAAGTTTCCTTTCCTTTTCAACAATGATTTACACCACCTATCGAGGCTGAAAAATATTCAATATTAGACTCATTGGAAAGCTAATTTGATGATGTACAAGACTATGCAATGAGCTTTTGCATTTGAACAACTGGTGAAAATCTATATTCGAATAATCAAAAGGAAGAAACAATGATAATGAAAGTCAAGGGTGCAAAATGGAAGTTTGATTCATATGTGCAAATGATTGCTACTGTTGAACAATAAATAGAGACTTTCAATGCATCATTTCCCCAACAACTCCTCCAACGGATACAAACATTTTCCTTAAAACAGGGAAGTAATGACACAACAATGAATGATGAAGACCAAGACCATATCAAGACCTCTTCGCTCCTCGTGCATTATCAATGAAGACTCCCATTGAAGACAGCCATGTGCCATGTTCCCAACGGCTACTTCCTCAATCCTCCTATATATTGAACCCAAATCTCCCATTCTAACCTCTCCTACAAACCACGTATTTACACCCCTTTCCTTGCCCCTTTTACAGTTAGCTCACACCCTTTACAGAGCCATTTTTGCAGTCCCTTTCCACACCCATTTGAAAAGCTTTCTTACAGCTCCTTACAACACCCATTTCCAGTCTCTCCTTACAGCCATTTCCACACACAGTTACAACACCCTTTAATAACCTTCTGCTAGCCTTATTAACACCCTCCTTACAGCCTTTCCACAGCCCCTTCATAACCTCCTATTACAGCCTTTCCACTCCCATTTACAGCCCCTTCATAACCTTCTGTAATCCATTTATATACCCATTTACAGACCCTTTTAACAAGCCTTTTAACAGCCTTCTTACAGCCTTTCCACTCCCATTTACAGCCCCTTCATAACCTTCTGTAATCCATTTCCATACCCATTTACAGACCCTTTTAACAAACCTTTTAACAGCCTTCTTATAGCCTTTCCACACCATTTACAGCTCTTTCCACAGCCTTTCAATATCCCTTTCCAGTCCCTTTTGATAGCCTCTTAACACTCCTTTACAGCCCTCTCCACACCCCTCTATAGCTAAGATATCTGACAACTAAGAATCTTAGCTGTCCAAGCAAACAAGCCCCCTTAACACACAACCTTTACAACATCACCTTCAACCTTTCCACATCTGCAAACCCTGCAACCAACAATCAAACAACTGTGAGACACTTGTAACTGTAATTCAGGTGTATAAACTAGTTTGTAAACCACTTAAGACTGACTTTAAGTGGGAAGTGTAATTTGCTTCGTAACAAGCAAATCCCTAATTGACTGTACTAATTAGGAAGAGGAGGTTCAAGGAACTTGCCTAACCAATCCTTTGTAAATCTTAAAGGGAACTAGATTTAAGTGGATTGATCTCACTTGTCAAGGTTAACAGTGAGGGTGGACGTAGGAGGAGTGAACTCTGATACCAATTGAAAGGTCCTGTTTGCTTTAATCAGTTAAAAGATTAGGCAGTTAAGCTTTGACAGCTAAGGTAAAATCTTAGCTGTCAGATATTAACTGATTTTAAAGACAAGAGTTAAATGTGCAGCAAAATAGAAAATGTTGAAATAATGTAAAGACAAGTGAATAGTATATGTGTGTGTGTGTTGTGTGATAATTGGTGAAAGGTCCTGTTTGCTTTAATCAGTTAAAAGATTAGGCAGTTAAGCTTTGACAGCTGAGGTGAAATCTTAGCTGTCAGATATTAACTGATTTTAAAGACAAGAGTTAAATGTGCAGCGGAATAGAAAATGTTGAAATAATGTAAAGACAAGTGAATAGTGTATGTGTGTGTGTGTTGTATGATAATACCAATTGAACACAAGAATTTTAAGGTGGTTCAGAGTTCACTCCTCCTACGTCCACCCTCACTGTCAACCTTGACAAGTGAGATCAATCCACTTAAATCTAGTTCCCTTTAAGATTTACAAAGGATTGGTTAGGCAAGTTCCTTGAACCTCCTCTTCCTAATTAGTACAGTCAATTAGGGATTTGCTTGTTACGAAGCAAATTACACTTCCCACTTAAAGTCAGTCTTAAGTGGTTTACAAACTAGTTTATACACCTGAATTACAGTTACAAGTGTCTCACAGTTGTTTGATTGTTGGTTGCAGGGTTTGCAGATGTGGAAAGGTTGAAGGTGAGGTTGTAAAGGTTGTGTGTTAAGGGGGCTTGTTTGCTTGGACAGCTAAGATTCTTAGCTGTCAGATATCTTAGCTATAGAGGGGTGTGGAGAGGGCTGTAAAGGGGTGTTAAGAGGCTGTCAAAAGGGACTGGAAAGGGATATTGAAAGGCTTTGGAAAGAGCTGTAATTGGTGTGGAAAGGCTGTAAGAAGGCTGTTAAAAGGCTTGTTAAAAGGGTCTGTAAATGGGTATGGAAATGGATTACAGAAGGTTATGAAGGGGCTATAAATGGGAATGGAAAGGCTGTAAGAAGGCTGTAAGAAGGTTGTTAAAAGGCTTGTTAAAAGGGTCTGTAAATGGGTATATAAATGGATTATAGAAGGTTATAAAGGGGCTGTAAATGGGAGTGGAAAGGCTGTAACAGGAGGTTATGAAGGGGCTGTGGAAAGGATGTAAGGAGGGTGTTAATAAGGGTGGCAGAAGGTTATTAAAGTGTGTTGTAACTGTGTGTGGAAATGGCTGTAAGGAGGGACTGGAAATGGGTGTTGTAAGGAGATGTAAGAAAGCTTTTCAAATGGGTGTGGAAAGGGACTGCAAAAATGGCTCTGTAAAGGGTGTGAGCTAACTGTAAAAGGGGCAAGGAAAGGGGTGTAAATACGTGGTGTGTAGGAGAGGTTAGAATGGGAGATTTGGGTTCAATATATAGGAGGATTGAGGAAGTAGCCGTTGGGAACATGGCACATGGCTGTCTTCAATGGGAGTCTTCATTGATGATGCCTGAGGAACGAAGAGGTCTTCAATATGGTCTTGGTCTTCATCATTCAATGTTGTGTCATTACTTCCCTATTTTAAGGAAAATGTTTGTATCCGTTGGAGGAGTTGTTGGGGAAATGATGCATTGAAAGTCTCTATTTATTGTTCAGTAGTAGCAATCATTTGCACATATGAATCAAACTTCCATTTTGCACCCTTGACTTTCATTATCATTGTTTCTTCCTTTTGATTATTCGAATATAGATTTTCACCAGTTGTTCAAATGCAAAAGCTCATTGCATAGTCTTGTACATCATCAAATTAGCTTTCCAATGAGTCTAATATTGAATATTTTTCAGCCTCGATAGGTGGTGTAAATCATTGTTGAAAAGGAAAGGAAACTTGGAGGAGGTCTTGGGTAACTTTTGCAACTTTTCTCTCTTGACACTTTAGACCATTTAACTTTGTCCCGTTAAATGATCAATCATTATCAAAACATAAAGTTAGGTCCTAACAATTTCCCCCTTTTTGGTGAATGATTGGTCATTTTAAACTCTTAATGCCTTGCTTCAAAACTCCATAAGCAAAAAGAGATGATAATGAAAATTTGCTCATTAAGAAAATTTGAGCAGATTTTTGGTCAACTTCACGGGTTTTTCTGTGTTGACTCAACAAGCTCCAGGGTGTGAGGCTATAATTTTTGGTGACACTACTACATTTTTGACCTAATGTAACGCATCTAACGCATCTAATGTAACGCCACGAGCTAATGTAACACATCTAATGCAACGCCAGAGCTAATGTAACGCATCTAATACAACGCCAGAGCTAATGTAACGGCTAATGCAATGCCAGAGCTAATGTAACGCATCTAATGCAACGCCAGAAGCTAATGTAACGCATCTAATGCAACACCAGAGCTAATGTAACGAGTCTAATGCAACGCCAAAATCCTAATGTAATGCCTAAATTACTAATGCAACGCCAAAATCCTATAACCTATACCATATACCCTATACCCTATACCCTACACTATACCCTATAACCTATATCCTATATCCTAAACCTTATACCCTATACCCTATACCTTATACACTATACCCTATACACTATACCCTATACCCTATACCCTATGCCCTATACACTATACCCTATAACCTATATCCTATACCCTATACCCTATACACTATACACTATACCCTATACACTATACCCTATACCCTATACCCTATACCATATACCATATATCCTATATCCTATATCCTATACCATATACCCTATACCCTATACCCTATACCCTATACCCTATCTATAGTATAAATGAGGGAGGGTGAGCTACAGTTGTTTGAAGAGTTGCACGTGTGGAAATTTCCATTTTGCCCTCATACTTTTATTCCTTTCCCATTTTGTCCTCTCATCAAGTCAACCATTTCTTCTCTCAATTGAATACCCATCTGATTTTCTCCAATTATTTCCTGTTAAAGATAAATTATGGGTTTCTCTATCAATGGCAACAGCAACAATGAACAATCTCACACAAAAACCCACAAAATCATTCTCCTTTCCAATTACATCCTTTAAGGCGCCGCCTCAAGCTGCATCTTCCTCACCCTCTCCCTCCGTCTCTTTCCTTCTTTACCCGGTGCTTTCTTCATCCTCCTCCACATCCTCACCATCGCCGGAGCAATTGCCGGCTGCACGGCTGCCTCTGCCGGATCAAACAAGTGGTACGCCGCCCACATAGTAGCCACCGTTCGACAAAGAATTTTCCGTGGCCTGTTTCAGCTTCGATTTTCACGACGACTTCGAATTTCTTGGGGGCGCTGAAGTCTTACGTTAGGGAGGACAATGCTGCGATTTTATTGAAAATGGCGGGTGGATTGTGTATTTTGATGTTTGTTTTGGAGTGGGATGTTCTTGCTCTGGCTTTTTTCTTGAGGTATTATGCTTTCGTGGAAGGAAATGGTAATGGGGGCAATAGGGGAAATGGAAAAGTTCAAGATGTGGATTATTCTACCAACAGGTGGCAGCCATTTCAAGTTTAGATTTCATTAATATCAATAATATAAATGGCAATGTGTCCCTTTTCCATTTTGTCCTTTAAAAAAAATTAATTAAAAAAAAAAAAACGCGTCCTCGAACACGGGCTTAATTAAAAAAAAAAAAAAAGTGTCCTCGAACACGGGCTTATTCTAGTACCCTATATACTATACCCTATACCATATACCCTATATACTATATCCTATACCCTATATCCTATACCCTATACCATATGCCCTATGCCCTATACCTTATATCCAATACCCTATATCCTATAGGGTATACCCTATAGGGTATAGGGTATAGGGTATACCCTATAGGATATAGGGTATAGGATATAAGGTACAGGGCATAGGGTATAGGGTATATGGTATAGGGTATAGGGTATACCCTATAGGATATAGGGTATAGGATATAGGCTATAGGTATAAGGTATAGGGCATAGGGCATATGGTATAGGGTATACCCTATAGGGTATATGGTATAAGGTATATGGCATAGGTCATATGGCATAGGGTATACCCTATAGGGTATAGGGTATAGGGTATAAGGTATAGGGCATATAGTATAGGGTATACCCTATAGGGTATAGGATATACCCTATAAGGTATAGGGTATACCCTATAGGATATAGGGTATACCATATAAGGTATAGGGTATAAGGTATAGGGCATATGGTATAGGGTATACCCTATAGGATATAGGGCATATGGTATAGGGTATACCCTATAGGGTATAGGGTATACCCTATAGGATATAGGATATAGGGCATATGGTATAGGGTATACCCTACAGGGTATATGGTATACCCTATAGGATATAGGGCATAGGGTATAGGGTATACCCTATAGGGTATAGGGTATACCCTATAGAGTATAGTGTATAGGATATAGGGCATATGATATAGGGTATAGGGTAGACCCTATAGGATATAGGGCATAGGGTATAGGGTATACCCTATAGGGTATAGGGTATACCCTATAGGATATACGGCATAGGGTATAGGGTATACCCTATAGGGTATAGGGTATACCCTATAGGATATAGGGTATAGGATATAGGGTATAGGGTATAATGTATATGGCATAGGGCATATGGTATAAAGTATACCCTATAGGGTATAGGGTATAAGGTATAGGGCATATGGCATATAGTATAGGGTATACCCTATAGGGTATAGGGTATACCCTATAGGGTATAGGGTATAAGGTATAAGGTATAGGGCATAGGGCATATGGTATAGGGTATACCCTATAGGGTATATTGTATAGGGTATATGGTTTACCCTATACCCTATACAATATTATTATTAATAATTATTAATAATAATTATTAATAATAATATTTATTAATAATAATAATTATTAATAATAATAATAATTATTATTATTAATAATAATTATTAATAATTATTATTATTAATAATTATTATTAATAATAATTATTATTAATATTTTGATAATATAAAAAACATTTAGAAGAATTGTGGACTGTTGGATTGAAAGTGTGAATGGTTAGATTTGGTTTAGCTCATGATCCACGTGGTTATTTGAGATCCAATCAAACAATGCCACATGGCATTGTTTTATTGGATTTCAAATAACCACGCGGATCATGGGCTAAACCAAATTCAACCATTCACACTTTCAATCCAATGGTCCACAATTAATCAAAACAAAACCATTAATCCCTCTTTCTCTCCTCATTTCTCTCTCTTTATTTTCATTTTATCAAAAAAAAACAAACAACCCACCCAGTACCCTACCCGTCTTCTTCTCTCTCTCTCATTTCTCTCATTCTTCTCTCTCTGTCAAACATCTACCCACTACCCTTCATCTTCTCCGGCGACGGCGATGGCAACGGTGGATCCGCCAGTCACCGGCCGTCCCAACGTCTTCTTCTCTCTCTCCCCAACGCCGTCTTCTTCTCTCTCTCTCCCCCAACGCCGTCTTCTTCTCTCCCCTTCATCGTCTCCGGCGAAGCTCAATTGTTCCATCTCTCTTTCTCTAGCGTCGTTCCATCTCTCTCGCTCT
The DNA here is from genome assembly GCA_022495995.1 of Adenophora triphylla var. japonica. Taxonomy (NCBI): domain Eukaryota; kingdom Viridiplantae; phylum Streptophyta; class Magnoliopsida; order Asterales; family Campanulaceae; genus Adenophora; species Adenophora triphylla. The sequence continues at coordinate 75,568 of JAFEMH010001410.1, read as the reverse complement.
CGCGAAAATTTCACTGCACCTATACTATACCCCCAAAATGCTATGAGCACTTGTTCCCAGTATCCTCAATATGGCTGCAATTTTTAATGAAAGAATCAAATGATTAGAACATTCGATTCAGGCGTTTCCAAGGAAAATCCTTGTTGTGGATTTGGGTATTTTCGATTTATTATTGTATTTTGTGTTTTATTTTGATTTGTACAATCTTTTGTTTGATTTGTGGTTGTGGATGGTTGTGGACGGTGGTGGATGGTGGTGGATGGCGGTGGAGCAAAGTGTTACTTTTGAAAAATGTAAGAATTGATTTGAATATAAAAAAAGTTAAGGGACTAATTAGAGAATAAAAAACATTAAGGGACTGATTTGAGAAAAAAAAAGTTAAGGGATTGTTTGAGAATAAATATATATATATTTTTTAAAATATATTTATATATATATATATGTATATATATTGAAAAAAGAAAATTGAAAAAATTAATAAAATTGTGAAATTATGTAATAAATTTTAGGGACTCATCTAATTTTTGGCGTTACATTAGGTATTCAACCACTTTTTAAATTGGCGTTGCATTAGGTTCTTTTTGGCGTTGCATTAGGTGTTCATATAGTTTTAAAATTGGCGTTGCATCAGGTATTTACCTGATGCAACGCCAAAGCTCTGGCGTTACATTAGCTTGCTATGTCGTTGCATTAGACCTAATGCAACGCAAGAGAATGCAACGGCCATTTGGCGTTAAATTAGGCCTAATGTAACGGTTTTTGGGCCCTAATGCAACGAAAATTGGCGTTACATTAGGTCAGAAATGTAGTAGTGTGAGGTATAAGAGTGTTCTTTAAGTGGGAGAAAACTGTGTAGGGTTATGAGCTTTGGAGATATAGATATAGGATTTTTGGTGAGAGGAGTCTTGATAAATTTTTCTATGCTGACAGGAATATTTGGGGACAGCTGCCTACTTCAGATAGGTACCAAATTTCGTTCAAAAGGATTCAGCTTGAGGTATTAGACTTGATGGAAAGCTCTATGTGTCTACTTCACACAGAAAAAATCTGTTTGAGGTTTCGATGTCGGGAGAGGGAGATAATGCTTTTTTTTTGTACAAGGAGTGGAACCAGTTTTTGGTCTGCTGTTAAGGTCTGACAGCTAAGGTTTGGGATAGCTGTAAAGAGTTTAGGGGATTGATGTTTGGGGTTTTTTGTGTGAGAGTTTAGTGTGTGAAGGTTTGATATCGATCAAGGGGTTTGATGCAAGGGGTTTGCTGTCAAGGGGGTTGGCTGTCAAAGACTTATCTGTCTAAAATGAAAAGGATTGCTGTCAGAAATAAGGGGTTTGCTGTCTACGGACAGCAACTTCAAATGAGATCTGGTATTGACTCACAAAGTTTTAGGCTATGTATTTATGGTTTCTGGAAAGGTGTGTGAGTCTACTTTACTCACAAAAACTCGGATTGCAGTTTCGTGCTGCAGAGAGAGAGATATTGCAATTTTCGTGAAGGTGCGGAAAGCTGATTTTCAGATTTCCAGCAACTTTTTCTCCTTCAAAAGTGAGCATTCTTGGTTGGTTTTGATGGTGTTTTGGGGTCTTAAAAGGTTTGGTTTCCCCTCAAATGGTGTCATGACCTTATGGAGAAAGATAATGGGCAAAACACAACCTTAGAAGGTTTGGTTCCCCCTCAAACAGTGTCGTCATTTGTAAGAAGAGGTCCAACCTTTTCTTGAAGTATGATATAACTTTGATTAAATCCAAGCAAGCTTTGACTTTACTACTCTTTTAACACCTGAAAATAAAACAAAAAAATTGGTACCCTTTATGTTTGGGTCCAGGGGGTTAGTTTTCTTTACGAACCCAAGCTTTGCTTGCTGCTCTTTTACTGAAGAATTGATTGAAAGTGTTGTAATATGACATGATTTGTATCATGTATGGGGTCAGAACAGTAGGTTGGGAATTGTTGAAGGAATGGTTTGGAGAAAAGGATTGGTTGTGGTTCTGGTGATACTGAGTTTGACTATGAAAGTTGTTTGTATATGATGGTCTTGGTGAATTATTTTGACTGGCATGACTCTTTCCATTTGAGTACTTCCAGTTGGGTTTTTGTTGTTTGGAGTATGTGTGATGATTGTAAAATCTTTGCTGTCTAGGTGATCTCTGCTGTTCACCAAATCTTTGCTGTCTAGGAAATCTTTGATGTCCAGAAAATCTTTGTTGTCCAGTAGATTTTTGCTGTTTGTTCTCCTTTTGCTCTTTGATTCCTTTTCTTATTTGAATGGGATAGACATGTTTTTGGGCTTTGACGAAGTTCATGCTTTCAAGAACCATCTTATCAATAGCCTTTTCATCAGTGGGAGGGGTATAGGTTTTCAGAGTAGGATTTTCTGCTCCAATCCCTGACTTATCACTAGGGTGTCTCTGGTTGTAGCTAAATAGTGACACAACCTCTCCTGATTTATTCCAAGAGTCAATTTTCTTTTTAAGAGCTTCATTTTCCTTTTCAAGGTTGATGACTCTTTGGTTGTTTTCATGAAAGCATGAATTCTCGGTTGTCAGGTCACAGTTGTTCTTTTCCAGCATAAGGCATTGTTCTTTTAACCCTTGGTTGGCTTTTTCAAGGTTTTCAATGGTTTTGCTTTGGGAAAGGGTGTCAGTGATCAAAGAAGCAAAGCTAGTTTGGTGTCTCTTTATTTGAATTAAAAGGGTGCTAACTAATTGTTTAAATTCCTCAATATTTAAAGAGTTAAAATTAGGTACCTTTTTTAATTCTTCTGCAACAGCTATTGCTTCAAGATCTTCCTCATTTTCCGATTCTTCATCTTCATCTCCTAATAAGCACATCGTAGCCTCTTCTCCTTCACTTTCAGAGTCACTTGAGGCATATTCCTCATCACTTTTGTTTTTAGAACAATTATAGCAATTGCATCTAGAACTGTGAATGATTTCCTTTGAGTAGATGAATTTCTTTGCTTTCTGATTATCCTTTGGTTTCTTTGGTTCAGGACATTCAGATGAGTAGTGACCAATCTTTCCACAGTTGTACCATTCAATTTTCTTCTTATGATTGTCTTGGGGGGGATCTGAAGTAGATGGACTGTATTTTCTATCAAATGCTTTCCTTTGTGTTTTCATGGTATTTCTGACAGCCATGGATATGAGACTTGGTAAATCTCCTTGTGAGGTATGTTTTCTTGAAGATAAGTTTGCTTTCTGAAGGGAGTTGAGGACCATGGTGTCAATGTCCTGTTGAGTGATAGGCTTGTGTGTAGTTTCCTGAGCAGCTAAGGCAAGAGTTTGTGAAATGGAAGGAACAGGTTGAATTTTTATTATTCCTTCTAGTTCATAAGCCTCAAGCTTTCCAAAATATTGTTCAACAAACATGGTACACCATTCTGCTCCTTCTCTAATGGGTAATGCTACCTTCTCATATTCTTGTGGAAGAGTAGAATATATTTTAAGGCATAGGTCTTGTTGTTCAAAAGATTTTCCATGGTCAGCAATGGATCTGACAAGGTCCTCAAACCTTGGTTTAGCAGCACTAACTTTTTCACCAGGATATAATTTAAATTTGTCTAGTTGCCTAAGCAAGTTATACAAATTTTGAGTTCTTACACTGGTGTGTTTAGTGAATTTGGTATGAATAAGTTCCCAAGCAGATTTTGCAGTTGGTCTTTTAGCAATTTCTTGTGCTAAAGAGTCATTCAGACTCTTTTGAAGTATGTTTTTGACTTTTAGATTAGCACTAATTAATTGCCTTTCATTTTCAGTCCAATTCTCTGGGGATTTTATTTTATTGGTGCCACCATTTGAATTTGGTTGGATTGGATAAGTGACTTCATTTTCTAAAACATACTAGTTCCAGATGCTGTTTGCATCAAGGTAGGTTTTGATTTTTGAGGCCACTACTACATTTCTGACCTAATGTAACGCATCTAACGCATCTAATGTAACGCTATGAGCTAATGTAACGCATCTAATGCAACGCCAGAGCTAATGTAACGCATCTAATGCAACGCCAGAGCTAATGTAACGCATCTAATGCAACGCCAGAGCTAATGTAACGCATCTAATGCAACACCAGAGCTAATGTAACGAGTCTAATGCAACGCCAAAATCCTAATGTAACGCCTAAATTACTAATGCAACGCCAAAATCCTAATGTAACGCCTAAATTACTAATGCAATGCCAAAATCCTAAACCCTATACCCTATACAGTATACCCTATACCCTATACCCTATACCCTATACCCAATACCCTATGCCCTATACATTATACCCTATAACCTATATCCTATACCCTATACCCTATACCCTATACCCTATACACTATACCCTATACCCTATACACTATACCCTATACCCTATACCCTATACCATATACCATATACCCTATATCCTATATCCTATACCCTATACCCTATACCCTATACCCTATACACTATACCCTATACCCTATACACTATACACTATATCCTATACCCTATATCCTATACCCTATACCCTATAACCTATATCCTATAGGGTATAGGGCATATGGTATAGGGTATACCCTATAGGGTATAGGGTATACCCTATAGGATATAGGGTATAGGGTATAAGATATAGGGCATAGGGTATAGGGCATAGGGTATAGGGCATATGGTATAGGGTATACCCTATAGGATATAGGGTATAGGATATAGGGTATAGGGTATAAGGTATAGGGCATAGGGTATATGGTATAAGGTATACCCTATAGGGTATAGGGTATAAGGTATAGGGTATACCCTATAGGATATAGGGTATAGGGTATAAGGTATAGGGCATAGGGTATAGGGCATATGGTATAAGGTATACCCTATAGGGTATAGGGTATAAGGTATAGGGTATACCCTATAGGATATAGGGTATAGGGTATAGGGTATAGGGCATATGGTATAGGGTATACCCTATAGGGTATAGGGTATAGGGTATACCCTATAGGATATAGGGTATAGGGCATATGGTATAGGGCATAGGATATAGGGCATATGGTATAGGGTATACCATATAGGGTATAGGGTATATCCTATACACTATACCCTATGCCCTATACACTATAACCTATATCCTATATCCTATACCCTATACCCTATACCATATACACTATACCCTATACACTATACCCTATACCATATATCCTATACCCTATAGGGTATAGGGTATAAGGTATAGGTTATACCCTATATCCTATAGGGTATACCCTATAGGATATAGGGTATAAGGTATAGGGTATAGGGCATACCCTATAGGGTATAGGGTATAGGGTATAAGGTATATGGCATAGGGCATATGGTATAGGGTATACCCTATAGGGTATAGGGCATATCCTATAGGGTATAGGGTATAAGGTATAGGGCATAGGGCATACCCTATAGGGTATAGGGTATAAAGTATAGGGCATAGGGCATAGGGCATATGGTATAGGGTATATCCTATAGTTATTATTAATATTATTATTAAGTATTATTTTTTTAATTTATTTTTGAATTGAGATAAATATTTTAGACGTTTTTTGGTAAGGAAGTTTTTTAAAAAATATATATATAAAATAAGTTAGAAATTAACTAAATAAATGAGGGACAGACAATATATCCTTCATTATGAGTATTTTTTTATATTTTTTTTAAATAGAGATAAATATTTTAGACCTTTTTTAGTAAGAAAGTTTTTTTCAAAAAAAAAATATTTAAAAAAAGTGAGAAAGTAACTAAACAAATGATAGTATAATAAAGAAATAAGGGACGGACAATATTCTTCACTATGAGTATATTTTTTTAAATTTTTTACTTGAATAGATATAAATGTTTTAAACTTTTTTTAGTAATAAAGTTTTTTTCAAAAAGTTATAAATTAACTAAACAAATGATGGTATAATTAAGAAATGAGGGACGGACAATATCCTTCACTATGAGTATTTTTTTAAATATATTTAAATGTTTTAGACTTTTTTTAGTAAGAAAGTTTTTTTCAAAATGTTATATACGTATGAGGTTTATCAATTATTATTATTATGTTATTAAAAAGTATTATTGTAGTATTTAGTGTTTACATTAATTATACAATTATTACTAATAAATAATTTTATTAATTTTTAAATGAATTAAACATTTTTTTTAAAAACTAAGTATCAATATTATCATATCTAATTAATATTATAAATATGTGTTATTACTAATAACACTAGAAATAATAACTAAAATTAAAAGCATGTGAGGTGTCATTTACCCATTGGCTGTTATATGTGCACATGGATCCTCATAATGTATCCACTATTTGATCTCAACCATTCATTTCATTAATATCAATGGCTCACAATTATCCAACCAATTCATTTAAAAACCTACCCCTCTCTATCCCTACATCTTGTCCCAAAAAAAAAAAAAAAAAAAAAAAAAAAAAAAAAAAAAAAAAATCCCAAACCCATTTTGAATCTGGTAACTCACCCACCCCTTCCCCTTCCTCCACCACACTACACAACCACCACTAACAGTCACCGGTTTCATCGGCGGCATCCTTCACATCTCCAGCTTCATCGGCGGCGGCACCACCTCCGAACTCTTCAAGACTCCAACCGTCTTCTTCTCTCTCTCATTCTTCTCTCTCTCTTGAAGTCGATTGGAGACGTAGATGTGGACACCAATGGCGATGAGGAAGATTGTGATGAGACCGAAGAAGAAGATGGTGTGAACGACAATGGAGGCGGCGCTTGTGTTCATGTTGCCGAACTCCACCACTCGATTCCGGCCGGGAATCTGGATTGGCCAATGTAGACGGTGTTGGAAGACAACGGTGGTGACGGAGACAGTTCCTCAGCCATGGATTTGGAGAGATAAAAGAGAGATTTGGAGTTGGAGAGAGGTTTCAAGTTGATACCTTGATGCGGTGGTGACGGAGACGGTTCAGCCATGGATGGATGGAAGACTGTGTGATTTTTTTTTATTATTATTATTTGTTTTTTTTTTTTTTTTGTGGAAGGGGTAAAAGAAATTGTAAATGAGTTTTATCTTTCTATGTATGTAATGATTTTTTAAAATGAATGGAATAAAATTTTATTGCTTGAAAAAAGAAACATTTAGCTTTAGTATAAATATAATAATGCTACTAAAATAATATATATATATATAAATATATATATATATATATATATATATATATATATATATATATATATATATATTGAAAAAAGAAAATTAAAAAAATTAATAAAATTGTGAAATTATGTAATAAATTTTAGGGGCTCATCTAATTTTTGGCGTTACATTAGGTATTCAACCACTTTTTAAATTGGCGTTGCATTAGGTTCTTTTTGCCGTTGCATTAGATGTTCATATAGTTTTAAAATTGACGTTGCATCAGGTATTATTTGGCGTTGCATCAGGTATTTACCTGATGCAACGCCAAAGCTCTGGCGTTACATTAGCTTACTATGTCGTTGCATTAGACCTAATGCAACGCAAGAGAATGCAACGGCCATTTGGCGTTACATTAGGCCTAATATAACGGTTTTTGGGCCCTAATGCAACGAAAATTGGCGTTACATTAGGTCAGAAATGTAGTAGTGGGCATAGATTTCAAAGGATCCACAATCATCAATGTGGGAAATGTCTTTCTCATTATTTCTTCTTGGTTGAGGCATGGTGGGTTGAGAATTGATCCTTCACAAGTTGTTAGACTTTTGTAGGTGAAGACAAGCTCTGATACCAATTGAAAGGTCCTGTTTGCTTTAATCAGTTAAAAGATTAGGCAGTTAAGCTTTGACAGCTGAGGTGAAATCTTAGCTGTCAGATATTAACTGATTTTAAAGACAAGAGTTAAATGTGCAGCGGAATAGAAAATGTTGAAATAATGTAAAGACAAGTGAATAGTGTATGTGTGTGTGTGTTGTGTGATAATACCAATTAAACACAAGAATTTTAAGGTGGTTCAGAGTTCACTCCTCCTACGTCCACCCTCACTGTCAACCTTGACAAGTGAGATCAATCCACTTAAATCTAGTTCCCTTTAAGATTTACAAAGGATTGGTTAGGCAAGTTCTTTGAACTTCCTCTTCCTAATTAGTACAATCAATTAGGGATTTGCTTGTTACGAAACAAATTACACTTTCCACTTAAAGTCAGTCTTAAGTGGTTTACAAACTAGTTTATACACATGAATTACAGTTACAAGTGTCTCACAGTTGTTTGATTGTTGGTTACAGGGTTTGCAGATGTGGAAAGGTTGAAGGTGAGGTTGTAAAGGTTGTGTGTTAAGGGGGCTTGTTTGCTTGGACAGCTAAGATTCTTAGCTGTCAGATATCTTAGCTATAGAAGGGTGTGGAGAGGGCTGTAAAGGGGTGTTAAGAGGCTGTCAAAAGGGACTGGAAAGGGATATTGAAAGGCTGTGGAAAGAGCTATAAATGGTGTGGAAAGGCTGTAAGAAGGCTGTTAAAAGGGTCTGTAAATGGGTATGGAAATGGATTACAAAAGGTTATGAAGGGGCTGTAAATGGGAGTGGAAAGGCTGTAAGAAGGTTATTAAAAGGCTTGTTAAAAGGGTCTGTAAATGGGTATATAAATGGATTACAGAAGGTTATGAAGGGGCTGTAAATGGGAGTGAAAAGGATGTAACAGGAGGTTATGAAGGGGCTGTAGAAAGGCTGTAAGGAGGGTGTTAATAAGGGTGGCAGAAGGTTATTAAAGGGTGTTGTAACTGTGTGTGGAAATGACTGTAAGGAGGGACTGGAAATGGGTGTTGTAAGGAGCTGTAAGAAAGCTTTTCAAATGGGTGTGGAAAGGGACTGCAAAAATGGCTTTGTAAAGGGTGTGAGCTAACTGTAAAAGGGGAAAGGAAAGGGGTGTAAATACGTGGACGTAGGAGGAGTGAACTCTGAACCACCTTAAAATTCTTGTGTTCAATTGGTATTATCACACAACACACACACACATACACTATTCACTTGTCTTTACATTATTTCAACATTTTCTATTCCGCTGCGCATTTAACTCTTGTCTTTAAAATCAGTTAATATCTGACAGCTAAGATTTCACCTCAGCTGTCAAAGCTTAACTGCCTAATCTTTTAACTGATTAAAGCAAACAGGACCTTTCAATATTGAAAGGTCATGTTTACTTTAATCAGATAGGAAGATTAGACAAGCTTAAGCTGATGTACCGAGGTGAAATCTTAGCTGCCGATATTAACCGGATTTAAAAGCAAGTGTTAAATGTGCAAAATGAATAAAAGTGTTTGAAATAATGTAAAGACAAGTGAATGGTGTAAGTGTGTGTAGATGTGTGTGTGTGTTGTGTGATAATACCAAATGAACACAAGGAATTTTAAGGTGGTTCAGAGTTAACTCCTCCTACGTCCACCCTCACTGTCAATCTTGACAAGTGAGATCAATCCACTTAAATCTAGTTCCCGTTAAGATTTACAAAGGATTGGCTAGGCAAGTTCCTTGAACTTCCTCTTCCTAATAAGTACAGTCTATTAGGGATTCTGCTCTATACTTGAGCAAGTTACAATACCCACTTAAAGTCAGTCTTAAGTGGTTTTACAATTTAGTTTATACACCTGAGGTCAGTTACAAGTGTCTCAGATTGTTTTGATTGTTGGTTTGCAGGTTGAGAAGGATTGAAGGTAAGGTTGTAAGAGTTGTGTGTGTGAAAGGGTGTGGTCTTCAGTCTTGGAGGACTCCTTTTATAGGCTTGGATATAGCCATTGGAGGGGACAAGGAGACAAGGTAGTAAATGCATGTTGGAGTTGCATTTAGAGCCTTTGTTGACTGAATAATGACATAGCTGGAATCTGCAACCATGGGTGTGATCTTCATGGAGATGAGCTGGCAACATTAGATGAGAGAGATTGGGAGCATCACATCTTGATCATCACATAAGTACATCACTGTTGTTTGTTTGATGAAGATCATAGCTGTCAGAGGGATGAAGCCTTTGTTGTTTGAGAACCTTAGCTGTCAGAGCTTAGTCTTTGATCTTGATGGTTTAGGCAATATGTAATGATCCATATGTAAATAAATACATTAATATATATGATTGGTCTTGAGGTAGATCATTGAAGCTCGGTTAAATCATTGCTGTCCAGTTGATATATAAGATGTGCAGTTTGAGTTATGGGCTTAGCTGTCCAGAGTCATATGTTATCTTGGCTGTCAGATAACATATGATATATTTCTTTGTCAAAACCTTTTATAACTATGTGGCTTACATAGTTAGGTCCTAACAATTTCCCCCTTTTTGGGAAAGTAATATATCAAATAAAGATATAACCTGCAAGATACTCATGAATTGAATATACCAATGAAGATGAAAATCAATCTTCTTGATTCAATCATAAGAGCATTAAAACAAAACATATTATCCAAAATAAACATTGTTTTTAAAGCAGGAAATAAAGGTAGGGTTTAAAGAGACTTATCCACAAAAAAAGAAAAATTTCCTAATTAGAAAATTCATCTCTTTCTCTTCTGGCTTCAAGGATCTGAGCTCTTTCTGCCAGCAACACCTTTTTCATCTTCTCATCAACACCTCTGTAATACATCTCATTGTTCCATTCCCAGCTCATCTCATCATCATAGGTGAAGGTTTGGTCTTGCCTCTCCTTGAGAACAGCTTTGGATAAAGGCTCTTCATCATCTTTCAATCTCAGATTACCCCATTTGGGACCCTTCTTTGGTTTTGAGCTTTGACCTCTAGTTCCTGCAAATAGGTTAGAGAAGAAGGGATTTGTTTGTAGAGAGATGGGTTGTTGAGCTGGATGTAGAGGAGGATTAGTTGAGACAGTGAGGACAGTAGAGGTTGACAACTGATGTTGTTTCATCACAGGAGCATCATCCTCATCATCACTTGACACAATCACATTGGGAGCAGCACCAGAGGCTCTCTTTCCCAGGTTAACAGTTTCTTCATCAGATTCAATATTCTTTCCTTTGGATGCCATCCTTTCAGACTTGGAAACAGTTGAGACTTCCAACATGTGTCTCATTTTGGTTATCATTGACCTAGTAAATCTTTGCATATCTGAGATGTTCACATGGTAAGGAGGCACATAGGTTGAAGGTTTAAAGGTTGGAGGAAGTTTGGCTTGGAGAGATCTGGTGTTTAGGGGGATGCAAGAAGGAGGTACTGAAGAAGTGGGAGGAAACATAGCTGTTAGGCTAGGCTTAGTAATGACAGCAATGATTTTGGCTTTATTGAGAAGGATTCTCCAGTACATATCTTTGGCAAGATCAATGCAAAGGGCATAAACCAGGGATGAAGGCATATAGATGCATTCATTGATATTGGAGGAGAGAAGCTGGGAGAACAAAATTTCCCAATCAATGATGGTTGCAATGTCCATGAAGTTTGGTAGTCTGGGGGCTTTATGAAATAAAGAGTTTGGGAGAGCTATTCTGTACTTCTTCCATTACTCATGGGCAAACATAATGAGGCCACACCTGTTCCTTGTATGAATCATAATGGAATTTTTGCTTAATAGCCAAGGATTGGGGATTAAGCTGGGATTGGCAATCTCAGGAAAGTGGGTAATCTCCTTCAATCTTTGGTGGGTAGCCATGATAGAGGGGAAGGAAAAGTCAATATCACAATCCAAAATCCAAGGTTTAAGAGTTGGAAGGATTTCAGAATCAAGAGAAGAGTCATGAGATTCTTGGGTTTCAGTGGCTTCAACAGGTTTGGGTTGGGCTTCAGAATCAGGGGTAGGATCAGAAAAATCTTCTGTTTCAGGCTCAACAGGTTTGGATTGAGGTTCAGGTTCAGACATGCTAGCTTTCTTAGCCATGTCTCTGGTTTTGATTAAATCCAGGGCTTTTTGAACATCTTCCTCATCTAACAGGGATCTTAAGTAATGAAGAACAGTAGGGAGATACTCAGGTCTTCCTTCTAAAGTTAGTCCTTCAGAGGCTTTAAAGATGTTATCAGAAATGGGAGAAGGATCTGAGGGACTGGAAATGGGTGAGGAATGACCAGAGAAAGGGATAGCTATCAGAATGGGAAAATGAGGACTGTTGTTCCCCCTTAATTGAGGCTCACCTTTTTCAGAGCCAGGGCTATTCCCCCTTTCTTTTTCAACACTAGGATTATACTCATATTGAAAACAATTAACATACTTGATTTCAAAACCCTAATATGTATTCTATTGGTTTAGGGCCATAAGAGGTTATAATATCTTCATAAAACAACCATGGAGGAGGAGGATTTTACCTTAATTTCTTGATATTACTTCCATCCTACCTCTTCTTCTTCTTCTTCCCTTCTTCTTCTCTCTCTCGGTTCTCTTTCTCCCTCTGCCGCTATTTCTTCGCCGCTCTCTCTCTCTCTCTCTCTTTCTTTGCGTTATTTAATATTCTCATTGGTAAATAATGAGGGTTAGGGTAAGAGAGGGGTATATATATAGTGTGGGTCTCAATTTCCTAAACCCATTGGGATTTATTAAACCCAACCCTTAATGGATCCAATATTAATTAAACCCCAAGCCCATGTCCAAAACTTAAGCCCAATGTATACTTGTCTAATAATTAACGCAACCCATTATTAATTAAATAACAATTAATTAATAAAATAAACAAAAAAATCGGGTTACTACAGTAGCAAACGTTTGAGAGCGATTTAGTGATCTTTTGTGGAACAATGCATATTGAGATAATTTGTTAACTGAGAACGCAACATCAGGCCTAGTCAGTGTTAAGTGCTGCAGATAACCAACAAGGGCACTGAAATTGCCAATGGCCTTACAGAAAACAAGTGTTATCCAAAGTACTTGGTAACACAGACGAACATCACACAAAACAGTTTGTAAATAGGTTTGAAGCGGAATAAAAAGACACAAGATATATTTTTCTCAAGTTATATAAATATATAACTTAAGTGAGCCTCAAAAGGCAAGACTTTATATTCAATATATGACTTGATTACAAAGTCGAAAGTTCCCTAAAACTATAGAAATTATACTCAATGGAACGAAATGAAAACAAAGTACGAAATCCTATACTTGCCAAAACACATTCAAATCCGAAGTATTTGAATGTGGAAAATAGTGTATGGGGAGGAAGAATCTATTATAACCAAGAAGTACTTTGTCTCTTGTGCTTGAATGTGTGCAAATGATCGACTTGTCATCAAATGTCCACACCCTTGCATATTTATAGTCTTCAATACTTGAAGACTACTCAAAGATGATAGCCCATGTTGTCTTGGGTGAGTGGGGAGAGTTGTTGAGCTCCACTCCTCTCGTTGAGCTAAAGAAGGAGTCAACTTCCTTAAAAATAGCAACAAACTCCTTGTTGCCAAAGTCCTAGCTTCCTGCTCATGTACCATCAAGCTTCTCCACTTTTGTACTCTTCTAACTTCAACAAATCAGCCTTTGAAATGGTCTACAAAAGAGCCAGGTAGACTTATTCAAAAGAGCATCGGGACAGGAGTAAGCCCTTTCCCTTAGTCTTTCCTAGATTTCTCTACTTGGTGTACTTTCACCCTTATCCCGCTGCATTGTCCCTCTTTGTTGTCTATTCTATAGGCTTTGAGCCAAAAGTCTACTTTGGGTTGACGTCCAACTTCTATTCCTTACCTGACAGCGAGCGCAACTTGATGTTCTTCTTCGTTTCGAATTCAAGGGCAATGGATTGCTTCTTGCGCTACCTATGCTTCTGACTCTTAGTAGGAAAGGCTAGGAAAGCCTCATTTTTCTTAAGAAAGATGACGCCTGGATGTCTTCAATATGATTTGCTTCCCCCTCTGTTCTCATTGTTAGTTTGTCCTCAACTCAATTAGCGAAGAGATTGCTTGGCTTTCAAAGCGATTAATTACCAGTGAATTGCAGAAAGAAGTATATCAGACAAAAATCTATCAAATAATATTTGCACATTAGTATAGAATATTAACATATTAGTATAGAAATATTTGCAAAAAAAAATGTGCAACTATTATAAAATTCCTCGTTCGGTAGCACATTAGGTAACACAGAGGTCCAGTGATAACACTTGTAGTAACACACAAGTTTACACTAACAATATTCCCCTCATTTGTGCATTTCTTTCACAAACTCCTAAGTGCTGGTACCTTCAAAACTTTGTTAGCCACAAACAATATAACTAAGCATTACCTCAAAGATTAACTCCCCCTTAATCATGGAGTCAACTGAAAAAATAAGGTTTATTAAAGAAACCAATTATTTATAACAAATTGATTAAAAACCTAGTTTTAAAATCTAGTAAGAAACCATAGTTTTAACAAAAATCATAAAACATTATCCAAACTAATAAAACCACCACCTAGAGTATTAAACAAATCTGGAGTTTAAAAACACCCAAAATACGAATTGTTTAACAAACCACAAAATGAATCAATGTTCAACTTCAATAATGAAAGGCAACAACCAAAAAGTGGCAACATCAACCTTCAGAAAGTAGCAACATCAACCTTCATCTTCATCCTCCTCTTCTTCTTCTTGTTCTTCATCCTCTCCGGCATCCTCAGTGGTAACATCAGCCGCAACACTTGGACCAGCATTATCTCCGCCTGTTTGGGAAGAAATTTGATTGATGAAATATATAGTATCATCCTTGAGCTTAGTCCATCCATTAACCAACTCCCCAGTAGTGGCCACATGTTTATGCAGAAAGCCAAGAACAGTAGATTTGGGAAATGTTGTAGTAGTGTTACCCAACATAGTAAACACATTTGCTAGCATACTAGCTGCATCTGTACCTAAGAAGTCACCTGGAGTAACACTAGGAATAACATTAGGAAGAATACCAGAAGTAACACCTTGTCTTATTAGCACAACACCGGTCTCAACATCTTTAGAATTGTCCCACGGAAGATCACTTGTATACCTTATACCCCTTTTCTTTAATTGAGGATCAACCGTGTAATAATCTAGTTCAGTGGTGTATGCATCTGAAGCCCCTATAGGAAGGGATTGAGACACCAACACTTGGAAAATCAGAGAAAGATAAGGGAAAAATGCACTTTTGTCCTTCCTACCCCACGAGCCAAGTGTTTAAACACCAATCTCCCAAGATTAAACATTTGTTTTTCCCCAATTTATACAAAACTCTAGCTTGCTCTAGAGTAACATATTGCTCATTTGTAGTGGAAAGCCAATTGTAGATGCATAATTTGTACGAAATAGAGTAGAGGGATGAAAGGCAAGAGGTGAGGAAGTGTTCATTAGGTTAGGAAGGCCACTCTTGCACCACATTGTTGGAGATAAATTTTGCAATCACATCCCTATGGGCATAGATACTATCATCATCATGGTTGGGTAAGCCTAGAACTTTGTTAATCAAGGCAGGAGTAAATGAATAAACACTTCTCCTCACAAACACTCTACCATGTTGATTTGAACTCTCATTAGCTAAGTTAGGATGTCGATTGGCAAAGAAGTTCCTCACCGCACTTTCAACAAATTTTGTGGGATGCAAGTTTTATTTCAAGAACTTTCTATCCTCCAAAAACTAAAACACCTCATGCTTTTTCAAGTCTACCTCATCAATGTGTCTTTCTTTCAAAATCTTCTTACTTGAATGCTTAAGCCAAAATTCCATATTTTCATTTTTATAAAATTCCAACGCAAAGAAGGGTTTTGGAAAAGCATCATCATCATTAAAACTTCTCTCATCTTCATTGTCAGAAGATTCTGAAAGGTCTAAGGATCTAGCACTATCCTTAAGTAATTTGGAAGAGACACAAGAAGGAACATATGTTACGTTAGGTGTTACCGGTTTACATGTAACACGAGTTGTAGCCACCTGTTTTCATTAGGCCTTGTGATTTCTTCTCTGCACAACAACCAATGGTTCATCCTTATCAAGCACCCAATCTTCAAAAGTCTCCTCTGATTGACCTTTTTCAACCTCCACATTGTAATTCTCATCTGAAGCATGAGCTAAGGATAGACTAAATGAGTCTTCAGTGACATTCACAGTATCATAAGGAGTATTTGATGTGCTTCTGTTCCTCATTGCACTGATCCTACTAGAGGACCTCTTCTTGGTAGCTTGGGTAGCCAGTTGGGCCGAGGAAGATGCCTTTCTTTTCTTCTTTTCCTTTATGGGAACAACTGGAGGCAATGGTGTAATCACAGAGGGAGCAAATAGAGCTATGGTGGTGACCAAAGGAGGTGCATCCACAAACATAGCCTTGCTTGGAGTAGCGGGTGTTACCGAAGGTGATATCTGCATAGGCGAGATAGCACGGGAGGTAGCACTGGGTGCATGATTGATCCATTGGATCATTTAGGTTTTGAGATGGAGAAGCCATGGATTGAATTTTGACTTAGGTGGAGAAGGGTTTAGGAAGGGTCTGAATTTGGAAAATGTAGAAGATGGTGAGACAGAGAGGGAATTAACGAGAGAGAAATAACGAGAGAGAGAGAGAGAGATAGTAAGAGAGAGGGAGTAAATATAAGTAAATAGGTAGATAAAATTATTAAAATTTAAAGAGGTTATTATGGAGGTTATGGAACAGGGTAATGAGTCTAGGTGATTTGATATGATTTGACCCCTTAATCTCCTTATCCATATATAACTCCTATAATTACTCATCCTATTACAATTTCCTTATCCATATTTAACTCCTACAATTACTCACCCTTTTAAAATTTCCACTGCCCCTATTTTCTTGCTCTCATAGAAGCACTCAACAACTACCCCTAACAACCAAGACAATCCGGATGGCAGCTAAATCTTTAGACCACGAGAAATGATCAGATTTTGTCGGTCTAGATAAAAGAGATGAAGATGATAAAGTATCAAAGTAACATGTGACACACATTCGTTTTGTTTCAGATGATAATGTTTCAATCATTGAAACTAACATATAAAAGAATTATTCTTTCCGGTTTATATAATTACTGAACAATAAGTAAAATCTATTGTCGTTCTCCCATACAAAACTTATTAGGGTTTCCATTGAAACATAAAATAAACCTCAGAAACATTATTTAATCAGGTTTAACCAATTTAGCAAATTTTAAGAATCCTAAAAGAAGAATCAAAATTAGAAAAAAAAACCCTAAATGAATCATGAGAGCAGAACAAAACAAAATAACAGAAGAAGATGAAGAAGAAGTGAGTTTGGATAAGAACTTACATGAATATGGGATTTAAAGCCTCCATGCTTGTTTGACCAATTACGTAACTCCAATATTGTTTAATTTCGCTAGCAGAAAGTTATGAAAGGGAGGAAACACAAATTGAAACTCAACACAATTGAATTTTTAGTAGTTCTTAGGAGTTAATGAGAGAGAAACAATGATTGAAGAAAGAAAATAAGAAAGAAGAGTACGCATAGGAGAAGAGATAAAGAGGGTTTTTGTTTCGCGAGAAGAAAAAATGCGAGCGGTGAATTGACATTATTTTTTTCCTCGTTCGTACGCACTAGTGTGTATATGAACCGAACCATACATCTCATTAGACATTCTGTTATACATATGAGATCAGTTCACATACCCTACTTTTTATCAGCTTTCACTTTGTAACAGAAGGGACGAATGTGCCCATAAGCATAACAATAATGACAGATGTAATGCCTTCTCTTGTGTTGTTTCAAATTGCTTTTCAAAATGAGGGTTTCCTCAAAAGTTGAAGTCTCACCAGTTTCTTTAACAAATTTAGAACTTCCAAAACCAAAACCTGATTTTCCAGTATTACCAAGAGATATAGATTCATCAATTTCATTTTTTCATTGTTCAACTTGGTTAGAAGTACTCTCAACTTTCTCAAAATCAGTTTTAACTTTTTCAAGTTCAACTTCTTTCTTTATTACTAGAACCTCAAGTTTGGCAATGGAATATCTTTTATCATATTTTTCTTTTGTAGTATTCTCAATTTCACAATCTGACATATAATTAATTTTTCAGTGAGATCTTTATTTACCTTGACCATTACCTCAATCTTATCAACACGCTTGATCCAATTAGCATGCAACTACCTGTAAGTTTCAAAGAGTTCCTCATAGGGGATATTACGACCTTTAGCATCTAAATCTCCTTTTATAGAGAAGCAGTTAAAATTATTCTCAGATGTGAATTCAGATGTGTACACATTTGTATCCACATCTGTTTCCACATCCGTATCACCTTCATAATATCTTTCTTCTTCTGTACTTGTAGAGAATGCATTGAAACATGTAGATAAATAGTAAAATACGGAGATGTTAGCAACTTCCTACTCATCCTCACTATTAGTCAAACTCATTCTTTTCTTTCTGAGGGTGTTAGCCCACTCATTAGTATAGTGACCAATCCCAAGACAAATCCAACAATTCAATCCAAAGCTCTACGTGCAAAACATGTTTCCTCTCAGTCCCATACTGAAATTTGATGAAGCTTAAGGTAAACCTCCAAATCTAAATGACTACACTTTCTAGTAAAAAAGGGGGAGAAGAAGCTACTACTGCTGGGAACAATGCTACTGCTACAGATCCACATGATGCTTGAAATGCTACAATTAAGGAGGATTTTCTTTTTGTTTAATCAGTTTGTTGAACAAGTTGGTCTGTAATAACTGATATACTTTGACACCTGGTTTTATTACTTTTGTTAAACTGCAAGTTATTGTATAACACATCTCTATGCAGTTTTATGTGGGGATGTGTTTATACATCTTGGCACACATCCAATTCATAGCGAGCTAAGTGTAAAATTTGGTTACTTGTGCTTTAAATTCTAAATCTTTATTTTGACCAGAAAGTCCAAAATAGGAGGAGATTGAAAAAGTGAGAATCGTTTAGGAATCTCAACTCTCAAAAAACGTGTGAAGGGGTAAGTTTGGTAAGAAGGATTTTTGACTTTATTTAAAAATTTAGATATATTATTGGTAATGATATTATATATATTCACTAGTACAGATTTGAGCTTAGATAGCGCTTTTTTTAGAGCTTAGATAGCGCTACATAAGCTCACAAACTTAGATAGCGCTTTTGAAAATCGTTATCTAAGCACTTTTTTTATTTTTCTGAAAATCAACATACATAGCGTTTTTTATGTGCTATCTAAGCACTTTTTTTATTTTTCTGCAAATCAACTTACATAGCGTTTTTTATGTGCTATCTAAGCACTTTTTTTATTTTTCTACAAATCAACTTACACAGCGTTTTACAAAAACGCAATGCAAGTGAGGGCTAATTTTCATTTTTTTCCTGCTGCACCTATTTTAAATTATATAAAAATAAAAATTAATAGAAACTAACTATTATTCCATTCTACAACAATAATCAACTTTTCATTTATTACACAACAATAATTCTTACGATCATCCAAAAAAGTTATAAACTAACAAGAGTTAAAGATATTTGTTCTCTCGATCATCAATAATATCGTTAATAGCACACAATGTGTGCTTGCACAACAACTTACATAACATTTTCTTTTTACATTGTACTCCTAACTTCCAATATAAGGAATCAAATGTGCATTTGCTACACCATTTGCCAGGTCGGAATCAGCTCCTTGACCCCCCATGTACATTATTGACTCGAAAGGTTCAAGTCAACTAAATCATAACCAACGACTGAAGTAAATGTTCATACAATATCTTGAAGGATTGAAGCCACTCAAAGTCACTGCAAAATAACACACGCATTAGACTTTTATCACAATGGATGATAGCAACACACACACACAAAACAAAGAAGCGCATATAAAGCTTAAAAATGGGTGAAAGGATGATGACAATGCCAATTGGATAAAGGAAGAAAGTGGCTCACTCCAAAAATGGCAGCACTGCAACTATTAAGGAGGCCAATTTCAGAACCAAGTTTATACTCACTCCGTCCCAAATTGTGTTGTATAAATGTTTTATAAATCTTCAATACGGAAATCAAACGATGGAGATTAAAGCGAGGTATGCCGAAGCAAATCTCCTTAAGACAATATTACGCCTCCGTAATTGTGCAAACGGATCGATGGCGAATGTCTCCCAAGATACAACGCTTTTTATCAAGAGTTAGTGTGCACTTTAACTAACCTTGATGAGCTAACCAAAAATCAGACTTGCTCTTAGTCTCTTAACTTGAAGAATGAAAGATACTTGAACTTCTTTGAATGAATCAAAACACTTTGAATGAGAGAGAGAATTGGATTGTGAATAAAGATTGTAACATGGATTTGATAATAACTTGATTGGATTACTTGATGACTGAATGAAAGAATAGGGGTCTATATATAGGGTAGATTGAGTCAGTTGTGACTGTTTCACAAAAGTCACAACCCTCCAAGCTAGCACCTGTTCGGACATCAATCTGAATAGACAGCAACTACTCGGCCGAGCACTATTGGTGTCTCCCCCGAGCATAGGCTAGTTACTCGGCCGAGCACTTTAGTGCCTCGCCCGAGCAGAAGTTAACAGAAGAGTCATGTTTCTGGATAGTCATGCTCGGCCGAGGCTTATGCCTTGCTCGGCCGAGCAGTTCATAGAATTTGAACTGTCGTGTCTTTTGAATTTTAGACTCTTGGTTGACTTTACCATTCACCCTAATATTCACCCAATATTCCAACAATCCCCCACATGAATGGAAGAAGTCGACACGAAAAAGAAAGAAGAAGAAGAGCATAGCTGAGAAATAAATGCATCAAGATAGGTGGCTTTCGCTTTGAACCTTATTTAGTAAGAATCTATCGAGCTTACTTGGCTGATCAGTGTACGTAACGTATTGAACTGTCAGATGTTATTGTAAGCTTAAACAATAGACCAAACACATTTAATTTCTCATATCAGATTTTGGTTCTCTATTTTGTTCATTATTTTGGCCCTGAACTTTCATGGTTCTGCGAGTGCTTTATAGAATTTGCCTAAGTAATATTCTCAACGAACCGGCCATGTTCACACTAACATAGGTGATGTTCTATAAAGAGTATCCTATATTACCCTACTTGTACTAAGTTACAAGATATAGTCATCATTAAAAGCAATAGCTTAACCTCTACCATCAGCACTTTTACATCACATATAGAAATGGGACGAAGATAAACATCTAAGTGCTTCTCTCAAATCAATCATGGCTTGTTTTTCCTATTGAACCTAGTCCGTGGGATCTCCAGTCGCCAGGTTAGGTTTCCATCAAGTTAATTTAGATTTGTTTAGGCTTTAGCCCCATTTCTTCTGATGCACAGTTTATTCTCTCCTTAGATAAACCTTTAGTAAATAGATCCGCTAGGTTATCCTTTAGTAAAAATATATTTGGAAACAAACTTATGTAGAAAAATAAATATTCATTTCAAAATATAAAATTTTTAAAATGAATATTTATTTTAAGATGGAAGAAGTATGAACATATTAGAAATTTTAGGGGGGTCATGCTACTAAATTTGAGGGTCAGTGGTAACATTTAAGAGACTAAATATAATTTTTTGGCAAAATATAAAGAGGTAAAGGTAAGAAGTGGGGGGGGGGGAGTCAATTGACCCCACTAGCTATAACATAGATCCGCCAGTGCTGGGCTATCATCCGTCTTGCACCACCCAATGTCGGGCCTGTTTAGGCTTAATTAGGACACTAAATTATAGAAAGCATTCAAAAACTTCCTAAAGGGGAGTATTCAAAGACAAGCTAAAAAGTATTTATGAATAATTTCTAATGAAATAACTCATAACACACAACGTGTGTCACCCAAAATTTGCATCGTGAGAGAAGCTTGCATCAATTCTTTAGAATCATTAACCATCTCATATCACTCATATAAAAGTAATGATATAATAAAATATAATTTCTCTTATTTGACCATTTAACATACATTTAGTAATTTTCCAAATCATCATAAAGTCGATCAAGGTTATCGTTTGGCCATAGTGAACTCTACACAAGCTGTAATCTCATCCCTTCACTTGTGGACATTTAGCCTGGTGATTCAGATTTCATTTTATAGTCCTCTACGGGTAAATATTATGTCAAGATTTATCGACAATAGATTTTTAATGTATATCCCTACTTTCGCAAAGACAAGGTAAATAAAGGTAAACCTTACCACTATGAAGAATATCTCTTTGAATTATTGTAACGACCCGAACTCTAGGCACTAGTTTAATCACGTGTTGAGCACGTGTATTTGGAGTGCAATTTATATTATTTATAGTTTTGCATTTTAATTGTATCAATTATGTGTTAGTTTAGCATTTTAATAATTTATATGATATTTTCAATATGTTAATAAATTAAATATAATTATTTAATGCTATTTTGAAAATATTAGGAGTGGGGTAGTGAAATAATAATATGGAAAATTTAATTATAAACTTATAAAACACTTGAGGTTCTAAAATGTAAAAGTTGAAACTTAAGAAACTTAATTAATTCAACTCAATACTAGAAGGGGCCTATGTGAATTTTCATTTTAAGTATATCCTTAGTTCATGTGTGAGTGGAGAAGCTTCACGAACAAAAACAAAGAAAATCAGTCCAGACCAAACAAAAGTTGTTTTCTCTGTTCTCCTTCATGCAAAACAATTATATTTTCATTCATTCGAAAATTCCTCCTAAATTCATCTTTCATCCGTTTGACGATCCGTCTTCACCAAAATGTTCGGGAAGCCGAGGGGATCGCATCTAGCCGATTAAAGTTCTTCTTAATTTCGAAGTATTTTTATAAGTTATTATAATTTTCTTTCAATCCATGCTCATTTAGTGTTTAAAAGTGATATTATTGTTGGATAATGGATGCATGTTGTTTTGGAACAATTTTTATTAGGTTTTGGAATGGTATAAATTGTATTGTTGTTAAGGTGAATGAATAGGAGTAAAATTGAGGTTAAAATGATAAGGGTTGGAATATATAGGTTCCATGTTATATTGATGAAATTTATTGAGTTGAAATGGTTTTGGAATAAATGGAAAATAGGTTTTGGGATGAGTAAAATGAATTGTGGGTAATCTTTTTGATGTGTGATCCCATTACTACCTGGTCTTCTTTTTGATGTGGGTAATAAAGAAAAATGTTAACGTCTCTAAATCATCAAGTTACTTAATGTTTATTTCTAGGCTTACTTGAGTGATGCATGAGTTTGGTCAGGTACTATGATCAGGTGACTAGTGCAAAATTAATAAACCTTTTGTCTGTTGGATTGTGACACTTACATTGCAAGAGAATTTTCAAACAGTAGCATCTGTTTAATAATTCAGAGACCCCATAGAGTAGACTAGAATAACATCATGCACTTTCTTCCAGTTGACAACAGATCAAAGTGAGATGGTAACTGAGACAAGTTTGTTCCGATGAAATCCTTCATTGAAGCAATGAGCCCAACTCTATATCAGCTGACTTTATGCATACTCTTAATGATACCCCTTTTGTCTTAGGACAACTTGAAACTAACCTCTTTCTTAGCCTTTCAGAACCATTACATGAACTCTGGCGAAGATGTTCAGTGTTGAAATTATAGAAATTATACTTGGAAGTTTTGATGGCTGCTTTCAAGTCCAGATTACTGAGCATCAGCTGTTCCTTTTCGGCTAGCAGAACTTATTCGGATTTTCATCCCTACATGATGAAAGGTCCTGTTTGCTTAATCCATTAAAAGGATTAGGCAGTTATGCTTTGACAGCTGAGGATGAATCTTAAGTGTCAGATATTAACTGATCTAAAAGCAAGAGTATAATATGCAGCGGAATTAATAAAGTGAAATAATGTAAAGACAAAGTGATTGGTGTAAGTGTGTGTTGGTGTGTGTGTGTTTGTGTGTGATAATACCAAATGACACAAGAATTTTAAGGTGGTTCAGAGTTCACTCCTCCTACGTCCACCCTCACTGTCAACCTCGGAGGGCGCCGAGCCCTTTGCCAGGACATCGAGCCATAACATCCAATATATAGGATGAGATTTGTGGGAGTTCAGCTGACAAATGCAATATTCGTTACAGTCATAATGTTATGTGGTAAACTTAAGGAAGTTGGCTTTGCTAGACAACTCCATAGCCAAGTATTTAAGTATGAGTTGTTATCTCGAGAATGCCATGTATGCTGATATCTTGCATATTTAATTCATTTAGTTTTGCCTTTCGATAATTTTATAGATGCTGCCTAGTCATGTAATAAGCATGTTGCATTTGAGCTAGTTAGCAGACACCAAGCTAATAGTTGAAATGATAAAAGAAGATAGACATGTTTGCACATTAAAGTAATAACTAGGTTATGTAATCTCTGTTGGACTTTCAAGATATCGAGGGCGCCAAGTATTTAAGCATGGGTTGTTATCTCGAGAATGCCATGTATGCTGATATCTTGAGATTGATGATTCGTTCAAATTATTTTGTACCACTGACTAATTCAGGATGTGGTTTCTTGGACATGCATGATTAGTAGATACATGAAAAATGGTGAATTCCTTGGACTAGTAATGTTTCAAGTGCAGTTGCTGAAGTTCAGCTTCTGTTCTGAATTCTGCTGTGGGCACGAGTCGTGCCCTATGGCACGAGTAGTGCCCTTGGGTGGACGATTGTATCAGACTAGACTGGGGTTTTAAGGGTCACGAGTCGTGCCCTGGGGCACGAGTTGTGCCACTGATGCTTTTCTTTGAACTGTTTTTAAAGCTATGTAGGTCCAACTTTATAACATCTATTTCAACCAATTGAACACTATGATTAAAGTACAACTTATGAACAACAAAATGATGTCTTTGCATACCATTTGTGATAATTGGAAGATGGTTAATTATTGGGTTAAAATAGGTTGAAACCATTGTTTCCATTGAATCTAACTTGTTAAATATCTTTATATGATTGTGATACATCCTTGAATGGTTATTATAAATGTGTAGACATTATGTGTTGCACTTTTGATAATTGTTTGGCATATTTATGACGTGCTTGATTAGGGTTTCCTACTTTGGAATCCTAAGTTTAATTGGTTCAAGGATGGTTTAGCCTTAGTGCTATTGTTCATGGATACTTGTTATCATTTGATATCATGTTAATATGTTATATTGGTATGGTTCCCTACTTTGGAATCATCGGTTGTTGTAAGCAAGTATGTAGTACTGTGCGTCTATTTCAAGTCCAGATGGTGCTTGAATTTTGGGCAGTGTTATGGCACTATAATGGCACCCGAGCCGAGTTCGTTATAGTTCATACACTGGTTCCCTGTTTGCCCAGCCATCGGCCAAGGTTTAAGGTTTGGGGATAGTGAACTAGCTCGAGGGTAGTCTAGTTGCACTATTGGGTATGACTTTGTGTCATAGCCCCATTTGTTGTTATTATGATTTGGTTCCGAAACTGTTTCTTCAGCGGTTGATGCTGCTCGGATCGTGATATCCTTTTGAAGATTAAACCTTGGCTCAGTATCCTTACAATGGTTACATTGTTCCATTTATGTGTTAATAGATATATATCTTGCTTGGTGTTGAAAAGAATATGATATATATGATGAGTTGGATGTTCTATGCTTTCATATTGTGATTGCATATCATAATGCTGCATATATAATAACTTGCTGAGATTTATCTCACCCCGTCCTTTTATTGCTTTCTTAGACCAGGGCGAGCCAAGGATTGTGCTATGATGAGCTTGAGGAGGACGTCGAGTTGGGTATGTAACTTGGGAAAGTATAGTGTATTGGTTGCATTATGTAAATGTATTACCAAAGGGGTAGTGTCCTGAGACTTAGACTTTATGTTATTATTTTGAGTACTTCTAGTGATTGTAATATAATAAGTAAGGAGAGTAAGTTTGGAACTATGTTCCCTAAGTTTGTAAATGTGGTGTGTGGATTTTAAGCTTGATATGGTTGTTTTCATTTAGTATAGAAAAGTTTTTAAGTTGAAGCAGGTTTTGTATATTAAAAAATTTAAGAAAGGACATTTCGAAAGTTTTAAAGGAATTATGACGTCTTCAGAGCGTGTCCCGAACGTGGGGCCAAGTAGGTCCCCGGTTCGGGGCGCGTCAGTTATACTTCCTTCATCCCATTTTAAACTATACTAACTTTTTGGGCACAATAATTAAGGAAAATTAAAGTAGGAGAGTTGTGTTGTGAGTATAAAAAGTAAAATAGGAGAGAGAATAAGTGAGAAAAATAGTAAGTTGATTGGTGTGTGAGTATAAAATTAAAGCAGGAGGAAGAATGAGTGGAAGGAATAATGTAAAATCTTTTTAATTTTGGAAAATCCGATTTAAGGTGGGATGGACAAAAATGTCATAAAGTCCGATTTGAGATGGTACGGAGGGAGTATTCCTCTTCTCAATGAAGAAAACTTTAGCCCTAGATGAGTACTAGTTAGTTATATACTAGCTCTTGAAAATATATTTATTTGCAAATGCATTGTGCTCAAATACAATTTTTTGAAACCTACTTATCATTTATTTCTCATATTTGGTAAAAATACTTAAAACAAATAAAATTCTTGAAAAAGCGAGGTAAACATTAATATCTCACGCATGAATAATTATCTATAACTTAAGAATATATAATACAAGCTAACTTGCTATAGCTTTCATAGATACACACATGTTTGAATGAACAAACTATAGGGATCATTTTAATCCAAGATCAAAAACCAGAAAACCCCTATATGGTTTCTCTATTATGCGGATAACCCTCTTTTGCTTCTATAATAGGCACATAAACTCATTGTCCTTTAAAACTTTAAAAGTGTTGCATAAAATTTTCTGCCATTTCTCCATTTTGTGGCACATACTTTTAATAATATAAAGATTTATTGGTCGAATTACAGTTTCATGCTGCAAAATCAAGCGTGTGCATGCAACACATCTTGTTAGTTTAGATGACAAAAATTGAAATTTGCAACATTTCTAAAGAACATGGAGTTCAGGTGCTTAATATAGAAGCGAACGGGGAGTTATCTGCAAAATTGAGGATTTCCCTGCTTTTTGCTCTCAGTCCAATTGTCTTGCGTAAAGACTTGGCTTATATTTGTCGGATAAGAATATACATTAATAATATATGTTGACATTCAGAGAAATCCTAGGAAGCTTATTCTAAATTAACTCCCTCACATTTTCTAATGAGTCTTAATTCTTGAAATCTCAAAAACTCATTATGTGAGTCAATAGCCAAACAAAAGTAAATATATATATGACAAATATTAACATAAATGTGATAATATTTATAAATCAATAAACCACTATCAGCACATGGATGTATAGTAAGTTTGTTGGTCTCAAAATGAGGCAACAAAGGCAATAAAACACTCATTTCGAAATAAATGTAGCAGTTGACTTGTAAACTTTTTAAAAAATATGCTTAACTAGTTTGTACAAAGTTAAAACTGTATTACGTCACTTTCCTTATATGGAAATACGACATTTATTTTAGAATGAAACAAAATGAAAAGTGCGACAATTATTACGAGACAGAGGGAGTAGTTTGGAAGATGAAACCAAAGAATTTTAGTTATAGTGGTATCTAGTATTAACTTCCATAACGGAGGTCGAGAGTTCAAATCCTGTTAATGACGTGTGCCAGCCTATTTATAGGCCAAGTGTTGTAGCCCGAGTGACATTTGATCTATTATTAATAAAAAAACATCAATTTCAACGTACTTTGACAATTATTTTCAATTAAATGCAATACACAAATAATTTAACGAATAACGTTAAATTTATTTGACAGAAGTGTGATGTGGATAAGTGAAATAATGACATAAATAAATCTCGTTAAATAACTAACGAGTTCAACTATAGTTAACAAAGTAAAAAAAAAATCATGAAACCCAACCCCATCAAACCCATGTCTTCTTCTCTCTCTCTCCCCACGCCCCCACCCATCAAAACCCAAAAATTTCCCTCTCCCTCCCCCACACAACGTGTTCTCCCTTCTCTCACTCCCTTTCATCCACTGTCCGCCGCTCATAACTTGTCTCCAACCCATACATCCCCTATCATATCTCCTTCCATCCCCTCCCACCTTCATGACAAGCCTCCACCCCTTCCCCTCCTATCCTCCTTTCGCCCTCCATATTCTTCTTGTACTCCCCACGCCACATACTTCTTCTCACGTCCTCAATGCCCCACCGCCCTTCGCGCTCTGCCAACATCCCGTCACATCCGCCCTTTGCACTCCTCCTCTTCCCCCCGTCTATCCCTCCCCAATTGGAATTAAAGATTGAAATTTCTTATTAATATTGTTTTCCAGATATCTGATTAAATCTTCAAGTTTGCAGATCTTTTGTGAATTTTTTGTGAATTTTGGCTTCAGTTTTGTGATTTTTTGGGTTTCAATCTGCGATTTGGCTTCAATTTTGGGTTTAAATCTGCGAATTTTGGCTCCAATGTAGTGATTTTTCATTTTTAAATCTAAGATTTTGGCTTCACATTGCAGATTTGTGGATTCAATGTTGTAGATTTTGGATTCTATTTTGGTCAATTTGCTAAAAGCCTTTTTCAAGTTTTGGCTACCAATTAAAACGACCTCCTTTTCGAACCAGCCTTTTTCAAAGTTTAGGCTCATAATACAAAATGGCGTGGCCACTCTCTTTATTTTCAGCGAGGTCCCAAGTTGCGAAAGCCGCTCGCCGCGTTCCGCGCGCAATCCGGGTAATTTCACGTCCGCTTCAGGTAGACTCCCTTCCACCTTCTTCTTGCCCTTATACTTAGCCACAATATCGTTCACTGTGAAGCCAGATTGAGTCACTGCAAACAAAGGCATATGTTACTATGGGATTTGAATGAACTTTTCGGGAAAAACTGATCTGATTGTGCGATGAAGCAAACTTACTTTTTGGAAAGAGATGCCAAAGAACTTGCACTTTGAATTTAGGTGAATAATGAGAAAGACTGTGCCTTCTAGGGATGATCTTGCCATAATATAGGGAAATACACCGGCATGGAAGGGATTCAAAGAGATTTATTGCTGTTATTAGGGCCATCCGAGAATGACGGTTATTGACTTCTATTATGACTCCACAACTTCCTTTCAACCGTCACACGAAGATACTCTTGACAAAATATTAAAACTTTCAATATTTCAGCATGAAAAAGCCTTAATATTTTGGGGGCAATTGTTTCACCCTAAAATTTTCACCCAGCATGTTCTACATCTTGGTCATCCACCTTGAGGTAACGTCTTGACTTACATCTTGGACTAACGCCTTGAAATTATTTTTTGTATATTTCTTATTTTTCAGGAACAGAATTACGGATAAATATTTTATTCTTGTTACCGTTTGGACTTGGTCAAACGACGACATAACAACCCCATTTATCAACCAAAGGGATAACGGCTGATCATCATCAACTAATGGCGAGATTCTAGGCGAAATATCAGTAATGACATTCAAGTTGTTGTTTTCAATTACATGTATATATATTACCTCTAGAACGCACATGTATTCACGTTACACACTATCTTCTACTCTCATACTGCACTTTGTACTCTCAAGCTACTGAATTCAATAATAATTTTTTGGTTAAGGTAGGCTTTTCCTAAAGCCTCCCGAGGTTTTTCCCTGCGAGCATTTGTTCAAAGGTTTTCCTCGTTACATCCTCTTGTTCATCTTGGCTTGTGAATTATATTCCATTTGTGCCCAAACATCCTTGATAAGATTAATTTAATTATTGAAATTTATCCAAAACAAGAATCATATATACTAACCTCTAGTGTTAAAAAGTACTCCGTGAACAGTTGCATGAAGCAAAACAGTAATCCTTCTTGGGTTGGCATACTCTAGTAAATCTGCATAAGTATGCCTATTCCTATTAGCATCAAATATGGTTCCGCCAACCTTAGTTCCGGTAAAATGATCGTAAGTAAATCCGTTATAAGGCCTTATCACGGCTTCTATCATTCCCGCCCTAAATGCTGATTGCCAACCCCTAACTAGAGGCTTAAAAGCAACCTTGTTTTCAACCCACCGGAAAGATTCGTTAACCAATTTCCCATCGCACCCAAGTTGTCTGACAAAGCTGGTCTGGGCACGTGAATAGAAGCCAGCATTGATGGCTGTGCCACCACCTAGCACGCGGGGTCATGAATTCCTAACACCGTCCTCAGAGACAAAGGGCTCAACAGGTGATCCTGGTGAACCATCGAAAAGGAGTTCAATATTTTAAGTTTATATTTTAAGTTTGAATTGTGCATATAAAACTGTGGTCAACGTTGAGCTATTATTGTTAAACATAATGGCTCGGAATATAAATGAAAATTATGGTTTTATACTATGTCTCCCAGTAGTATATTTTCCAAGTCTTTAAAGCCGAGTATAATATATTTTGACCAGAGAAAGTGCCTCCATCCAAATGTATACTGCCTCCATCCAAATGTATACTGCCTCCATCCAAAAGTTTTTGTTATTCAAATTGAAAACATGAGAATTAAGAAAAAAAAATAAGTGTGGCGAATATCATAAGTAAAGTAAGAAAGAGAAAGTGTGGTAGATAATTTTTTTTTGTTAGTGTGACAAGTGTGCCCCGTTGATATTTTGGGATAGTATCCATAAGTATGAGATGCCAAAAAAAAAACCCTAAAGTTTGGGACGGAAAGAGTATATGAGTATTTTATATGTATATAGTATATACACATATATGCAATCGTGAAGCCACCTTAGAGCCAACATGGTCATTTGGCCCCCTTAAGTTTTGGAATTTTATAGAGTGTCGATTTTAACTTCTTCAAATTTAAAGTTGGCATTAATTTAGCATTTTGACCCTCCTTTAATTTTAAATTTGATATCCTAATTGTAATTTTTTTACATGAAGTAATCTTGACCTCATCCCAAAAATTTCAAGATTCACCACTATATATGTGTAAACATATATATAATTAATAATTTTTCTAGATCGCTTCAAAAAAACTTTTCTAGATTAAAAAATATCTTTAAGTTTCATTTACAATATAAATTTTAATATGTTTTTCATTGGTACTTTTTTTTTTAAAAAATTATTCTATCTCCATAATAGGGAAACGATGGGTTGCTAGAAGGATATGAAGGAACCAAGACCAAGTTAGGTATGTGATTCGCGAGGTTAGTGGATGAAAATGAAGAGAAAGGTGAGTGGACATATGCAAGCATGATCACGAGAGGTGAAAACTCAAGGCAATGGACCAACAGTTAAATTGAAGCTTCGCCCAACTTCAATTCACCTTGGATACTAAGGAGGGAGGTGGACACTACCAATGCCAGTTGGCCATTGACTTAAGATGTGTGTTTGGGTGTCTTTTTCTTGGGTGGGAGTTTGAAGTAGGTAGTCACGGGAGTTGGTTTGTCTCCGGGTGAGAGATTGTTGGGAGTCAAAACCAGGCAACAGAGGATCGAGACTACGTATAAGAATAATAATGAATTAAGGAATGTCATTACAAAGTCTATGCGGTTTTATAGGGGATGGAGGCAGTGTCATGTGAGCGCATGATTTACTTAAATCTTGGATTCTTTTGGGAAGGTACCTATACGGTCGCATGGTGCCGCTACACAGCTCCATAAACTGTTTCCTTGTTTTCACATAATTCCTTTTTGCGTTTGTTATGTAATCCTTTAGGGTGTAGTTTTCTTGTATCTCTATATAATCCAAGCTACGAACATAAAAACATTGTAACCCCAAGAAGAGTTGAGTATAATCATGGCTTGTAAGCCCCCCAAACGTAATCGATTGTTGTGACGAACGGGGTGAACAATTCTTGTGTTATTGTGTTTGCTTTTCTCTTCTTCTCTATTCTCACACAAGAACACTATATTTTTTCACCCTGTTTGTCACACGTTCGAACTACAACATAGGGACTACTACTAAGCCTTGATATTTATCAATATCATCAATTTGTCGTGTTCCAATAAAGTCCATGCACCCTCAACAATGGAGTCATAAGTTTCTCTATGTAATGACACAAACACATATAATCCCTAGATATGCATCATGCCAATCCATGGAATGCCCTAAGGTCACCGCAAAAGCCAGCACTACCTTTGGCTCTTTGGATCACACAGATTCTCTCTGGCTTCATGACACACAATGATTATGACTGCCACTTGGCTTGAATACGATACAAATCAAAACCCT
Organism: Adenophora triphylla var. japonica; assembly: GCA_022495995.1. Classification (NCBI taxonomy): domain Eukaryota; kingdom Viridiplantae; phylum Streptophyta; class Magnoliopsida; order Asterales; family Campanulaceae; genus Adenophora; species Adenophora triphylla. The sequence goes on along the minus strand of JAFEMH010001410.1, from coordinate 43,632 downwards.
AAAGGATTCCCAAATTAATTGGCTATATCGAGACGCAACAGTAGTAGAACACCAAAATACGTCATTTAGGCCCTCAAACTGGCCTTTGATGTTTTTTTAAGTGGGGTGTCAAAAGATGACATGTGTAAGGATGACAAGTTGTAGTGCTAAATAGTGCCAGTGTATTTATTTTGTTGGTACCAATCCATGTATTTTTAAGTACCAATTCATATGTTGAAAAGTGCCGGTGCACGTGTTACAGAGTGCCGGTCCATATGTACATCATGCCAGTAGTAGCTGACGAGTGCCAAGAGATCTTGAGAAGTTCCAATTATTTAAAAAAATGCCACTGCACGTGTTTTAAAGAAGTTCCACTCAATTACAAAAATGCCACCTTCCTTGTTTAGACCCGGTTCAAAAACACGTTTTCTTGAAATTCTTTGGAAAAACACATTTTTTTCTTCATGATTTTGGCGATTACAAGGAATCAACACTCAAAACTATCCATCCGTTATTTGAAGTAAATCCTACACCAAAAATAATGTTTATCAAATGATTAAGCTACGTGATTAGTCTAATGAGAGGTATGCGTGTTCAAGATTCAAAAACTCTTTAAATATATAGCATAATGTTTTTCTTTAGGAATGCTTAAAGTTCAAAACAAATGCAAATAATGACACAATGGATGCCGATCTCATTACTAATCTAGAAGTAGCATCAAGTTCTCTAGTGAATTTTAGTGACAATGCAAAAGGCAAGATCATAGGTCGGGGTTTCATCATTAAACGAGTCGGGGTTTAATCATTAAAGGCATAGTCAATATACATAAGGTTTTCTTGTGGATTGTATGAAACACAACATTCTATTAATATAACACTTCTATGATAGAGGTATGCAATTTATATTTACTTCTTCCAACTTTTGTGTGAAAAACAAGGCAAAAAATCATATTTTATTCACTAAATTTTAAACTTTTTCAAAATGTTCTCATTGATTTTTTTTTTCAAAATGTTCTCATTGTAGTTTTGCATTTTTTAAAATATGCTCACTCCGTCAATATTCTCGTCAAAGAAAAACTATCAAGAATTAGTCAAGTGACCTAACATAACTAATTTTCATTATTTTTTTGACGAAGATATTGATAAGTAAATGGAGAGGGAGTTGCTAAAGGGTGCTAAAGATGATTGTGTGTTTGCGAAAAATGAGGTGGGTGATGTTGAAGAGGAGGGGCAGCTTGAGAATTAAGAGAGTAAAAGAAAGGAGATAATTGAATTAATTGTTTTTTAGGGATTAATCGACATCTACGTTAAAAAAATAACAAAATCCATTCATGCGGGTCAAATAGCAAATTTTTGTTAATTTTATAGGGAAATTATTGACGAAGTTACATATTTTGAAAAATATGAAAGATCAATTAGGACATTTTAAAATAAAAGTTTAGTGATCACATTTTTAAAATCACTAAACTTAAATGACAAAAAATTGGTTTTTGCCGAAAAACAATGCTACCAGCGACATCCTTCTCACTAGAAAAAGGAAAGGTTACATTTATGCAGTTGAGCTTAATTTAGTTTCTAATACTACTCATGTTTGTTTTGTATCAAAGAAAGCCATTGTGAGAACTCATAGCTGTGGCACAAAAGACTCAGTTAATTACTTAAAATTCAAATATCTCTCAAAGATTGCCAATGCAAAGTTGATAACCTGCCTTCCTCAAATGTCTGGTCGACACATGAAAATAAATGCCAAGCTCTTCAACCGGTTAAAAACACAAGACGACCTTATACATCAAGACTATTGAGAATGGATCCAAATCGGGAATTGGACTAGGAAAAAAAAAAGAAAAATTGCCGAGGAAGAAGAGATTGGGGGCTATGCGACCATTTTCTCCGACTTTCTTTCAAATGTGGACTCACCAGAAGTACGTGCTGCAAGCTTCATCTTCACCATAGGAGGCTTCCATGTAACAAGTATACTCATCCACGCCATTTCATTAATTTCATCAAATTTTTTTTATGTAGTTGTGTATCTTGTATTTCCAAAAAGCATAATTAGAATTATCCAAGTCTGGAGGTCTATTTTGGTGACTCTGACATTCCATCATGTCTATACTTTCTGAATCAACTCTTAACGAAGTCGAGTGGTGGTTTTGACGCCAATTGAAAGTTTAGCTTAACTATGAACTTTATAATATGTCACAAAAATAATTCAAAGGATCAGATGTGTGCACAGTTGCGAAATACAACTGTTTACACAACCAATATAAAGCAGCGGAATATAACAAACACATAATTAAACATTTACTGGTTCAACTCCAACAAACAAGACTTTAAGCATAAAAAAGATTTCACTATATAAAGATTTGATTACAGAATAAAACCTAACTAATGAAATAGGAAAATAATCAAAACACTCAAGCAAGTTCTTTAATACTACTGAACAATTAAAGGGAAGTAAGTCTCAATGAACCGTTCACAAGAACTTGAATAGAAATATAAGATGTGTGTTTAAATGTAAGGCACAACTGTAAACACAACTTAAAGCAGTATTCTCAAGAATAATTCTTTCGAAGTTTTTTCTCTCAAATAATTCTTTGGAATGCATAACCTCTTCTCAACAATGCTTCATCTTTTATATATGTCCAAGGTGATCTCCTTTCGCTTGTAAAGTGTCCTACAAGAAATCATAAGATTGACACTAAAAGAGGTAGAGATACATTATAATTTTTTTGTTTCCTAAAGTTAGTAGATTAGAGAATATCTCAAATAATAAAATATATGTACTAATAAAGTACTAACTTACCCTGTATCTAAATATTTTAAAGAAATTAAAAAATCTAGTTTCCTAAATAAAATCACACGCCACACACGGTTTTGAAAACACAAGTCCTAAAAGGACTCATACACTTTCATTAACTATAAATTATCAAACATGTACAATTATGTTCAAATATTGTTGTTAAAACTCACTATATAAGGTAATGCATAAGGTAATGCAAAATGTTAATATTCTTAACTTTCTGAGTGGTATTGGGACTTCCCTTCCAAAATTTAACTCAAATGACGGTGATTTCCTTCAAACTTACAAGCAATGCACCAATCTCTCTCACTAATGATGTGGGATAATACTAACAATCTCCCACTTCTTACATCGAATCTCGAATTGAGAGCTTTAACCACTACGATGTAGCCAAATATATAAGCTAAGTCGTAGGCCTTAATATAATTTGTTATGGTGTTATTTGGAATCACGGTGATATTAGGCCTTTCCAACAAAAAAAAACTAGGTCAAAGGACGGGACATTTCCTCATATTTTAAAGCCAAACACACCCTCACATAACTTGGTGAGTTCTAGTAATCATTATAGAATCACACTTATTCACTATGTGACTCATAACTATGACAAAGATCATGTGATATCTCTTATCCCATATCAAAGCAATTTGGATTATGAATCTAACAGATAAGTATCCATCGACTTCTACTGGGAAAAAAATATTATTTATGAATTTTTTGGTGGGCCTATGGTAAGATTTGTTAAACTAATGTCACTTGGACACTTGGCTATCATCCGTCTTGCACCACCCAATGTCGGGCCTGTTTAGGCTTAATTAGGACACTAAATTATATAAACACACACATATAGACTATTTGAGTGATTACGAGCTTCGAAAAGATCATTACAAAGCATTCAAAAACATCCTAAAGGGTAGTATTCAAAGACAAGCTAGAAAGTATTTATGAATAATTTTTAATGAAATAACTCATAACACAAAACGTGTGTCAGCCAAAATTTGCATCGTGAGAGAAGCTTGCATCAATTCTTTAGAATCATTAACCATCTCATATCACTCATATAAAGTAATGATATAATAAAATATAATTTCTCTTATTTGACCATTTAACATACATTTAGTAATTTTCCAAATCATCATAAAGTCGATCAAGGTTATCGTTTGGCCATAGTGAACTCTACACAAGCTGTAATCTCATCCCTTCACTTGTGGACATTTTGCCTGGTCATTCAGATTTTATTTTATAGTCCTCTACCGGTAAATATTATGTCAAGATTTATCGACAATAGATTTTTAATGTATATCCCTACTTTCGCAAAGACAAGGTAAATAAAGGTAAACCTTACCACTATGAAGAATATCTCTTTGAATTATACTTCCTTCATCCCATTTTAAACTATACTAACTTTTTGGGCACAATAATTAAGGAAAATTAAAGTAGGAAAGTAGTGTTGTGAGTATAAAAAGTAAAATAGGAGAGAGAATGAGCGAGAAAAATAGTAAGTTGATTGGTGTGTGAGTATAAAATTAAAGTAGGAGAGAGAATGAGTGGAATGAATAATGTAAAAACTTTTTCATTTTGGAAAATCCGATTTAAGGTGGGATGGACAAAAATGTCAAAAAGTCCGATTTGAGATGGTACGGAGGGAGTATTCCTCTTCTCAATGAAGAAAATTTAGCCCTGGACGAGTACTAGTTAGTTATACACTTGCTCTTGAAAATATATTTATTTGCAAATGCATTGTGCTCAAATACAATTTTTTGAAACCTACTTATCATTTATTTCTCAATCTTTGGTAAAAATACTTAAAACAAATAAAATTCTTGAAAAAGCGAGGTAAACATTAATATCTCACGCATGAATAATTATCTATAACTTAAGAATATATAATACATGCTAACTTGCTTTAGCTTTCATAGATATACACATGCTTGAATGAACAAACTATAGGGATCATTTTAATCCAAGATCAAAAACCAGAAAACCCCTATATGGTTTCTCTATTATGCGGATAACCCCCTTTTGCTTCTATAATAGGCACATAAACTCATTGTCCTTTAAAACTTTAAAAGTGTTGCATAAAATTTTCTGCCATTTCTCCATTTTGTGGCACACACTTTTAATAATATAAATATTTATTGGCCGAATTACAGTTTCATGCTACAAAATCAAGCGTGTGCATGCAACACATCTTGTTAGTTTAGATGACAAAAATTGAAATTTGCAACATTTCTAAAGAACATGGAGTTCAGGTGCTTAATATAGAAGCGAAAGGGGAGTTATCTGCAAAATTGAGAATTTCTCTACTTTTTGTTCTCAGTCCAATTGTCTTGCGTAAAGACTTGGCTTAAATTTGTCGGATAAGAATATACATTAATAATATATGTTGACATTCAAAGAAACTCCTAGGAAGCTTATTCTAAATTAACTCCCTCACATTTTCTAATGAGTCTTAGTTCTTGAAATCTCAAAAACTCATTATGTGAGTCAATAGCCAAACAAAAGTAAATATATATGACAAATATTAACATAAATGTGATAATATTTATAACTAAATAAACCACTATCAACACATAGATGTATTGTAAGTTTGTAGGTCTCAAAACGAGGCAACAAAGGCAATAAAACACTCATTTCGAAATAAATGTAGCAGTCGACTTTTAAACTTTTTAAAAATATGCTTAAGTAGTTTGTACAAAGTTAAAACTGTACTATGTCACTTTCCTTATGTGGAAACACGACATTTATTTTAGAATGAAACAAAATGAAAAGTGCGACAATTATTACGAGACAGAGGGAGTAGTTAGGAAGATGAAACCAAAGAATTTTAGTTATAGTGGTATCTAGTATTAAATTCCATAACGAAGTTCGAGAGTTCAAATCCTGTTAATGACGTGTGCAAGCCTATTTATAGGCCAAGTGTTGTAGCCCGAGTGACATTTGATCTATTATTAACAAAAAACATCAATTTCTTTTTTAAATAAAAAATAAAAAATAGGAAGATGAATACATGTTTTGAATTTTTATAAAGTTTTTTTTTTTCAAAATTCGGTCTCTTTCTCATGTTCAATAATGAAAGATAATGGATCACATTTGATTGAATTATTATACGGGAAATCTACCAACCGATTCAGTGTATCGATCTTAAATAATCAATTAATGAAAAATACTTACTACATTTGACATTGTTCAACGTACTTTGACAATTATTTTTAATTAATGCAATGTACAAGCAATTTAACGAATAACATTAAATTTATTTGACAGAAGTGTGACGTGGATAAGTGAAATAATGACATAAATAAATCCCGTTAAATAACTAACGAGTTCAACTATAGTTAACAAAGTAAAAAAAATCATGAAACCCAACCCCATCAAACCCATGTCTTCTTTTCTTTCTCTCCCCACGCCCCCACCCATCAAAACCCAAAATTTTCCCTCTCCCTCCCCCAAACATCGTGTTCTCCCTTCTTTCAATCCCTTTCATACACCGTCCACCACTCACAACTTGTCTTCAACCCATACATCCCCTATCATATCTCCTTCCATCCTTCTCCCTCCTTCATGACAAGCCTCCACCCCTTCCCATCCTATCCTCCTTTCACCCTCCATAATCTTCTTGTACTCCCCCCGCCACATACTACTTCTCACGTCCTCAATGCCCCACCGCCCTTCGCGCTCCGCCAACATCCCGTCACATCCGCCCTTTGCACTCCTCCTCTTCCCTCGTCTATCCTTTCCCAATTGGAATTAAAGATTGAAATTTCTTATTAATATTTTTTTCCAGATATTTGGTTAAAGATTCAAGTTTGCAGATCTTTTTTGAAATTTTTGTGAATTTTGGCTTCAATTTCGTGATTTTTTGGGTTCCAATCTGCGATTTGGCTTCAATTTTGGGTTTAAATCTGTGAATTTTGGCTCCAATGTGGTGATTTTTCATTTTCAAATCTAAGATTTTGGCTTCACATTGCAGATTTGTGGATTCAATGTTGTAGATTTTGGATTCTATTTTGTCAATTTGTCAATTAGGGCGAAAATGGGTTTGAAGGAATTGAAATGTTCTAATTTTTGTGTGTGAATTGAAGGATCTTTAAATAAATGGGAGTGAAGGATGTGGAAAGGGCCTAACAGAGGATAGTTGCCGGAGATGTGTGGTGGTAGTCGGAAGGGTGCGGTGGTTGGTGGCGGAGTGATGATGGGTGGTGGTTGTCGGTTTTTAGAGGGACGGTGGTTATGGTGGTGGGGTGGTTGTCGGCTTTGATTTTGATGATTGAATGAACTTTTGTTTACTTTTTTGGACAATTAGAGGAATCCCGTTAATTTTTAACAAAATTTTACACTTTGCCCCACAAAATATTTGACTTTATTAACCAAATAATATTTCATATGACACGTCATAATTTCTTAGGATTTTTAACGTCGTTTTTTTTAATTATATTGTGTTATTTGATACAAACTTAGAAAGTACGTATTAAAATGTCAGAACTATTAAATACATTGCATTAATATGTTTCATAAATTGGTCGTTCGACCATTATTTTACTATATATATATATATGGACAATGAAAAGATAAAAAATAGTACAAAAAGGTTATATTTAAAATTTAGTTAAAACCAGAAAATTAAAGATTTGTTTAAAAAGTGAAATTGATTAGGTCAAAATTAAAATATACTCGGCTTTGAAGACTTGAAAAACACATTTATGGGTAATAGTTTGAAACAATATTGTGAACCATAAACTTTTTGGGCTCAACAGTTGACCACAATTTTATTTCCAGAATTCAAACTTATAAGGTTGAATCAATGCCAGTGGACCGTATTATTGTATAGCTAGCCTACCAAAGTCAAAGAGACTTGGTAAATAGCTTGAAAACTTCTGAAATATTAATGTTTGACATAATCTAACGCGTTACCCCCTCCATCCAATGGTTAAGTGTGTATATAAGAGACATTGAGTTCTCATAGTTATCATTCTCATTCTTAATCACTTTCTCTCTAATACATACACAAAAAAGCTGAAAAACACTTCCTACTGTACCAATAAAAAAAGCTGAAAAACACACATTGAGTTTTTTAACGTGAAAGGTGGTGGTAAATTTAGCAATATGAGCTCAATAGGCTCCTGGTGGAATGCTGCTCTCCTAGCTATTCTCTTGTTTCATGGCTTCTCCTTTGCCGAAAACCCTCCAAACTACAGCTTCTTGAACGAAGCAACCTCTGCTCCTAGAGTTTCACACTATGACTATATCGTTGTTGGTGGTGGCACAGCCGGTTGTGCATTAGCCGCCACCCTCTCAGAGAAATATACTGTCCTCCTCCTTGAACGTGGTGGTTCCCCCTACGGTAATCCCAACATCACCAGGATTGAGCCATGGATTGAACTCCTTTCCGATGGTTCTCCAGGATCACCTGTTCAGCCCTTTGTCTCTGAGGACGGTGTAAGGAATTCACGCCCCCGCGTATTAGGTGGTGGAACAGCCATCAACGCTGGCTTCTATTCACGCGCCCAGACCAGCTTTGTCAGACAAGTTGGGTGGGATGGCAAATTGGTTAACGAGTCTTTCCGGTGGGTTGAAAAGAAGGTCGCTTTTAAGCCTCTTGTTAGGGGTTGGCAATCAGCATTTAGGGCGGGAATGATAGAAGCCGGGATAAGGCCTTATAACGGATTTACTTATGATCATGTTACCGGAACTAAGGTTGGCGGAACCATATTTGATGCTAATAGGAATAGGCATACTTCGGCAGATTTACTAGAGTATGCCAACCCAAGAAGAATTACTGTTTTGCTCCATGCAACTGTTCATAGAGTTCTTTTTAACACCAGAGGTTAGTATATATGCTACCTTCCATTTATATATCGCGCCCAAATGTATCTACTGTTGTTAAAATATTAACGACTTTTTGTTTCCAACAGATAAATCAAGACCTGTGGCTAACGGAGTGGTCTTCACAGACTCGTTAGGGCGTCCACATAGAGCGTATCTAAAGGCTGGCTCCAAGAGTGAGGTTATACTTTCCTCAGGCGCACTAGGAAGCCCACAACTCTTGATGTTGAGTGGCGTGGGGCCTAAACAACACCTCGAGTCCCATAACATCAAAGTCGTCTTGGATAATCCTCAAGTTGGTCAAGGCATGCAAGATAACCCAATGAACAATGTCTTTATACCCTCTCCGATACTTGTTGATGTTGATGCCATCATACTTGCCGGTATCACTCCACATGGAAACTTCATTGAGGCAGGATGTGGTCTCAACATTGGAGGTGGAAGTCCAAGTGATTACGGAAGCTATTCTTTCCAGGTATATATACATATTAATTACTTCATTTTTCAAAACTTTCATGCTTCTAGTAAATCAAAATACTTGAGAACCTTAAACTCCTTCGATCTTTTGTGTAACATAGCTAGAATCATCAACTAAATTGATTATTTTTTCATTTTCAGAGAGGTGGATTCATACTTGAGAAGTTTGAGGGTCCGCAATCCTCTGGCCATCTAGAGCTTCGAACTCGCAACCCCAGTGACAATCCTTCTGTCACATTCAACTACTTCAAAGATCCAATAGACTTGCAGAGATGTATTAGTGGAGTGGAAACAATCTTACGAGTTGTCGAATCGGATGCATTCTCAAACTACAGAGTTGCTAATCTCACGGGACAAGACATTCTCAATATCACTGCACGTTTGCCACAAAACTTTCCAGTACATGCTAACACATCAACATCCCTAGAACAATTCTGTAAGGATACCGTGAAGACAATATGGCATTATCATGGAGGGTGCCAAGTTGGTAGAGTAGTTGATCATGATTATAAGGTTTTAGGTGTGAATGGTCTTCGGGTTATTGATGGATCAACGTTTAACTCTTCACCAGGAACTAATCCTCAAGCCACTGTGATGATGCTTGGAAGGTACATGGGAGTTAGAATATTAACTGAAAGATCTTGAAGTGATCCGATTGCATACAAAACAACATCCAATTGATTTAATTGTTCAATCTTTCATTAGAGGTTCTTTATGTTTATTGTGTTGGTGATGCAGCACGGAAGCCGATAAATTTCGTGATTAGCGCACTAATCACAAGAACCCTTCAAGAAATTGTGGTATTTTTTTTATCCTCTTCATGCTTAGTTTATTGTGTTGGAATTAGCATACAATCCATTGAATGAAATATACCCACTAGATTTTATGCAAAAATAATTGTTGTATTTTTTTATCCTCTTCATGCTTAGTTTACTGCATATATACCATGTGTTATGACCCAACACATTAAACAAAGGGTTTTGATGCAGAATTATCCAACAATCAACTTCAAACATTAACCAGAGCTCATTGATTTTTCATGTTAGGACCTAACTATGTAAGCCACATAGTTACAATAGGTTTTGACAAAGAAATATATCATATGTTATCTGACAGCCAAGATAACATATGACCTTGGACAGCTAAGCCATCAACTTCAATCTGCACTCCTATATATATATCAACTGCACAGCTATGATTCAAAAACATCCCTCTAAGATATCACTCAAAACCTCTCATATACATTAATGCATCTAAATTACATGTGTAGTATGATGTATTACATAATGCCTAAACCTTCTAGATCAGAACTTAGCTCTGACAGCTAAGGTTCTCTCACAGCAAAGGTTTCACTCCTCAACAGCTATGATCTTCAACATCAACAGCTATGAAGAAATCCTGTGATGACCAAGATATGCCTTGTCCAAATCTCTCCATACAGATGTTGCCAGCTCATCTCCATAAAGATCACATGCACAGTTGCGGATTCCGGCTATTTTATTCTCCAGTCAACAAAGGCTCTAAATGCAACTCCAACATGCATTCACTCCCTTGTCTCCTTGTCTCCTCCAACGGCTATTTCCTAGCTTATAAAAGGAACTCTCCAAGACTGAAGACATACCCCTTTCCATACACACAACTTCTACAAACCTTGCATCCAAACCTTCTCAACCTGCAACCAACAATCAAAACAACATTAAGACACTTGTAATCGATCTCGGGTGTATAAGGCGATTTGTAAGAACCCCTTAAGGCTGACTTTAAGTGGGTAGTGTGAATTGCTCGGTGTAGAGCTTAATCCCTAATAGGCGTACTTATTAGGAAGAGGAGGTTCAAGGAACTTGCCTATCCAATCCTTTGTAAATCTTAACGGGAACTAGATTTAAGTGGATTGATCTCACTTGTCAAGGTTGACGGTGAGGGTGGACGTAGGAGGAGTGAACTACGAACCACCTTAAAATTCCTTGTGTTCAATTGGTATTATCACACTACACACACACACATATACACACACATACACTATTCACTTGTCTTTACATTATTTCAAACTCTTTTATTCCGCTGCACATTTAACTCCAATCTTTAAAACCGGTTAACCTCGACGGCTAAGATTTCACCTCAGTGTCCAAACCTTAAGCTGCCTAACCTTTAATTTGATCTAAGCAAACAGGACCTTTCAATTGGTATCAAAGCTTGTCTTCACACATAAAAGTCTAACAACTTGTGAAGGATCAACTAACAACCCACCATGCCTCAACCAAGAAGAAATAATGAGAAAGACATTCCCCACATTGATGATTTGTGGATCATTTGAAATATATGCATCAAAAATCAAAACTTACCTTGATGCCAACGGTATCTGGAGCTGGTTTGCCCTTGAAAATGAAGTCACATATCCTGTATCTGTTGATACAAATGGTGGTCCTAGCAAAGTTAAATCTCCTGAATTACGGGTGATTCGGAAAGGCAACTTGTTAGTGCTAACCTTAAAGTCAAGAACATACTCCAAAAGAGTGTCAATGACTCTCTTGCTCAAGAAATTGCCAAGGAGCCAACTGCAAAGGCCGCTTGGGAACTCATTCATACCAAGTTCCAAAAACACACTAGTGTTAGAACACAAAACCTATACAATCTTCTTAGACAACTTGACAACTTCAAATTCTACCCTGGTGAGAAAGTAAGTGCTTTGCAAAACCAAGGTTTGAAGACTTGGTAAGATCCATTGCTGATCATGGTAAAACTTTTTGAGAACCAAGACTTGTGTCTCAAAATATACTCCAACCTTCCTCAAGAATATGAGAAGGTAGCTTTGCCAATAAGAGAAGGCTCGAGAATGGAGCACCATGTTTGTTGAACAATACTTTGGTAAACTTGAAGCCTATGAACTAGAAGGAATGATAAAACTTCAACCTGTTCCCTCCATCTCACAAACTCTTGCCTTAGTTTGCCCAAGAAACCACCCAAAAACCAATTACCCAACAAGATATTGATTCTATGGTTCTTCTCTCCCTCCAAAAGTAAACCTTCCCTCAAATAACCTCTCCCAAGGAGATCTACCAAGCCTCATATCCATGGTCATCGAAACACCTTGAGAGCACATAAGAAGTCCTTTGAGAGAAGCTATAGCCCATCCACCTACGATCAAGAGAACCTAAAAAGAAAGTTGAATGCTTCAGTGTAAGAAGCTTGGACATTACTCCTCTGATTGTCTGAACCAAGGAAACCTAGGGAAAGTCGGACGGCTAAGAAATTCTCATACTCTAAAGAGATAATTCATAGTTCAAGATGCAAGCTGCTACAATTGCACAAAGAAGAAGAATGAGAAGAATAAAGAGCAAGTATTGATTGCTGACTCATCCAAGTTCGGTGATGAGGAATGTGAGTACGGTGACTACGAAAGTGAAGGAGAAGAAGCAATGATATGCTTGATGGCTGGAGATGATGAAAACTCGAGACAATGAAGAGGATCTTGAAGCCTTAGGCTGTTCTTTGAAGAACTAAAACAGGTACCTCAATTCAATACCTTAAATAATGAAGAATTTAAACAATTAGTCGAGACGTTATTAATTCAAATAAAAAGACACCAAAGCGGCTTTGCTTCATTACTCAACGACAATCTATCCCAAAGTAAAACCATTGAGAACCTTGAAAAAGCCAATCAAGGTCTGAAAGTCCAAAACCTTATGCTTGAAAAAGCCAATGAAGATCTGACGGCTATGAATTCCAAACTTACGGAAACCAACATCAATCTTGAAAAGGAAAATGAATCCTTCGAGAAAGAAGTTTAAAACCTGGAACAGCTACGGAGAAGCCTTGACCCATTTTAGCTACAACCAAAGACTTCCAAGTGACAAATCGGGAATTGGAGCTAACAATCCTACTATGTACACATATACCCCTCTTCTTGATGAAAGGGCAATTGACAAAATGGTTCTTGAAAGCATGAACTATGTCAAAGTCCAAGAAAATGTTTATCCTATCCAAACCAAGGAAGATCTCAAGGAAAAAGGAAAAATGGATGAAGCTAGCTCCGGCCACGCGATTTATCAACTCCGAGATAGCCCCACTCACCTTGACAAAACTCATATAGCCATGCTAAAACAGTCGAAAGGAAAAGGAGAACAAGCAAGCAAAGGTAAATACATATGGCAAAAGAAAGGAATCAAGGAGCAAATGAAGGAGAACAAACCAAGACATGACGGACGGCGAGAGGTCTCCTAGACAACCAAGACATGGTGGACGGCGAGAGGTTTCCTAGACGGCCAAGATATGGTGAACAGCTGAGGTCTCCAAGACAGCAAAGATTCTATGATCATCACTCATATGCCAAACCTCAAAGACCTAACTGGCCATTCTCTAATGGAAGAAACCATGCCCAACACAATACCTCTCCTAGATCATCTCATAATTCCCCAAGCCATTCTCAGTTTCATAACCAAAATCTATTCTCTTCTCCCAACCAATTTCTTAATCAAACCCAACCTATTGCTCCTACTCCCTATATGATGCAAATCATGGGATATTATAATGCCCTAAACCAGTACTTTGGAAAGAGAGCAATGAACAAAGCTAGGGGACCAAAGAAATTCTAATCCTTTGGACCCAAAAGAATAAAGGGTACCATAAATGTATTTTGTTGTTTTGTAGGAACCTAGGAAAGGAATATGGTACTTGGACGGTGGATGCGGCGAGGCACATGACTTACAACAAGGAGTGGCTACAACAATATGTCCCCAAAAATGGTCCAAATGTAACTTTTGGTGACAATTCTCAAGCCAAAGTCAAAGGATCGGAAACCTTGTTACTAAAGATATTATTTTCACTAATGTATCTTATGTAGAGGGTCTCAAGCACAATTTGATTAGCCTTAGTCGGATTTGTGATAAGGGATATCATGTTGAATGTTCCAAGAACCACTTTGCATTGTCAAGGATGTCAACAACAAATCAATCCTCAACTGGAATAAGAAAAGGCAATCTCTCTTGTCTAAACCTTGAAATTGTGGATTCCTCGGATGCCCATTGCCTACTCTCCTTCGATCAATCGACATGTCTTGGTTATGGCACAAAAGATTAGCTCACCTAAACACGAAAAGCATCTCAAAACTAGCCAACTCCAACCTAGTAAAAGGCCTACCCAAAATACCCTTCAAAAGGACAAGTTATGCAAAGCTTGTCAATGTGGAAAACAAAAGAAAACCTCCTTCACTGCCAAAACCGGACTAGATACCTCTAAACCTCTTCAACTTCTTCACATGGACCTTTTTGGACCTATCGAACTAGATCTCTTGGTGGAAAGAGATACTCTCTTGTTGTAGTTGATGACTACACTAGATTTACTTGGATCATTCTCCTTGAATCCAAAAAGGATACTTTGGAACAACTTGTCAAATTGTTCAATAAAATTCAAAACCAAAAGGGTTTATCCATCATCAAAATTAGATCGGATCATGGTAAGGAATTTGAGAACAACGGGTGTTGAAGAATACCGTGATCAAAAAGGGATTGAGCACAACTTTTACGCTCCTAGAACTCCTCGGCAAAATGGAGTTGCGAAAGAAAGAATAGAACAATTTGTGAGGGCGGCAAGGTCTATCTTTGTCGAACACAACCTTCCCAAATATTTTTGGGGTGAAGCGGTAACCACTTCTTTGTCTATGTTCAAAACAAGACCCTCATCAACAAGTTTCACTCCAAGACTCCTTATGAACTTTGGAATGGAAGAACACCAACCATTTCATCCTTCCATGGCTTTGGAAGTAGATGCTTCATACACAACAATGGGAAAAATAATCTTGACAAATTTGATTCAAAGAGTGATGAAGGAATTTTCCTTGGATACTCCAATACTAGCAAAGCCTATAGAGTTTACAACAAAAGAAGACTTGATGTAGAGGAATCAATTCATGTAGACTTTGATGAAAATAATGACCAAAGTCACTTGAGCTATGTGATTTTGATGAAGGCTAGGCAACTCAGATAACCTACATGAGGTTTCTTCTGTTCATGACCCCTCTTGTCTCATCCCTGAAGAAGATTCACCTTCCCTTCCTTATATAGTGCCCAAAGACACAAATAAACAATCAACTTTGCCTGATGACCATGAATCCTCTCTCAACAGCAAAGGTGCATCTGACAGCCATGATGCATCAATTAACCTTCCTTCATCCAATCATCAAAATCCCCTTGAAGAAGACCCTATCAAATCTGATAACAACTCCTCTCAATCAATTCCTCAACCTGAAATCATTACCCACATTATCCCTCCAAACAAAAACATCTATATAGATCTTCCTATACACAAAATGGACATACCACCTAACATGCCTGTTCTTGACTCTCTAATGAGTGCCTTCATCTCCCAAATTGAACCCAAAAGGATAAATGAAGCTCTTCAAGACCCAGACTGGATAGAAGCAATGGAGGAAGAACTAGAGCAATTTGAAAGAAACAAAGTTTGGAAGCTTGTTCCTAAGCCAAAGAACCAAACTGTCATTGGAACAAGATGGGTGTTTAGGAATAAAATGAATGAAGAGGGTGTTGTAGTAAGAAACAAAGCTAGACTGGTTGCTCAAGGATACAGACAAGAAGAAGGCATTGACTATGATGAGACTTTTGCACCAGTTGCAAGACTTGAAGCTATAAGGCTATTTCTTGCCTATGCTTCATTTAAGAAGATGAAAGTGTTTCAAATGGATGTTAAGAGTGCATTTCTAAATGGAGTCCTAAATGAAAAGGTGTTTGTTTCTCAACCTCCTGGATTTGAGCATCCCAAGTTTCCTGATCATGTATATAAATTGGACAAAGCACTATATGGACTTAAACAAGAACCAAGAGCTTGGTATGACACCCTATCTAGATATCTTTTACCAAGGGCCATATTGATAACACTTTGTTTATCAAAAAATATGGAGATGATCAGTTGCTCATCCAAGTCTATGTTGATGACATCATTTTTGGATCATCAAATGAAGACTTGTAATCGAATTTGGGAATATTATGAAGGACCAGTTTGAAATGACCATGATTGGTGAGCTTACCTTCTTTTTGGGCCTTCAAGTCAAGCAAATGGAGGAAGGAATATTCATCAACCAAGCTAAATACACAAGGGACATGATCAAAAAGTTTGACATGCAATCTGCTTCACCTGCTAAAACTCCATTGTCAACCACAACCAAACTTCATGCTGATCCCGATGGCCAAAGTGTAAATCCAACACTTTACGGGAGCTACATTGGATCCCTTCTCTATGTAACACAGCTTCAAGACGACATTATGTTTAGTGTCTGTCTTTGTGCTAGATTTCGTGCGAATCCCAAGGAGTCTCATCTCTCTCTGTCAAGAGAATTCGAGATATCTCAAAGGAACCCACGATTATGGATTGTGGTATCCTCTTGAATCCCCATTTTCTTTAATTGGATTCACCGACTCGATTATGCGGGTGTAACCTAGATAGAAAGTCCACAAGTGGTGGATGCCAATTTATTGGATCTAGAATCATTTCATGGTCAAGTAAAAAGCAAACCTCGGTAGCCACCTCAACTGAAATTTGAATATATTGCTGCTGGTTTGTGTTGTTCACAAATACTTTACCTCAAAAGTCAATTACAAGATTTTGGAATTGAACTGTCCAACATTCCAATCTTTTGTGACAACTCAAGTACCATTGCCATGACAGAAAACCCTGTCCAACACTCAAAGACAAAGCATATTGAGGTCATACATCACTTCATCAGAGACCATGTTGAAAAAGGGAACATTAGTCTTGCTAAAGTGTGTACTGAAAATAATGTCTCTGACATCCTAACAAAGGCTATGGATGAGAAAAGATTTGAGATGTTAAGAGCAATGCTAGGCATGATTAATCTACCAAAATAAAACAAAAAAAAAAAAGGAAAAACTCTTATTCATTAGAACAAACCATTTCCTATGGCTGCTGTCAACAACATTGTCTGACAGCTAACCTTTTTCTCAAATACAAAAGCTTCTTACCTATCAAAACCAAACTTCATTCCTACATTACAGAAATTCAAACACCATAAAAACAAGCCTAAATCCATATTACCAAAAGCTTCATCAACCCTCCTTCTCATCTCAGCAAGCACCTCTGAAAAGCCTTGTGCCTAAGGATCGTCAATCTCGTTTATCCCATAGCCGATCTTGGAAGCAATCATCCCCATATCCTCTATCACTATAAATAATGTCTGGAGCTTGATATGCACTCTCTTTGATATCTCCATATCTCTCCAACCAAACAGGGTGCCTTTCCATAAATGGATCAATAGCAGAGGTTGAGAACTGCAAAGAAGGACAGACCCTCCTTGGCCACCACTCTTCAACTGCATTATAGGGAGGATACTCACTAAGTGGTGAGATAAAGTGAAGGTACTGAAGAATTTGCACTTGCCTGTGCAATGATAGCTTGATCGACCGAGGACCTTCATCCTCCTCACCATTTAGAGCACTGGACTCAAACACTTGAGAAATTGAGAAAACAACTTCATATAGACTTTGGAAGGAGAACTTTGCACTCCTGCAAAGTTATCTCCAGCCTCCTCAAGAAGCTGTTTGGCTAAGAGTTAGAGAATCCTCGGTGACAATGTGAATTCCTTGGCGGCTATGAAATCAGGGTTGACCAATTTTTGTGTCAACCTTAATCCTTTCATCACCGTCAAGCTTCACTAGCTCTCCCAAGGTATAAACCCTTTCCACCTTGTCCTTAACTCGGCCTACTTGATTCTCCTTCTCTCTCCTTTCTTGACAGCCTTAACCTTAGCCGTCGATCACCGGTTCCCCTTCAACTATCTTAGCCTTACCCTTACTTTTTGCTCTCTCTCTCAACCTATTTTCTTCACCTTCCAAAAGTGCTAATCTCTCCTCCTCCCAAAACTTCTTTCTTATCTCTCTCCCCTTCAACTCCTCCTCCTTATTGGGATCATCTTTTAGTATTTGATCCACCTCCCCGCTCCAAACCTATATCATTTGGAGCCTATATGACGTAAACTCCCTCTCAAACCTTGCCTCTCGTGTTTCATCTACCCTTGGACTTTGAAAAACAAGTCTCTTTGCAGCCTTAGCCATTTTGCTAGGACTGAACTTTGAAACAAGTCTTCCCATTTTCTATGAATGAAATGAATTTGGTAAATTTCTTCATCTCGAACCATTTCCTTTTATAGCCAAATTCGTCTCGCCAAATTAGTGGCAATGATCATTCAAAATAGACTTGGCCGGTAATTATGTCCGGCCTATGAATTTAGTTCTTGCCAAATCGAGGAAGTTTTGGAACTTGCCACTAACACATATCTATTAATGTCTCTGTTTATTCCCTACGAAATTTCGTCTTTGTGTACGGAAATAACTCCCATGTTTTATGGGAAGTTATTGTACAAGTAATGAGTGGAGACAAATATCACTGTTCATGAACAGTCTCCCTCTTAAATGCAAATTTTAACCGTTGCAGTAACCCACGTATTAGCCGTTGAACTCCACCAATCCCCATATCAAAACTATCATTTAACCTTGCGATTTAATCCCTCAGTTAAACAATCACTATTCTCCCTTCCAAATTCATTCTTTGATTCCCTCTGTTTTTCTCATAAACCCTAAAAACTCTCTGTTCTAAGTTCAAACATGTCTTACCCTGAAGCCCATGGATACTTCATCAAACCTGAGTTCTATGAGCACAATGTTGGAGCTCTCATCAAAGAACTCTTGGAATCCAATCATCTCTGCAATATGATGGAAGCTCAACCTCCTATTTATGAGAAGTCATGCAGAGAGATTTTTATGAAAGGAGAAAGACAATCAACTGGGGCAATCAAAACCACCATTGAAGGTACTGAAATCAATGTGACCCCCAAGATTGTGTCCAAGGTTTACAACATCCCTATCAAAAGCAATGGTATTTCAAATCTCTGGAATAGGAAAGACAACAACCTGGAACCCTTCTACAAAAGGTTCTTTGACAAACCAAGCTGCAATTATCTATTGGTTCAGGACAAACCAATCAAAAAGAAGGACCTTGATTTGTTCAAATCAACCCTAATGGATGTTGTAATCAAAGGGTTTGATGGAAAGCAGTCATCATTTGATCAAATAAGTCCCAATGAATGGAAGCAAGCCCTAAGTTTGATAACCAAAGAAGTTAACTGGAGTGTTGCTTTACTTCACAACTTTCAATTAGCCATATCTCCCTCTCCTTGGAAATACAAGAAACAAAATCCAAGGATGAACAATTTCAGATTCATGAGTGGAATTCTCCATCACCTTATTCCAAGGTTGAATCCTCCCCTAAAGGATGAGTGGCTTGAGTCTGCATCTCTAGTATCAACCAGAAGCTTCAACTTGAGCACCTTCAAACTGAAGGGCAAGAAGAAATTAGAGCTTGGGGACAGCTTTCCGAGAATTTTGATGAAGCCTCTCAAAGATTGAAAGAGAAAAGCGAGAAGGATATGAAGATATGGCAGGGATTGGTAAACATGGTGAATGACAAAAGATCAAAGAGAAAGCATGACAAAGGTGTTGTCATAAAAGAAAGAGCTCAAGAGACTTCTCCAGCCAAAATCAAAAGAAGAAAAAGCCTAGCCAAGATGAAGAAAACAGGAAAGGGAAAGAAGCTTAATAAAGGAAAGCAAATTCAAGAAGAGATAGCTGTTGAGCAAGAAAGTGCTCAAGGAACCGACAAAGGAAAGATGGTAGCCGAGGAGCATGCCGACAGTGAAGATACTCGAGTCGGATCCTATCTTCAAGGATATTGATGAGTATGATGGTGAAGAAGAAGAAATCCCGATGTTGTGTATCTTTGGTGAAGCTCAAGGTGATGAGTTTGATGAAGATATGAGAAGAGCTGTTCTGAGTCACTAATGGAAGTGAGGACTGACTAAGGTTGGACAGTCATCCGGGACAGCTATGGGAGCTTCATCTCTCGGCCTAAGGTTGTCCCAAGTGCTTTGAAACCACATCAAAGGTAACCTCTAAGCATTCTCTTACTCTCGTACTTTCTCTAGGAAAAGAAAACGTATAAAGATGCTCCCCATCCAAAAAGTTGAAACCAACCACTCCTCAACCCTCCTCATCCAAAGACCAATCTAGTTCACCTCATGACTCGTGGCTCAAGGCATCCTAAATCTTAATCCCTCTAACATTAGTCCAAATGAGCCAAGTGTTGAAAAAGATAGGGGGAATAGCTCTAGCTACTGAAAAGGATGAGCCTCATTAAGGGGGAATAAAAGTCCTATGTCTCCCATTCTCGACGGCTATCCCTCTCTCAAGTCAAGAATCACCATCTCGATAGTCCTCGGATCCTTCCCATCCCCGAAAACATTTTCAAAGCTTCGAAGGACTTTCCTTAGAGGATCCCAAGCATGTCCCTCGCTCGTTATCTATTACTTAAGACAAGTGCTAACAGAGGAAGAAACCCAAAAAGCCTTGAAACTTATCAAACACGAGAGATTTGGCCAAGAAAGTAAGCATTCCCGCACCCGAACCCATTCCCGCACCCGAACCCATTCCCGAACTGAACCTCAATCCAAGTTTGTTGAATCTGTTCAAATTCAAGAACCTCATGTTGTTACCCAAGATACCGAGCCCCAACCTGATCTTGGCCTTGAGAACCTCAACCCGGTCAAGAACCTCAATTTAAACCTAGTGAGCACGATCAAAACCAAGAAAGCTGTTGATCCCTCCCTTGAATCTGAAATCCTTCCTACTTGTGAACCTTGGATTTTAGATTGTGACATTGACTTTTCCTTCCCCTCTATCATGGCTGCCCACCAAAGATTGAAAGATATTTCCCATTTCCACAAATTGCCAATCCTCACCTAGTCTCCAATCCTTGGTACATTAAGCAAAAATTCCATTATGATTCATGCAAGGAATAGATGTGGCCTCATAGTGTTTGCCCATGAGGAATGGAAAAAGTACAGAATAGCTCTTCCCAACTCCTTCTTTCACAAAGCCCCCTTACTACCCAACTTCATGGATATCTCTACCATAATAGATTGGGAAATGTTGTTCTCAGACTCCTCTCTTCAAATATCAATGAATGCATTTATATGCCTTCATCCCAGTGTATGCCCTATGCATTGAGCTTGCCAAAGAAATGTATTGGAGGATTTGCCTCAATAAATCCATTATCATGGCTGTCATTGCAAGACCAAGCCTCGATGCCTATGTTTCCCCCTTCATCTTCATTACCCTCTTCATTCATCCCCCTAAACACAAGATCTCTCCAAACCAACCTTCCTCCAAACTTCAATCCTTCAACTTTTGTGCCCCCATATCATGTGACCATTACAGACATGCAAAGATTTACAAGGTCAATGATAACCAAGATGAGACACATTTTGGAAGTCTCAATTGTGTCAAAATACGAGAGGAAGGCCCCCAAAGGAAAGGCCATTGAATGCGATGAAGAAGGCGTGAACACTGGGAAAAAGAGCCTCTGGTGCTGCTCCAAATGTTATTGTGTCAAGTGATGATGAAGATAGTGCTCCTGTGATGAAACAGCATCAACTCTCAACCTCTACTGTTCTCACTGTCTCAACTGATCCACCTCTACATCAAACTCAACAACCCATCTCTCTTCAATCAAACCCCTTCTTTTCTAACCTATTTGCAGGAACAAGGGGTCAAAGCTCAAAACCAAAGAAGGCTCCCTTATGGGGTACTATGAGATTGAGAAATGATGAAGAGCCTCTGTCCAAAGCTGTTCTCAAGGAAAGGCAAAACCAAACCTTCACCTATGATGATGAGATGAGCTGGGAATGGAACAATGAGATGTACTACAGAGGTGTTGAGGACAAGATGAAGAGAGTGCTACTTGCAGAAAGAGAGGAGATCCTTGCAGCAAGAAGAGAAAGAGATGAATTTTCTTAAGAAAATGTTATGTCTTTTTGGATAAGTCCTCTTTTAATCCCTACCTTTAATTCCTGTTTTTAAAAAAAACATTGTTTATTTTGGATAATATGTTTTGTTTTAAAGACTCAGTTGATTGAATCAAGAAGATTGTTCTCATCTTCATTGGTATATTCATTCTTGAGTATCTTGCAGGTTATATCTTTATTAGATATATTACTTTGCCAAAAAGGGGGAAATTGTTAGGACCTAACTATGTAAGCCACATAGTTACAATAGGTTTTGACAAAGAAATATATCATATGTTATCTGACAGCCAAGATAACATATGACCTTGTACAGCCTAAGCCATCAACTTCAATCTGCACTCCTATATATATATCAAGCGGACAGCTATGATTCAAAAACATCCCTCTAAGATATCACTCAAAACCTCTCATATACATTAATGCATCTAAATTACATGTGTAGTATGATGTATTACATAATGCCTAAACCTTCTAGATCGAATTTAGCTCGACTAAGGTTCTCTCACAAAGAAAGGTTTCACTCCTCAACAGACTATGATCTTCAACATCAACGGCTATGAAGAAATCTGTGATGACCAAGATATGCCTTGTCCAAATCTCTCCATACGGATGTTGCCGGCTCATCTCCATAAAGATCACATGCCCGGTTGCGAGATTCCGGCTATTTTATTCTCCGGTCAACAAAGGCTCTAAATGCAACTCCAACATGCATTCACTCCCTTGTCTCCTTGTCTCCTCCAACGGCTATTTCCTAGCTTATAAAAGGAACTCTCCAAGGCGAAGACATACCCCTTTCCATACACACAACTTCTACAAACCTTGCATCCAAACCTTCTCAACTCCGCAACCAACAATCAAAACAACATTAAGACACTTGTAATCGATCTCGGGTGTATAAACCGATTTGTAAGAACCCCTTAAGGCCGACTTTAAGTGGGTAGTGTGAATTGCTCGGAGTGTAGAGCTTAATCCCTAATAGACTGTACTTATTAGGAAGAGGAGGTTCAAGGAACTTGCCTATCCAATCCTTTGTAAATCTTAACGGGAACTAGATTTAAGTGGATTGATCTCACTTGTCAAGGTTGACAGTGAGGGTGGACGTAAGAGGAGTGAACTCTGAACCACCTTAAAATTCCTTGTGTTCAATTGGTATTATCACACTACACACACACACATATACACACACATACACTATTCACTTGTCTTTACATTATTTCAAACTCTTTTATTCCGCTGCACATTTAACTCCAATCTTTAAAACCAGTTAACCTCTGACAGCTAAGATTTCACCTCAGCTGTCAAACCTTAACTGCCTAACCTTTAATTTGATCTAAGCAAACAGGACCTTTCATTTCAGTTTTTTCAAAATGTCCTCAATGAACTTTCACATTTAATGTGATCACTCCTATAAGATAATGAGGAAACATAAACTTTTCATTGACTGGTAGAATATAAATATAATTACAAGAGTATATGCAGTTATTTACAATCCTAAATCAAGGCTGATGTCAAGGCTACCAGAATTATGGTAGAGATTGTTTCCTAAACTATTTCTACAACTATGGTAAGGATTTAATATATAACATTTACATTGAATATAATATTCACACTATCTTTGACCTTGGAGATTTTGATCCGTAGGATCTTTATTCTTAACATGCCCCCGCAAGACGGACGATAGGAAGGAGGCTCCATCTTGCACATCAAGAAATGTAAACGGGATTTGAGAAGTGGGTTAGTGAGAACATCAGCAAGTTGATCATCGCCGGAGATATGGGTGACATGTAAGGATCCTTGTTGAACTTGTTCACGAACAAAGTGAAAAGCTAGTGTGATTTGTTTCATTTGAGAGTGGAAAATTGGATTGGCAGAGTAGTGAGTAGCTCCCAAATTGTCACATTATATGGTGGGTAATTGCTGAGATGAGAAGTCAAGTTCAGGCAACAATGATTTTAGCCATAACAGTTTGGAAGTAACTACAACAACTGCTCTAAATTCAGCTTCAGTTGATGAACGGGCTAGGGCTCGTTGTTTCTTTGAACTCCGGGATATAGGATTTCGACCAAGGTACACAATGTAACCAGTGGTGGAGAGGAATTGATCCTTGTCACCAGCCATATTTGCATCGTTGAAGGCATGGAGATGTAAAGGAGAATTATGATAAAACATAAGATCAAGATGAGCAGTACAATTGAGACCGTAGCTGTAACACCTCCAATTTTCCATAAATAACAATAATACTTATTTCATAAATAAATACCCTCAAAAGGGCAAAACTATAACCATAATTCAAAAAACTAGCTAAAATACAAAATACCTTAAATGCGGATAACGTCTTAAAAGTAACGGCTAGTACATCCACTAGCTCAACAACTATAACTACTTAACTGAAAAATAACTACTTGAATGACTTTCGCCAAAAATCCTCGCGACGGTCCAATTTCCTACTTATTACCTGGAAGGAAATATAAGGAAAAAAGGGTGAGCGAACAATGCTCATACGGTGCCTCTCCGGGTACTAAGGAAGAGGTGACCGAAAGAACGAAATCAAATGAATACTTCAATAAACGGTAAATATTCAAGAACAGAATATTCAAAATACAGTTCCAAACCAGTTACTAAGTATAGAAAACACTTTCATGAGTTTGAAAACATGTGGCTTCACAAAAGAGCATTTTTCAGATATAACTTTCAAGCACTCCACAAAATACTTCACTTTATTTCACAAAACACTTTGCAAAAGATTACACCTTAAAACACTTTACTTTACTTCCATCCAATCATAACACTTTAGGGATTAAGCAGTTACTAGCTGTATCCAGGGCTCGGGTTTCTACTGACTGCACCCAAATAACCGGTATATCATGATAACCTACATAACTTCATCAAGCAATGTAATAGGGTCACATATGTCCTTCTTCAGGCACTGGGATAACTATAAGGGTCCACATGTTCCTTTCCAGAACTATGGATAACTATTGGGGTTCACATATCCTTTTCAAAGTTATGGATAACTATTGGGGTCCACATATCCTTTTCAGAATTATGGATAACTATTTGTCCTACATGGGACGATTGGATAACTTTACTTTCACAAAACTTTACTTTCACAAAAATTTACTTTGTTAACTTTCAAAGGTGCTCATATAATCAAGAACACAACAATAACAATAACAATCATACTCATGATATTCCAATTGAACAATAACATATCAAAAGGGTAGATATCCAAAGAACGCTAACACAACGAAATGAATATATTTTTAAAATGCTACCTGCCACATAGGTAGATATAACTTTACAAAAACAGAGAATGGATTCCTAAACAAGGAATGAAACCAAGTAACTAAGAACGTAATCCCTTACCTTAGCGTTACTTAGTAGCTTCAAAATCCCACGCGCACGAATCTACAATCATGTAAACATAGGTCTTAGGGTACAAGTAATGCACCTTTACTTAATCCCCAACTATTATCTAAAGTCACATTATTCTACGAGTTATTCTTCTTTAACTCTTTTTAAAGATTACTCTTTTACCTTTTAGGTTTTTCCCAAAATACCCTTAGGGTTTCTAAACCCTAACAATACCCACACACACATCAACACACTCACACACTACAGCATACGCACACACACAACAGCCCACAAAATG
The DNA here is from genome assembly GCA_022495995.1 of Adenophora triphylla var. japonica. Lineage (NCBI taxonomy): Eukaryota > Viridiplantae > Streptophyta > Magnoliopsida > Asterales > Campanulaceae > Adenophora > Adenophora triphylla. The sequence continues at coordinate 18,019 of JAFEMH010001410.1, read as the reverse complement.
CACACTGCACACACACACACATGCAGAGACACACACACACACACAAAGTCACGCACACACACTGCACACCCCAAAAACACACACACGACACATACTAAAAACACATAGTAACCCTAATTATTCTCCTTTAATCCTCTAGAATAATCCTCTAGCATGAAAAACCCTAATTATATGTTTAGATTTTAACATGTAAGACCCATCAATATTAATCAATACTAGATCTAGGATTATACTCATATTGAAAACAATTAACATACTTGATTTCAAAACCCTAATATGTATTCTATTGGTTTAGGGCCATAAGAGGTTATAATATATTCATAAAACAACCATGGAGGAGGAGGATTTTACCTTAATTTCTTGATATTACTTCCATCCTACCTCTTCTTCTTCTTCTTCCCTTCTTCTTCTCTCTCTCGATTCTCTCTCTCCCTCTGCCGCTATTTCTTACGCCGCTCTCTCTCTCTCTCTCTCTCTCTCTCTCTCTCTCTCTCTCTTTCTTTGCGTTATTTAATATTCTCATTGGTAAATAATGAGGGTTAGGGTAAGAGAGGGGTATATATATAGTGTGGGTCTCAATTTCCTAAACCCATTGGGATTTATTAAACCCAATGGATCCAATATTAATTAAACCCCAAGCCCAAGTCCAAAACTTAAGCCTAATGTATACTTGTCTAATAATTAACGCAAACCATTATTAATTAAATAACAATTAATTAATAAAATAAACAAAAAAAATCGGGTTACTGCAGTAGCAAACGTTTGAGAGCGATTTAGTGATCTTTTGTGGAACAATGCATATTGAGATAATTTGTTAACTGAGAACGCAACATCAGGCCTAGTCAGTGTTAAGTGCTGCAGATAACCAACAAGGGCACTGAAATTGCCAATGGCCTTACAGAAAACAAATGTTATCCAAAGTACTTGGTAACACAGACGAACGTCACACAAAACAGTTTGTAAATAGTTTTGAAGCGGAATAAAAAGACACAAGATATATTTTTCTCAAGTTATATAAATATATAACTTAAGTGAGCCTTAAAAGGCAAGACTTTATATTCAATATATGACTTGATTACAAAGTCGAAAGTTCCCTAAAACTATAGAAATTATACTCAATGGAACGAAATGAAAACAAAGTACGAAATTCTATACTTGCCAAAACACATTCAAATTCGAAGTATTTGAATGTGAAAAATAGTGTATGGGGAGAAAGAATCTATTATAACCAAGAAGTACTTTGTCTCTTGTGCTTGAATGTGTGCAAATGTTCGACTTGTCTTCAAATGTCCACACCCTTGCATATTTATAGTCTTCAATACTTGAAGACTACTCAAAGATGATAGCCCACGTTGTCTTGGGTGAGTGGGGAGAGTTGTTGAGCTCCACTCCTCTCGTTGAGCTAAAGAAGGAGTCAACTTCCTTAAAAATACCTACAAACTCCTTGTTGCCAAAGTCCTAGCTTCGTGCTCTTGTACCATCAAGCTTCTCCACTTTTGTATTCTTCTAACTTAAACAAATCAGCCTTTGAAATGGTCTACAAAAGAGCCAGGTAGACTTATTCAAAAGAGCATCGGGACGGGAGTAAGCCCTTTCCCTTAGTCTTTCCTAGATTTCTCTACTTGGTGTACTTTCGCCCTTATCCCGCTGCATTGTCCCTCTTTGTTGTCTATTCTATAGGCTTTGAGCCAAAAGTCTACTTTGGGTTGACATCCAACTTCTATTCCTTACTTGACAGCGACCGCAACTTGATGTTCTTCTTCGTTTCGAATTCAAGGGCAATGGATTGCTTCTTGCGCTACCTATGCTTCTGACTCTTAGTAGGAAAGGCTAGGAAAGCCTCATTTTTCTTAAGAAAGATGACGCCTGGATGTCTTCAATATGATTTGCTTCCCCCTCTGTTCTCATTGTTAGTTTGTCCTCAACTCAATTAGCGAAGAGATTGCTTGGCTTTCAAAGCGATTAATTACCAGTGAATTGCAGAAAGAAGTATATCAGACAAAAATCTATCAAATAATATTTGCACATTAGTATAGAATATTAACATATTAGTATAGAAATATTTTCAAAAAAAATGTGCAACTATTATAAAATTCCTCGTTCGGTAGCACATTAGGTAACACAGAGGTCCAGTGATAACACTTGTAGTAACACACAAGTTTACACTAACAATATTCCCCTCATTTGTGCATTTCTTTCACAAACTCCTATGTGCTGGTACCTTCAAAACTTTGTTAGCCACAAACAATATAACTAAGCATTACCTCAAAGATTAACTCCCCCTTAATCATGGAGTCAACTGAAAAAATAAGGTTTATTAAAGAAACCAATTATTTATAACAAATTGATTAAAAACCAAGTTTTAAACTTTAGTAAGAAACCATAGTTTTAACAAAAATCATAAAACATTATCCAAACTAATAAAACCACCACCTAGAGTATTAAACAAATCTAGAGTTTAAAAACACCCAAAATACGAATTGTTTAACAAACCACAAAATGAATCAATGTTCAACTTCAACAATGAAAGGCAACAACCAAAAAGTGGCAACATCAACCTTCAGAAAGTAGCAACATCAACCTTCATCTTCATCCTCCTCTTCTTCTTCTTGTTCTTCATCCTCTCCGGCATCCTCAGTGGTAACATCAGCCGCAACACTTGGACCAGCATTATCTCTGCCTGTTTTGGAAGAAATTTGATTGATGAAATATATAGTATCATCCTTGAGCTTAGTCCATCCATTAACCAACTCCCCATTAGTGGCCACCTGTTTATGCAGAAAGCCAAGAACAGTAGATTTGGGAAATGTTGTAGTAGTGTTACCCAACATAGTAAACACATTTGCTAGCATACTAGCTGCATCTGTACCTAAGAAGTCACCTGGAGTAACACTAGGAATAACATTAGGAAGAACACCAGAAGTAACACCTTGCCTTATTAGCACAACACCGGTCTCAACATCTTTAGAATTGTCCCACGAAAGATCACCTGTATACCTTATACCCCTTTTCTTTAATTGAGGATTAACCGTGTAATAATCTAGTTCAGTGGTGTATGCATCTGAAGCCCCTATAGGAAGGGATTGAGACACCAACACTTGGAAAATCAGAGAAAGATAAGGGAAAAATGCACTTTTGTCCTTCCTACCCCACAAGCCAAGTGTTTAAACACCAATCTCCCAAGATTCAACGTTTGTTTTTCCCCAATTTATACAAAACTCTAGCTTGCTCTAGAGTAACATATTGCTCATTTGTAGTGGAAAGCCAATTGTAGATGCATAATTTGTGCGAAATAGAGTAGAGGGATGTAAGGCGAGAGGTGAGGAAGTGTTCATTAGGTTAGGAAGGCCACTCTTGCACCACATTGTTGGAGATAAATTTTGCAATCACATCCCTATGTGCATAGATACTATCATCATCATGGTTGGGTAAGCCTAGAACTTTGTTAATCAAGGCAGGAGTAAATGAATAAACACTTCTCCTCACAAACACTCTACCATGTTGATTTGAACTCTCATCAGCTAAGTTAGGATGTCGATTGGCAAAGAAGTTCCTCACCGCACTTTTAACAAATTTTGTGGGATGCAAGTTTTATTTCAAGAACTTTCTATCCTCCAAAAACTAAAACACCCCATGCTTTTTCAAGTCTACCTCATCAATGTGTCTTTCTTTCAAAACCTTCTTACTTGAATGCTTAAGCCAAAATTCCATATTTTGATTTTTATAAAATTCCAACGCAAAGAAGGGTTTTGGAAAAGCATCATCATCATTAAAACTTCTCTCATGTTCATTGTCAGAAGATTCTGAAAGGTCTAAGGATCTAGCACTATCCTTAAGTAATTTGGAAGAGACACAAGAAGGAACATATGTTACGTTAGGTGTTACCGGTTTACATGTAACACGAGTTGCAGCCACCTGTTTTCATTAGGCCTTGTGATTTCTTCTCTGCACAACAACCAATGGTTCATCCTTATCAAGCACCCAATCTTCAAAAGTCTCCTCAGATTGACCTTTTTCAACCTCCACATTGTAATTCTCATCTGAAGCATGAGCTAAGGATAGACTAAATGAGTCTTCAGTGACATTCACAGTATCATAAGGAGTATTTGATGTGCCTCTGTTCCTCATTGCACTGATCCTACTAGAGGACCTCTTCTTGGTAGCTTGGGTAGCCAGTTGGGCCGAGGAAGATGCCTTTCTTTTCTTCTTTTCCTTTATGGGAACAACAGGAGGCAATGGTGGAATCACAGAGGGAGCAAATAGAGCTATGGTGGTGACCAAAGGAGGTGCATCCACAGACATAGCCTTGCTTGGAGTAGCGGGTGTTACCGAAGGTGATATCTGCATAGGCGAGATAGCACGGGAGGTAGCACTGGGTGCATGATTGATCCATTGGATCATTTAGGTTTTGAGATGGAGAAGCCATGGATTGAATTTTGACTTAGGTGGAGAGGGGTTTAGGAAGGGTCTGAATTTGGAAAATGTAGAAGACGGTGAGACAGAGAGGGAATTAACGAGAGAGAGAGAGAGTAAGAGAGAGGGAGTAAATATAAGTAAATGGGTAGATAAAATTATAAAAATTTAAAGAGGTTATTATGGAGGTTATGGAACAGGGTAATGAGTCTAGGTGATTTGATATGATTTGACCCCTTAATCTCCTTATCCATATTTAACTCCGATAATTACTCACCCTATTACAATTTCCTTATCCATATTTAACTCCTACAATTACTCAACCTTTTAAAATTTCCACTGCCCCTATTTTCTTGCTCTCATAGAACCACTCAACAACTACCCCTAACAACCAAGACAATCCGGATGGCAGCTGAATCTTTAGACCACGAGAAATGATCAGATTTTGTCGGTCTAGATAAAAGAGATGAAGATGATATAGTATCAAAGTAACATGTGACACACATTCGTTTTGTTTTAGATGATAAAGTTTCAATCATTGAAACTAACATATAAAAGAATTATTCTTTCCGGTTTATATAATTACTGAACAATAAGTAAAATCTATTGTCGTTCTCCCATACAAAACTTATTAGGGTTTCCATTGAAACGTAAAATAAACCTCAGAAACATTATTTAATCAGGTTTAACCAATTTAGCAAATTTTAAGAATCCTAAAAGAAGAATCAAAATTAGAAAAAAAAACCCTAAATGAATCATGAGAGCAGAACAAAACAAAATAACAGAAGAAGATGAAGAAGAAGTGAGTTTGGATAAGAACTTACATGAATATGGGATTTAAAGCCTCCATGCTTGTTTGACCAATTACGTAACTCCAATATTGTTTAATTTCGCTAGCAGAAAGTTATGAAAGGGAGGAAACACAAATTGAAACTCAACACAATTGAATTTTTAGTAGTTCTTAGGAGTTAATGAGAGAGAAACAATGATTGAAGAAAGAAAATAAGAAAGAAGAGTCCGCATAGGAGAAGAGATAAAGAGGGTTTTTGTTTCACGAGAAGAAAAAATGCGAGCGGTGAATTGACATTATTTTTTTCCTCGTTCGTACGCACTAGTGTGTATATGAACCGAACCATACATCTCATTAGACATTCTGTTATACATATGAGATCAGTTCACATACCCTACTTTTTTATCAGCTTTCACTTTGTAAAAGATGGGATGAATGTGCCCATAAGCATAACAATAATGACAGATGTAATGCCTTCTCTTGTGTTGTTTCAAATTGCTTTTCAAAATGAGGGTTTCCTCAAAAGTTGAAGTCTCACCAGTTTCTTTAACAAATTTAGAACTTCCAAAACCAAAACCTGATTTTCCAGTATTACCAAGAGATATAGATTCATCAATTTCATTTTTTCATTGTTCAACTTGGTTAGAGTACTCTCAACTTTCTCAAAATCAGTTTTAACTTTTTCAAGTTCAACTTCTTTCTTTATTACTAGAACCTCAAGTTTGGCAATGGAATATTTTTCATCATCTTTTTCTTTTGTAGTATTCTCAATTTCACAATCTGACATATAATTAATTTTTCAGTGAGATCTTTATTTACCTTGACCATTACCTCAATCTTATCAACACGCTTGATCCAATTAGCATGCAACTACCTGTAAGTTTCAAAGAGTTCCTCATAGGGGATATTACGACCTTCAGCATCTAAATCTCCTTTTATAGAGAAGCAGTTAAAATTATTCTCAGATGTGAATTCAGATGTGTACACATTTGTATCCACATCTGTTTCCACATCCGTATCACCTTCATAATATCTTTCTTCTTCTGTACTTGTAGAGAATGCATTGAAACATGTAGATAAATAGTAAAATACGGACATGTTAGCAACTTCCTAATCATCCTCACTATTAGTCAAACTCAATCTTTTCTTTCTGAGGGTGTTAGCACACTCATTAGTATAGTGACCAATCCCAAGACAAATCCAACATTTTAATCCAAAGCTCTACGTGCAAAACTTGTTTCCTCTCAGTCCCATACTGAAATTTGATGAAGCTTAAGGTAAACCTCCAAACCTAAATGACTACACTTTCTAGTAAAAAAGGGGGAGAAGAAGCTACTACTGTTGGGAACAATGCTACTGCTACAGATCCACATGATGCTTGAAATGCTACAGTTAAGGAGGATTTTCTTTTTGTTTAATCAGTTTGTTGAACAAGTTGGTCTGTAATAATTGATATACTTTGACACCTGGTTTTATTACTTTTGTTAAACTGCAAGTTATTGTATAACACATCTCTATGCAGTTTTATGTGGGGATGTGTTTATACATCTTGGCACACATCCAATTCATAGCGAGCTAAGTGTAAAATTTGGCTACATGTGCTTTAAATTCTAAATCTTTATTTTGACCAGAAAGTCCAAAATAGGAGGAGATTGAAAAAGTGAGAATCGTTTAGGAATCTCAACTCTCAAAAAACGTGTGAAGGGGTAAGTTTGGTAAGAAGGATTTTTGACTTTATTTAAAAATTTAGATATATTATTGGTAATGATATTATATATATTCACTAGTACAGATTTGAGCTTAGATAGCGCTTTTTTTAGAGCTTAGATAGCGCTACATAAGCTCACAAACTTAGATAGCGCTTTTGAAAATCGCTATCTAAGCACTTTTTTTATTTTTCTGAAAATCAACATACATAGCGTTTTTTATGTGCTATCTAAGCACTTTTTTTATTTTTCTGCAAATCAACTTACATAGCGTTTTTTATGTGCTATCTAAGCACTTTTTTTATTTTTCTACAAATCAACTTACACAGCGTTTTACGAAAATGCAATGCAAGTGAGGGCTAATTTTCATTTTTTTTCCTGCTGCACCTATTTTAAATTATATAAAAATAAAAATTAATAGAAACTAACAATTATTCCATTCTACAATAATAATCAACTTTTCATTTATTACACAACAATAATTCTTACGATCATCCAAAAAAGTTATAAACTAACAAGAGTTAAAGATATTTATTCTCTCGATCATCAATAATATCGTTAATAGCACACAATGTGTGCCTGCACAACAACTTATATAACATTTTCTTTTTACATTGTACTCCTAACTTCCAATATAAGGAATCAATTGTGCATTTGCTACACCATTTGCCAGGTCGGAATCAGCTCCTTGACCCCCCATGTACAGTATTGACTCGAAAGGTTCAAGTCAACTAAATCATAACTAACGACCGAAGTAAATGTTCATACAATATTTTGAAGGATTGAAGCCACACAAAGTCACTGCAAAATAACACACACATTAGATTTTTATCACAACGGATGATAGCAACACACACACACACAAAACAAAGAAGAGCATCTAAAGCTTAAAAATGGGTGAAAGGATGATGACAATGCCAATTGGATAAAGGAAGAAAGTGGCTCACTCCAAAAATGGCAGCACTGCAACTATTAAGGAGGCCAATTTCAGAACCAAGTTTATACTCACTCCGTCCCAAATTGTGTTGTATAAATGTTTTATAAATCTTCAATACGGAAATCAAACGATGGAGATTAAAGCGAGGTATGCCGAAGCAAATCTCCTTAAGACAATATTACGCCTCCGTAATTGTGCAAACGGATCGATGGCGAATGTCTCCCAAGATACAACGCTTTTTACCAAGAGTTAGTGTGCACTTTAACTAACCTTGATGAGCTAACCAAAAATCAGACTTGCTCTTAGTCTCTTAACTTGAAGAATGAAAGATACTTGAACTTCTTTGAATGAATCAAAACACTTTGAATGAGAGAGAGAATTGGATTGTGAATAAAGATTGTAACATGGATTTGATAATAACTTGATTGGATTACTTGATGACTGAATGAAAGAATAGGGGTCTATATATAGGGTAGATTGAGTCAGTTGTGACTGTTTCACAAAAGTCACAACCCTCCAAGCTAGCACATGTTCGGACATCAATCTGAATAGACAGCAACTTCTCGGTCGAGCACTGTTGGTGTCTCCCCCGAGCATAGGCTAGTTACTCGGCCGAGCACTTTAGTGCCTCGCCCGAGCAGAAGTTAATAGAAGAGTCATGTTTCTGGACAGTCATGCTCGGCCGAGGCTTATGCCTTGCTCGGCCGAGCAGTTCATAGAATTTGAACTGTCGTGTCTTTTGGATTTTAGACTCTTGGTTGACTTTACCATTCACCCTAATATTCACCCAATATTCCAACAATCCCCCACATGAATGGAAGAAGTTGACACGAAAAAGAAAGAAGAAGAAGAGCATAGCTGAGAAATAAATGCATCAAGATAGGTGGCTTTCGCTTTGAACCTTATTTAGTAAGAATCTATCGAGCTTACTTGGCTGATCAGTGTACGTAACGTATTGAACTGTCAGATGTTATTGTAAGCTTAAACAATAGACCAAACACATTTAATTTCTCATATCAGATTTTGGTTCTCTATTGTGTTCATTATTTTGGCCCTGAACTTTCTTGGTTCTGCGAGTGCTTTAGAGAATTTGCCTAAGTAATATTCTCAACGAACCGGCCATGTTCACACTAACATAGGTGATGTGCTATAAAGAGTATCCTATATTACCCTACTTGTATTAAGTTACAAGATATAGTCATCATTAAAAGCAATAGCTTAATCTCTACCATTTTTAGGCAGCACTTTTGCATCACATGCGGAGGCTGTTCGTAGTGCACTTTGTAACAAGTGGAAAGCTACGATGGATGATGAGATGGACTCATTAAAGGCCAACAAAACTTGGGAGTTGACTAAACTACCTAAGGGGAAGAAGGCACTGCATAATAAGTGGGTTTACAGGATCAAGGAGGAAGAACACGGTAGCAAGCGTTACAAGGCAAGACTGGTTGTAAAAGGGTTTCAGCAAAAGTACGGAATTGACTACACCAAAGTATTCACTTCGGTTGTGAAGATGACCACTATCAGAATGGTTCTTGGGATAGTAGTGGCGGACAACTTGTTGCTTGAACAGATGGATGTGAAGACAGCTTTTCTTCATGGGAACTTGGAGGAAGAGATCTACATGGTACAGCCAGAGGGTTACTTGTCTAAGGGTAGCGGGGAGCTAGTTTGCAGATTGACTAAGAGCTTATATGGCCTTAAACAAGCTCCTAGGCAGTGGTACAGGAAATTTGATGGATTCATGCACGACATTGACTTTATCAGATGTGAGGCGGATCATTGTTGCTACTTCAAGAACACGGACAATGGGTATATTATCTTGCTGTTATATGTGGACGACATGTTAATAGCGGGCTCTAGTAGTAGAGAGGTAAACAGGTTGAAGACTCAGTTGTCAAAATGGTTCGAGATGAAGGATTTGGGAGAGGCAAGGAAAATCTTGGGCATGCGGATTGATCGGGATAGGGAGTCGGGCAATTTGGTTCTTTCACAAGCAGAATATGTTGAGAAAGTCTTGGCAAGGTTTTGTATGGAAGAGGCGAAGCCAACAGGGACGCCATTGGGTTTGCACTTCAAGCTATCCGAGAAGGACTCGCCTAGGGACAAGGAGGAGCGTGACAAGATGGAGAGAACTCCATATGCTTCAGCAGTGGGGAGTCTCATGTATGCAATGGTGTGTACAAGGCCGGACATTGCACATGCGGTGGGAGTAGTCAGCCGGTTCATGGGCAATCCAGGAAAGCAACATTGGGAAGCTGTTAAGTGGATCCTACGTTATTTAAAGGGTACTGCTGGTAAGGCTCTGTGTTTCTCGAGCAAGGAAGTGGTGTTAGCAGGTGATGTTGATGCGGACTTGGCATCAAGTGATCTTGATAAGAGGAGAAGTACTACGGGTTATGTGTTTACATTGGGTGGTACAACAATCTCCTGGGCTTCTAAGTTACAAAAGATCGTGGCTCAGTCGACTGCAGAAGCAGAATATGTGGCAGTGACAGAAGCAAGTAAAGAGATGGTTTGGCTGCAGAACTTCTTGGGTGAACTTGGGAAGACGCGAAGTGGTAATATTCTCTACAGTGACAGTCAAAGTGCAATTCACTTGGCAAAGAATCCGGCATTTCATTCGAGGACGAAGCATATTGAACTGAGGTTTCACTACATCAGATATCTCTTGGAGGAGAAGATTTTGTGGCTTGAAAATATATTGGGATCGGAGAATCCGGCTGACATGTTGACAAAGGTTGTGAATCTTGATAAATTGAAGCTGTGCAAGGCTTCAATTGGGCTCGAAGAATAGAAGAGGAGGATGGCACTACCATGATCGAGGTGAGCACTAGGAGGACACCAAGGGTGATTTAAAGACGGATACGGGGATTATATGTGTGGTTGATCTCTAGGTGGGAGATTTTTGGGATAGAGGACCAACCAGGCTAGACATCAAAGCAAGGGGGAAAAACTCGTCAGGGGTTGCTGGACACAAGGGCGGCCGCGCTAGTGGCGTGCGCGACCGCGCTCTTGGACAGAGACTGTTGCTCGGGTGGAATTCTTCGAGGGCGACCGCACTGGACAGTGAGGGCGACCGCGCTGGGGGATTTTATAAAGGCATTGGAGTTTCTAGAGGGTTGCGCAACCGCGCTCGGGGTGAGGGCGGCCGCGCTCGGCCCGTTTTTCAGCAGTCATAGTTTCCTTGTTTGATTAGGTTTTGGTTTAATCCCTAGGTCATATATAATCAATGTTCCGCCTCCAATTCAGTTTTAACACAAATTCTACATACATAGTGCAAGATTCTGGCTTGGTAGTGCCCCCAGACGTAGCCAATCAAATTGGTGAACTGGGTAAACAATTTCTTTTGTCTTTTCTGTGCTTTTGATTTTCTTGTGCATTGTTTGTGTGCGATTATTATTCTTGTGGTTTGCTTGGTTTGTGGAGGGCTATATTCACAACATAACCAAAAGCCTGTAATTCAAAACACCCCCGGCTGGCCTTGAGGCGCCCGCCTGGGCTTACCTCAGCGCCCGCCCGCGCTGCCCTCGCCAACCTCGGCCTCCAAACTTACGGCCCTTCAAGCGCTCGCTCGCCTTGAGATGCAGCCGCCTCAATGCTACCACGCCATGGCCACACACGTCCTCCGTGCGCCCGCCAAGCCCTGTGTGAGGTGCCCGCCCCATCTGCAGAAACACGAGCCACATCCTACAATCTCCACCTTGGCGAGTGTTCACCCAACCCAACAGAAGATACAAGGAACGAACTTCCCCCATCTCTAGCAGCTAGAGATGTGCAATAGATCCAAACAATGCTTGAACTTGTTAGTAGTAACCGGCTTCGTCAACATATCAGCAGCTCCGTAGTGTGAACCTTTTCTAGCACAACCTCACCCATATCAATCAACTCCCGAATTTTTTGAAACCGAACATCAATATGCTTTGTCCGTAGATGATAAATGTGATTATTTGCCAAGAAAATTGCGCTTTGACTGTCACAAAGCAACTTCACTCCACCTTGCTGAATGCCCAACTCGTTGACCAAACCCCGAAGCCATAAGGCTTCCTTTGCAGCTTCAACTCCTAGCATGTACTCCGCTTCCATTGTAGACCATGCAATAATCGACTGAATCATAGATCTCCAACATATGGGTCCACCACCAAGAGTAAACGCATAACCCGTAGTCGACCTCCTCCGATCCAAGTCACCCGCATAATCAGAATTAACATACCCCACAACAGAAAACTCCTCACTCTTACCTCCAAACATGATGCCATAATCCATAGTGCCCTTCAAATATCTGAGAATCCACTTGACTGCTTCCCAATGCTGTTTACCTGGATTCTCCATATACTTGCTAACAACACTAATAGCTTGCGCCAAATCTGGCCTCGTGCAAACCATAGCATACATGAGACATCCCACTGCACTTGCATAGGGAACCTTTGAAATACTCTGAATATCTTCAGTCGAACTCTGGGAATATGAGGCAGATAAATTAAAATGACTCGCCAATGGTGTCTTTACAGGTTTTGCATCTCGCATATTAAACCTCTCCAACACCTTCTCTATATAGCCAGCTTGAGACAACCACAATCTCCTAGATTTCCTGCTCGCCGAATCTCCATCCCAAGAATCTTCTTGATTCCCCCAAATCCTTCATGTCAAATTGTCTCAACAAGGCCTTCAACTGATTGACCTTGTTCTTACTTCTACTCGCGATAAGCATATCATCCACACGCAGTAACATAAAAATAAAAGAACCATCATCAAGGCTCTTCACATACACGCAGCAATCATACTCACAACGCTTGTAGCCAATACGTACCATGTAGGAGTCAAACCTCGTATACCACTGCCTCAGAGACTGCTTTAGTCCATAAAGTGACTTCTTCAATCTACAAACCAAACGCTCCTACCTGGGCTCCCTGAACCCATGTGGTTGCTCCATGAAAATCTGCTCATCCAACTCACCATGTAGAAACGCAGTTTTCACATCCATCTGCTCCAACACCAAATCATAGTGTGCTACAAGACCTAACACAATCCGAACGGAAGTATGTCTCACAACAGCGTAAAAAATCTCATTATAATCCACCCCTCTCGCTGCGAGTACCCCTTTGCTACCAACCGAGCCTTGAACTTTTCCCCCTCTTTTTCTGATACTGCTTCCTTGCGCTTGAAAACCCACTTGCAACCAATAGCACGCTTCCCTTTAGGAAGCTTCACCAAATCCCATGTATCATTCTTGTACAATGACTCCATCTCCTCCGCCATAGAAGTTACCCACTTGTCCTTTCCGAACTGTTTATAGCCTCCTTAAAAGTACTCGGTCTCCACTACTAAGAACAAGAACATATGAAGCCATGTCTTCAAACCCATACCGACCGGTGGCTTGATTACTCTCTTAGGTCTCCTAACTGAAGTACTAGCCACTTCCCGTGTAGTTGTTCTCGAATCCGAAAGAGTGATATCCGCACGCATCATCCTCACGTAGCTCCACCTCAATAACTCTCGCTTCTCGCCCTCTTTGCTTTCTGGCACCTTCTCCTTATCATCTTGAGTACACTTCAACATAGCCTTTTCATCAAAGACTACATCCTTACTAATCACCACCTTGCTTGACTTGGGATCCCAAAGCTTGTATCCTTTCACACCTGTTTCATACCCGAGAAAGACACACTGTTTTAACTTTGGGTCAAGCTTTGACCGCTTTTCACCAGGAATATGCACATAGGATGGGCACCCAAAAACCCGGATATCGGTGAAGTCTACCTCATTACCCGTCCGTACTTCCTCCGCAAACCTGTTATCCAAAGAGACTCTAGGTGATCTGTTAATCAAGAAACATGCCATACTCACCGCATCAGCCCAAAAGTTCTTTGCCAACCCCGCATTGAATCGTAGACACCTAGCCCTTTCCGCAATAGTTCTATTCATCCTCTCAGCCATACCATTTTGCTGTGGTGTCTTGCGTACCGTGTAGTGCCTCTTGATTCCATGCTCTCTACAGAACTTCTTGAACTCGCCATCTGTGTACTCTGTCCTATTATCACTCCTCAAACACTTGATTTTTCACCCTGTTTGATTTTCCATTTCAGCTTTCCACACCTTGAACTTCTCAAAAGTTTCTGACTTGTACCTCATGAAGTAAACCCAAATCTTCTTCGAAAAATCATCAATAAAAGTCACGAAGTAATAATGTCCTCCTCTAGATTCTGTTCTAACCGGCCCCCACACATCTGAATGAACATAATCGAGAATACCCTTTGTCGTGTGTTTACCCGTCTTGAATTGCACCTTGTTATGCTTTCCAAGAACACAATACTTGCAAAACTCCGCCATACAAGTCTTCACACCCTTCAACAACTTTCGTTTATAAAGTTCCCGCATTCCCCTTTCACCCATGTAACCAAGCCTCATATGCCATAGAAGGGCACCAGTATCAACCTCAGACTCAACGGATGTGACTCCACCTACAACCATACTCCCTAGCAACCTCTAAATGTTCTTAGAGCCCTTCTCACCCTTCATCACAACCATGGCAACCTTCAGTACTTTCAATGCTTCAACTTGTGCTTTATAGGACATACCGTTAGCATCCAAGGATCCCAATGAAATCAGATTTTTAGAAACATCTGGCACATATATAACATCACATAACGTTCAAACCACACCATCATACATCTTAATTCTTATAGTTCCTATGCCAAAGAATTTTACAAGTAGCACCATTACCCATAGTAACTATACTTAATTAATCCGACTCGTAGGTATCGAACCAATCACGCATTCGCAGCCACATGAAACGAACATGCCGAATCCGTAATCCAGCCATCTGTCGGGTGCTCCACGGTGATGAAGTCGTGGAGCATATCACCATCCACATCTCTCCGAAAGCAATCTTCAACCACATTGATCGACTTTGAAGATCCCTCTTTCGCCTTTTACCGTTCCCCTTCTCTCGGAAAATTCTGGCTATTGTGCCCCTTCTCGCCCACACTTAAAACAATTTCCCTTGTACTTCTTCCTCGACCGAGAACGAGAATTTCGCTCATGCGAGTTATCCCGAATCGGGATTTTCCACGTTCCTCGATTTTCCCTTCACAAATAACCCCCTTCTCCCGCAGGTTCATCAACGTACTTCTTCCGTTTATGAAAAGCTAGAAGAGCTTCGTGACCGCTGCAATTCCACAGCCTCCTTCCCCACGTCAAACGTAGTAACAAGGTTTTCGTATGTTGAAGAATTAGCAACGAATTCAACAAAAGATCAACGCCTTCTCCTCATCCTAGAACTTTACCTCCACCCTAACCAAATTGTTGAGAATTTGATTAAACATGTGTATATGAGATTCTAGGTCAGAACCCTCTTCCATCTTAAGCCCATACAACTGTTGCTTAAGATGCAATTTGTTCGAGATGGATTTCGACAAATACCTAGCCTCCAAAATCTCCCAAACCTTCGTCGGTGATTCCTCATCGATCACGTGATACACCACCTCATCCCAAAAGGCACCGCCGTATATAATTATAGCCCGCTCTGCAACTCCTTCCATGTGACCTTCTTCGATATCATCGGTTTATCCGAATATCGAAGAACCTTTCCCAAGCCTCGCTTGAATCGAAAATCATTCACCCTCCTTTGCCATAATGCAAAGTTTCCATGCCTATAAACTTCGAACATCGGACTTCACGGTGATAGAATTCCCCAGTACATCGCAGCCGTGCTCGATACGCTTGCTGTGGCAATGCAATGAAGCAAAAGAACAATAACCAAGAACACAATTGAGAAATCGAAAGTGAAAAGAGATGGAAATCAATTGGGGTTTTGAACTCGCCTTTGTATTATTATGTGCTATGTCTTACTTGTTTACATAGGGTTACAATCACTATTTATATGATATAAAACCTAGCCCAAAAAGAAGACTAAATAACCAAAAGCCCGTAATTCAAAACACCCCTGGCATTGCCCCGAGGCGCCGGCTGGGCTTACCTCTGTGCGCCCGCCTCGACGCCGCCACAATCCTCTCGGCTCCAGCCTACGGCCCTTCAAGCGCCGCCTCGGCCTTGAGATGCGGCCGCCTCAATGCTACCACGCCATGGCCACACACCGCCCTCCAGCGCCCGCCAAGCCCTGTGTGAGGCGCACTGCCTCATCTCGCAAACACGAGCCACATCCTACTGCATAATGAGTTCTCATAATAATCATTCTCATTCTTAATCACTTTCTCTCTAATACATACACACAAAAGCAACAAAACACTTCCCACTGTACTCACTTAAAAAAAAGCTGAAAAAACACACATTGAGTTCTTGAACGTGAAAGGTGGTGGTAAATTTAGCAATATGAGCTCAATAGGCTCCTCGGTGGAATGTCTTCTTCTCCTAGCTATTCTCTTGTTTCACGGCTTCTCCTTTGCCAAAATCCTCCAAACTACAGCTTCTTGAAGGAAGCAACCTCCGCTCCAAGAGTTTCACACTATGACTATATCGTTGTTGGTGGTGGGCACTAGCCGGTCAGGCATTAGCCGCCACCCTTTAAGAGAAATACACCGTCCTCCTTCTTGAACGTGGTGGTTCCCCCTACTGGGTAATACCAACATCACCAGGATTTGAGCCAAGTGGATTGAACTCCTTCCGATGGTTCTCCAGATCACCGTCACTTCCTTTCGTCTCTCGAGGATGGTGTTAGGAATTCACGCCCCATGCATTTTAGAAGTGGTGGAACAGTACCATCAATGCTAGCTTCTATTCACGCGCCTGCACTCAGGCTTTGCTCGAAAAGTTGGATGGGATGGCATTTTGGTTAACGAAGCTCCTTTTTCGGTGGGTTGAAAAGAAGGTCGCTTTTAAGCCTCTAGTTAGGGGGTCGCAATCGCATTTAGTGGCGGGAATGATAGAAGCCGGGATAAGGCCTTATAACGGATTTACGTATGATCATGTTACCGAACTAAGCAAGGTTGGCGGAATCCATATTTGATGCTAGATAGGAATAGGCATACTTCTGTAGATTTACTTGAGTATGCCAACCCAAGAAGGATTATCAAGTTTTTGCTCCATGCAACTCGCATGAAAGAGTACTTTTTAACACCCGTGAGGTTAGTATATATGTGTTGGAATAGAGGACCAACCGGGTTAGATTTTCTGAGCAAAAGGGAAGAAAATCGTCGGAGCAAATTGCTGGTTGCTCGACCGGACGCTGCAGAGGCAAGGGCGGGCGGCGCATGGAGGTACGAATGAGGGAAAAAGCGTAATTATCCAAATTGGTGTGGCGGGACGCGCAACTATGGGAGGGCGGCCGCAGCTGTCAAGGGGAAAATCTCCTGGGGCCCGCTTGCGAAGGCCATTTTTCGGGTTCCTTTGTCTCATATAGGGTTAGGTTTGTATTCCTGGGCAAGATATATTTAAGCAAAGTTCCACCTAAAACTCATTGTAACAATATACAAACATATTATAGTGCAAGATCCCGGCTTCGTAGTGCCCCCGCAGATGTAGTCAAACATATCGGGCGAACCGGGTTGAATGCAATTTTCGTGTTCTTTTTCGTGCTTTGATTTCTTGTGCTTTGTTTTGTGTGCTCTTATTGTTCTTGTAAGGGATTTCTTGGGTAGTGGAGGGCCACATCCACAACAACCGGTGATCGTAGCCTCGGCTCAAGATCGTGGTTTAATCGTAAGATCGTTTATCGAGCGCTTAGGTGTTGCCAAGCAATCAAGAATGGGTAAGGACAAATGGGCGGTTGAGAAATTCGATGAGTCTCGACTACGGATTTTGGAGGATGGAGATAGAGGATCTCTTGTATAACAAAGATCTCTATAAGCCTCTAAAGGGTGTCAAACCGTAATAGAGAAAACTGTGGAAGATTTGGGTTCTTAATGATAGGAACACCCTAGGGGTGGTCGATCTACTTTGTCAAAGTGGGATTTTATGACTACTAAGACGGCAAAAACACAAAGGGAGTTACAGGATTATCTTACCGAGAGATTTAGAACACCATCTCGCCGCAAACAAGGTTGGGATTTGGATACGCAAGACGGGTAGTCTGGGCAAGATGCAAGAGGGGAGGATCTCTAGCTAAACACATCGATGAGTTTAAGGATGTTATAGACTCATTGGATCGCGTTGGAGATTACGTTTGATGATGAGGTTCATGCGTGCTTGTTGCTAGCGTCTTTAACAGAAGTTGGAGCG